>JACVBY030000403.1:0-591348 GCA_017589505.3 Metroxylon sagu
GGCCTTGAGAGCCTGGGCCTGGGGCACGTGAGCCTGGGCCTGGGCTCCTGAGCACTTGGCAAGAGCCTGGAGAGCCCTGGGAGCAGCCTTGGGCCCTGACCCTGGAGACAGCCCGAGGCCCTGGAAGGGCCTGGACGTGAGCCTCGAAGCCTGCTGGGTCACCGGACCCCAGAGGCCTCCAAGAGCCTGAGCCTGGAGGGCAGCCCAGGCCCTGAGCCCTGGGCTCCTGGAAGCAAGACGCCGAGCGCCAGGGCGCCCGCCCAAGAGCCTGGGCCTGGACGCTGGGGCACACGGGACACTGGGAGCCTGGGCGCTGGGTCTTCAGGGCCTGGGCCCTGAGCTCCCAGGGCAAGGAGCCCTGGACCCAGGGCGAGCGACGGGCGCCCGACCACTGGGCCTGGGGCCAGCCCAGGCCTGGGGGCCTGGGCCTGGCCCGCCAAGAGCCTGGGCACCTGAGCCTCGAGGACCCCTGAACGCACTGAGCCACACTGGGCCTAAGGGCCTGAGAGCACGAGCACACAGGCCCTGAGCCCTGAGCCCCGGACGGCCTTGCCAAGGCCGCCCACAGAGCCCCAGGCCCTCGGGCCCAGGACCCTAAAAGGCCTAAGGCACTGCGGAGTCTTCCGGAGAACCACAGCCCAGAGCAGCCCAGAGCCTGAGCCCTGAAGCCTGAGCCTGAGAGGCCTGAGCAGCCCAGGCCTGAGCATCTGCAGAGCCTGGGCCTAAGGCCTGGTAGCACGGCCATGAGGCCTGCAAGGCCGGCCGCCAAGGCCACTGGAGGCAAGAGCCTGAGCCTGGGCAAGGCCACTGAGAGCCTTGGAGCCCTGGGCCCGGCCCAGGCGCCCTGCACGGTGGCCTAAGGCCTGAGAGCCTGAGGCCTGGAGTCACCTGGATCCTAAGGAGCCTGAAGCGCAGCTTGAGCCACTGGGAGGCACTGGGGCTTTGGGCCTGGAAGCCACTAAGGAGCCTGAAGCCTAGACGGCCACCTGAGGCCACTGAGCCTGGGTCCTGCAAGGCACTAGGGCTTTGAGCCTAGCACGCTACAGGAGCCTCGCAGGGCCAAGGGCCCTTGACCGCCGTAGGCCCTGGGCCCTGAGAGCCCACTGGGCGCTCTGGCTCAGTCCTGATGCCAAGGCCTAAAGGTCCGGCCAGGCCCTGGGCCCGTGAGCATTTGGAGGCCGCCAGAGGCCCTGAGCCCTGAGGCCCCCAGGACCCTGGGTCACTAAGGCCTGGGCCTCCAGAGCTGGGGAGCCCCAGGGCCTGGCACACTGAGCTGCTGAGCCGCTCGGGCAGCCTTGAGCCCCCAGAGGCCCTGAGCGCCTCAGGCCCTGAACGCACTGGGTCCTGAGCCTAAGGAGCCTGGGGCAACCAAGCAGCAGAGGCCACTGAAGGGCCCTGGGCCCTGGGCTCGGCATTGAAGCACAAGCCTGGGGCTCCTGGGCCTGAGCCTGAGCTCTGAGAGGCAGCCAAGGTCCTGAGCGGTTGAGCAGCCTTGAAGGCATGCTGAGCCATGAGCCCTGGTCCCTGAAGGCACAAGGTCCACTGAGCCTAAGGCCCGGAGCCTGGGCTCTGAGGCCCCCAGGCCCTAAGGGGCCAGGCACAGGACCCCAAGGCTCCCTGAGCCTGAGCTCGAGGAACGGCAGGAGCCTGAGCCACTGGGGCAGCCAAAGGCCCAGGCCCTGGAGCGCTGAGCCCTGAGCCCTGGGAGCCCTGAGCCCTGGGGCCATGCCCAGGCAGCCCAGAGCCCTGGGCCCTGAGTCCTGAACGTGCAGCCCAAGGGCCTGAGGCCCTGGGCCTGGGTCACCACTGGGCACTGGGTGGTGAGGCCCTGGAGCCCTGAGCCCAGGCAAGGCCTGAGAGCCAAGGAGTAACTGAGCCTGAGTCCCAAAGGGCCTGAGTCCTGAGCCACTGAGCCTTGAGCCCCCAGGCACTCAGGTCCTTGAGAGCCCTGAGCCCAAGGCCCCAAGGCCATGAGCCTCCTGAGAGCCTGGAGTCCTGAGGCCGGCCATGAGAGCCTGAAGCACTGAACGTCTAAGGCCCTGAGCCCTGGCAAGAAACCCTAAGGCTCTACAAGGCCTAGACAGGGCTTGTTAAGGCCTGGAGGTTGAAGGCTCTGTGCACCCTAAGAGCCCTGAAGCTGCTGGACGGCCAGGCCATGAGCTCCTGAGGCCACAAGGCCTCGAAACACTTCCAAGGTCCTGCAGGCCCTGAGAGCCCTAAGGCCGCAAGACGCCTTGAGCGCGGAAACGGCCAAGGCCCTGGGTGCGGACTCCTGAGGCCTGGGGCTGTAGAGGCCATGGAAGTCACTGAGCCCCAGGCCTTCGAGCCTGAGCCTCAGGGCCTGGAGGCCTGAGTCACTAGGAGCCTGAAGCCCTGGGCTCTGGCGCACAGGCTCCCAGGCCCTGGGTCCTGCACCCTGGGGCCAGAGCCTGAGGCCTGGAAGCACTGAACGCACTGAGCACTGAGCACAAGGCAACTTCAAGGCCCTGAGCCACTGGGCAGCCGGGCCACTGAAGCCTGGGACGGCCAGCAGCCTGGGCGGCCCAGGCTCCTGGACGAGCCCGGCCCTGAAGCCTGCAGGGCCCTGACCAAGGCAGCAGGCCACACTGAGCTGCTGAGCCACTGGACTTTGAGGCCACTAGGGCCTGGGAGGCACTGGGACAGCCAAGGAGCCGCCAGGCCCACGGACACTCGAGGGCCTCGAAGCCTAAGACGGGCCTTGAAGGAGCCCTGGGCCCCAGGCCTTGAGCCTGAGCCCGCCAGGCCCTGAAAAGGCCCTGAGCCCGCAGCCCCAGGGTCACTGCAGGCCTGGGCCTGGAGGCCCCTGGGGGCCCTGGGCCCCAGGTCCTGAGCACAAGGCTGGCAGGCACGGGCCTGAGCCCCGAAGCGAGCCGAGAGCCCTGGGCACTTTGAGCCCTGGTGAGCTCTGGTGCAGCCAAGGCCCACCAGGACCTAGGGGCCCCGGAGCACTGGGCCTCCAGGACTTGAGGCCTGGAGCCTTGAGCAGGCCTGGGTCCCTGGGCAGCCAAGGAGCCTGCGGGCAAGGCCCTGAGGCCTTCGTGAGCCCTGGCCTAAGGCTGTGAGAGTGGTGAGCCTGAGGCATGCGGGCCCTGTGGGCCCTGGGCCCTGAGAGCCCCCAGGCAGGTGAGCCTGAGAAACGGTTCGTGGACCCCAAGGCCACTGGGAGCCCACGGACACTGAGCCTGAGCCTAGGAGCCGCCATGAGTCACTGGAGGCGCTGAGACGGTGCGGAGCCCCAGGCCCTGGGCGGCCAGGCCTAAGACCTGGGCCTGAGAGCTTGGGCCAAGCCAGGCCTGAGCCTGGGGGCGTGAGCCTGGGCAGCAGAGAGCATGAGGCCCTGAGCCCATGAGCCTTGGAGTGGTCATCCAGGCCCTCGAAGCCCTTATGCACGGCCTAAGGCCCTGAGCACTGAGCACTGAGGCCTGGAGTAAGGTGAGCAGCCAGAAGCCTGAGGCCCTGAGCCTGGGCCTGAGGCCTGAAGTTCCTGCAAGGCCTAAGAGCCTGGAAGTCCTGGAAGCCTAGGCCTAAGGCCAGGGCTCCCAGGGCCCGCCAAGGCCGTCGGACCTAGGCCTGGGTCCAGGCCTGAGCCTGAGAGCCTGAGGCTGAGAGCTGCTGGGCACCGGGACGACGGCCTGAGGCAAGAGCCGGCTAAAGGCCTGAGAGCGAGGTTCAGAAGGCCCTGAAGCCCTGGGCCCCCAGGACGACGTGAGCCCTGAAGCCTGAGAGTCTGGGAGCAGCACTGACCTCGGAGGGTCCATAAGGGCCATGTGAGCCGTGAGAGCCCTGGGCCTGAAGGCCCTGGGTCCTGAGAGCACTGGAGTCCTGGGGCCCTCGAGCCCCAGGGCAGCAGAGGCCACTGAGCCTGGGGCCTGGGGAGAGCCACTGGAGCCGGCCAGAGGGCCTGGGCCACTGAGCCTAGGGCAAGGCGGGTCCATGGGCCTGAGGCGGCAAGGTCACTAAAGAGCTTTCGAGCCCATAGGGCCTGAAGTGGTGAGCACCTCGAGCCTGGCCGAAGGCCTGAGAGCTGCCGGGCCTGAACGTTAAGAGCCTGGCGGCCATTTTAGGGTTGAGAGCTTTCAGGGACACTAAGGCCCTGGAGGTCCTGAGCTCAAGACAGCCAGGCCATGGGCTGCAGAGCCTCGGGGCCACTGAGGCTTGGAGCACTGAAGCCTGGGAGCCTGAGGCCTTGAGCCCTGAGCCCACTGAGGTCTTGAGCCTTGGCAAGGCCTGGGAGCCTAGGAAGCCTGGGCCTGAGCCCTGGAAGCCTGAGCCCTGGGCCCTGAAGCCCTAGGACGGCGACGAAGCAGGCTTGAGCCCCAGGGCAGCTGAGAGCCTGAGGCCTGGGGGCCTGAGGCCCTGGTGGCCAAGGCACTGAAGCCTAGAGATCCCAGGCCCTGAGCACCCGGAGCCTTGAGCCCTGGCAGCACTGAGCCTAAGAAGACCTGGGGCAGCCCAAGGGCCACCTGGGCCCTGAGTCTGGTCCATGGCTCCCAAGGCCTGGGAGCCTGGGAGGCCTGGGAAGCAACCAAGGCCCTGAGGCCCCAAGCAGTGAGGCCCCCAGACCCTGAGGCCCTAAAGGGTTTGATCACGGAGCACAGGCCCTGGGCTGCCGGACACTCGATAAGCCGCCAAAAGGCCCCAGGCCACTGACCGGCCAGAGCCTGAAGCCTGGGGCCCTGGGCCTGAGCCTGAACGGCAAGGGTCACCAAAGGCCGCCAGGCCGGGCCCTGGGCCTGGAGTCTTCAAGGTAGGCGAGCCACCTGAGCGTGAGCAAGGGCTTTGAGCCGCCAGACGTGGCCCAAGGCCTGGGCCTTCGGCACGTCAGACGCCAAGGTCATGCAGGCTGGGCCAGCCCAGGCCAGCCAGGCCCTGGCCCTAGAGAGCGGCACGGAGGCCTGGGCCCCAGGGCTCCCCAGGCTGCTGTAAAGGCTGCTCGGCTGCTGCAAGGCTTCCCAGAGCCACTGCCCTGGGCTCTGCGACGGCCAAAGGGCCCTGTGGCCCCTGTGCAGGTCTTCGCCAAGGCCCCAGGCCTGGACGCCGGCCAGAGCCTGGAGCCTGCGGGCCTTCAGGAGCCGCAAGACGCACTGGCACTAAACAAGGCCGCCATGAGCACAAAGGAAGCTTCCGAGGCTTCGCCAGGCTCCTGAGCCCTAAGGCCATGAGCCCTGAGCAGCAAGGCCTGGGCAAGGCCCTGGGAAGCATGGCCGTGAGCCTGGGAGCCACTGGGCCCTGGGCCGCCCAGGCCTTGCCCAAGGCCCTAGGGGCACCTGGGGCCTGAGGCACTGCGGCTGAGGCCCCAAGAAGCTTGGGGCCTGAGTCCTGGGGCCTTCAGAGCCCCTGGGCCCCAGACGGCCCAGGTCCTGAGCCTGGAAGCCCTGGGAGCCCTGAGTCCTGGGCCCACAGGGACCTGAGCCTAAGAGCCACAGATGGTGGGACCTGGAGGCAACTTGAGCCCTGGAAGCCTGAGCCCCAGGGGCACAGAGGAAAAGCGTTGGGTCCCGGAGCCCCTTGGGCACTGAGAGCCTGAGGTCTTGAGAGCCTGAGCACTGGGGCCCTGGGCCTTGACGGCCAAGGTCCTGAGCCTGAGCCTAGGGCTTGGGTCGTGGGCAGCCTTGGAAGCCTGAGCCTGAGGGCTTGGGGCGCAGCAGGCCTGGAAGCCCTGAGGCCTAAGGCTGCAAGGCCTTCAGGCGGCCAAGGTCCTGGGCCTGGACGGCCAGGCGGGCTGAGCACCTGGAGTCCACAAGGCCTTAAAACCCCAAACCCCAAGCCTCAAACCCTAAAACCCTAAGCCCTAAACCCTCAAAACCTAAACCCTAAACCCTAAATCCTAAAACCCTAAAACCCTAAACCCTAAACCCTAAACCCTAAAACCCCCAAACCCTATTCCTAAAACCCTTAAAACCTAAACCCTTAAACCTTAAACCCTAAAACCCTAAACCCTAAACCCTAAACCCTAAACCTTTAAAATCCTAAACCCTAAATCCTAAAACCCTAAACCTTAAGCCCTAAAACCTAAAAACTTAATCCTGAACCCAACACCCTAAAACCATAAAACTCAAACCCTAATCCTTAAACCCTAAACCTGAAAAACCTAAAACCTTAAAACCTTTAAACCCTAAAACTGCAAACCCTAAAACTTTAAACCCTAAACCTTAATTCCTAAAATGCTAAACCCTAAAACCCTAAACCCTAAAACCTTAAACCCCTAAAACCTTAAACCCCTAAAACCCTAAACCTTAAACTCTAAAAACTTAAACCCAAAACTCCAAAACCCTACCTAAACTCTACAACCTTAAACCCTAAGCCTTAAAATCTTAAAACCCCAATCCCTAAACACTAAACCCTAAATCGTAAAACCCTAAACCCTAAACCTTAAAACACTTAAACCCTGAACCCTAAAATCCTTAAACTCCTAAACCCTAAACCCTAAATCCTAAAACCTTAAAACCCTAAACCTTAAAACCCTAAATCCTAAAACTAAAACTTTGAAACCTTAAACCCTAAATCTTAAAACCTTTAAACCCTAAGCCTTAAACCCAAAACCCAAAACCCTAAAACTCTAAACCTTAAAACCCTAAACCCCAAACCCTAAACCTTAAACCTGAAAACATTAAACTCTAAACCCTAAAACCTTAAACCATAAAAAACTAAAACCTTAAAACCCTAAACCTTAAACCAGAAAACATTAAACCCTAAACCCTAAAACCCTAAAAAACTAAAACCATAAAACCCTAATGTTGGGTTTCTAGTGCATGCCTAAGAGTGCAGTGGAAGCGAATAGATTTCATAAATTTCTTAATGAGATCTATTTACATGAAACCCTTAATAGCCAAGATCTCCTTAATGGTAACAATCAAATGAATAAATAGTAAATATAGGATCAGAAGAATACCTGTAACGCTAAATCCAATATGTTAGAATATCCACAAGGTACCCATGTGTTCACCCTCCAACGTTGATCCACACAGGAACTAGGTTCAAGACTCTAACTCCTTCAAAACTTTGATCCTTGATGCTTAATCCTTCCAAAGGATTTGATTGGCTTGCTTTCTTTCCCTTTTAATTTTCTTTCTCTTACAAAAACTCTTCAAAGCCTCTTATCCTAAAGAAGGCTTCCTTGTCCTGGTTTAGGTCTTGTTCTGAAGAAGACATCCTTGTCTTAATTTAGGACAAGATAACCTCTTATCCTGAACAAGACCTTTTTGTCTTAGTTTAGGACAAGACATATAAGAGAAATAATAAAAAAGAGAGGGAATTGATTTCTTTTCGATGGATTCATGTATCCTTTTTTTGAACCCAAGATGCATTCCTATTTATAAGAGGCGGAGGGATGCATCACCAAGGGATGCATCACATCCACACGGCTTATCATGATGAGGCGTGTCCCAAGGGTAGCGCCTCATCATGATAAGGTGTGTCCCAAGGGTAGCGCCTCATCATGATGAGGCGCTAAGGGGAGGGGCGCATCTAAGAGAGAAGAAAGACGTATCCGCTCGCCTTATCCATGCGCTATCAGCCTTCTCACGCTGATAACCTCAACCCACACTTATTTCATGATAATCTAATGGTTCAGATTAAGACACCATCCAATGGTCCAAAAGCAAGGCGCCATCACCCATGGTCCAGATTCAGGCACCAACTAATGGTCCAGATTCAGGCAACAACCAATGGTCCAAGTCCTTCATCCAAGGAGCCATCCAATGGTCCAGATCGAGCCGCTGACCAATGGTCTAGATCCATTATTCAAAGAGTCATCCAATGGTCCAAATAAAGCCAATTGGGTTCCAACTCTTGGCCAACCCACATTAGGTTATGATCCAATCATATTAGATTAACCTAATACAAGATCAGATTCGAATTTAATTCGAATCAGGAGCTAGGGTTTACAACACGTGCTAGCATGTTTATCCTGCAAACATGATCTAATCCAATTAGACCCTTGATCAGTTCCTTTTGTGTGTGACCCATTGGGTACCATATTTAGCCAGCAGTAGGTGTGGGTGCAAGTTGACCTATCATGATTAGAACATTTCTAATCCTTATAGGTTCAATCAGTGCGATCCCAAACTTGACAATTAGAACCCTTTCTAATTATTGATCAAATTAAACTCTTTAATTCAATCAAACCTACAAGACAAGATTGACGTCTAGCAAGGTATCATGTCTACCCAGAAGATATGGAATTTGGTGGATATACCAAACATACCCTTCAGTGGCAAGTTACCGTGCAATTCAATCCTTCAATCATACTGCATCCCGAATAAGTATATGAGTATGGATTAATGTCAAACTTAATTACTTATTCATGTCTCTCTTAATCTTCTAATGATAATTCAATTAATGAAACATTAAAAACTCTTTCTAATTTTTCATTCTGCTTTGATCAAAGACTTCCTGAATCATCATAAGATTAGAACAAGTAGGATGTAGTCTTCTCTTACTAGAAGTGATTGATTCCTTGTTGATCTAGTCACAATCTTCATACACAATCCACCATATCCAGAATACCTCGTACACAACTTAATGTCGTGAATGAGTATAAACCAAAACATGGATTCATGTGCATAAGATACTATGATGATATCAGGTATAAGGATCACTTGCACAACTCCCACTTAGAGAATCATCTTTTGACAAATAAGTAAGTATCCATAAGATATTCTCTTGGCGGGTCAATTCAGTGAACGCATTCCTCTAATAAGCACCCACATCTTTGTATTAGTGTCTCACACAAGTGATTGTGAGATCAATCACCCTCTACATCTAGCATACATAAGATGTGCCAGTCTTTCCGGTAACATTGATTCCCGACTTAATGTACCAACGATTGGGAATGTTTTAGATTAGGGTTTTAGGGTTTTAGGTCTCACTAGCATGATCTCATCATAGCCCTAAAACCATTGCCCTAATCTATGGGGTTCATCATAATTATAAAAAGCAGCAAATGATGAAACATAATGCCTTCTATTTATAACCAAAATGTCATGTATATGATTTGGAAGAATAAAAGAAACCATATCACAATACAGATTATGATTGGCTTTTAGGGCATAACTCTTTCACCTAAAACCTTAAATCCTAAACCCTTAACCTTAAAATCCTAAACCCTAAATCCTAAAACCCTAAATCCTAAAACCCTAAACCATAAATCCTAAAAACCCTAAACCCTAAAATCCTAAACTTTAAACCCTATAACCCTAAACTCCAAACCCTTAAACCCTAAACCTTAAATCCTAAAACCTAAAACCCCAAACCCAATACCCCAAAACCCTAAAACCTTAAAACCCAAACTCTAAGCCTCAAACCCTAAATCCTAAAACCCTAAACCCTAAAAACCTAAAACCTTAAAACCCTAATCCCTAAAATCTTAAAACCCCACACCCTAAATCTTAAAACCCTAAACCCTAAATCCTTAACCTTAATCCCCTAAAACCATAAACCTTAAAACCCTAAACCCTAAACCCTAAACATTAAACCCTAAAACCTTAAAACCCTAAAACCTAAACCCTAAACACCAAACCCAAAATCTTAAAACCCTAAACACGTAAAACCCTAAACTTTAAACCCTAAAACCCTTAAATCCTAAACCCCTAAACCCTAAACTCCTAAACCCTTAAAACCCTAAAATCCTAAAATTCTTAAACCCTAAACCCTAAAAACCTAAAATTCTTAAAACCTAAACCCTAAAAACATAAAACCTTGAAACCCTAAACCTTAAACACTAAACCCTAAAACCTAAAACACTAAACCTTAAAAACCTAAAACCCTTAGACCCTAAAACCTTAAAACCCTAAAACCTTAAAACCCCAAATCCTAAGCCTCAAACCCTAAACCCTAAACCCTAAAACCTTAAACTCTAAACCCTAAGTCCTAAAACCCTAAGCCGTAAACCCCAAACCCTAAACCCCAATCCCTAAAACATTAAACCTGAACCCAAAATCCTAAACCCTAAAACCTCAAACCCTAAGCCCTAGATCATAAACCTCCAAAACCCTAAACCCTAAAAACTTAAAACCTTAAAATCCTAAACCCTAAAACCCTAAAACTTAAATATTGAAAACCTTAAAACCCTAAACACTAAACCCTAAAACCCTTAAATCCTAAAATGCTAAACCTTAAATCCTAAACCTTAAACCCTAAAACCTTAAACCCTAAAACCCTAATCCTTAAAACCTAAAACCCTTAAACCCTTAAACCCTGAACCCTAAAACCTAAACCTTAAACTTGAAACCCTAAACCCTAAAACCCTAACACACTAAACCCTAAACCCTAAAACCCAAAACCCTAAGCCTCAAACCTTAAACCCTAAACCCCTAAAATCCAAAAACCTAAATCCTAAAACCCTAAGGGCAAAACCCTAAAACCAGAACCCAAAACCTTAAAAAACCCTAAACCCTAAACTCCAAAAACTTAAAACCCTAAAACCCTAAGCCCTAAACCCTAAACCTCAAAGCCTAAAACCCTAAAAACCTAAACCCTAAAACCCTAAACCCTAAAACCCCAAAGACTAAGCCTCAAACCCTAAACACTAAACCCTAAACCTAAAAACCTAAGACCTTAAAACCCAAAGCCCTAAACCTCAAACCCTAAACCCTAAAACATTAAACCTTAACACAAAACTCCTAAATCCTAAACCCTAAACTCTAAAACCTTAAAATCCTAAACCTTAAAACCTTAAAACCCTAAACCCTAAAACCCAAACCCTAAACTCCAAACCCCAATCCTTAAAACCTTAAACCTGAACCCAAAACCCTATACCTCAAACCCTAAACCCTAAAAACTATAAAACCCTTAAACCTTAAACCCTAAATCTTAAACCTCTAAAACCCTAAATCCTAAAACCATAAACCCTAAACCTTAAACCCTAAAACCCTAAACATTTAAATCCCTAAAACCCTAGACCCTAAACCTTTAAAACCCTAAACCCTAAAGCACTAAACCTTAAAACCCTAAACCCTAAAACCCTAAAACATTAAACCCTTAAAGCATAAACCCTTAAAGTGCAAACCCTAAACCCTAATCCACTAAACCCTAAAACCATAAAACCCTAAAACCCTAAACCCATAAAATCCTAAAACCTTAACCCCTGAACCCAAAACCCTAAACACTAAACTCTAAAACCTTAAAAACCCTAAACCCTAAAACCTTAAAACCTTAAAACCCTAAGACCCAAAACCCTAAACTCTAAAACCTTAAAACCCCAAACCCTAAGCTATAAAAACCTAAAACCTTAAAACCCTAAGCCCTAAACCCCAAACCCTAAACCCTAAAACATTAAACCTGAACCCAAAACTCCTAAACCCTAAACTCTAAAACCTCAAACCCTAAGCCTTAAACCCTAAAGCCTAACCCTTAAAACCCTAAATCCTAAAACCCTAAACCTTTAAACCCTAAACCATAAACCCTAAGTCTTAAAACCCTAAACCTGTAAAACCCTAAACACTAAACCTTAAGCCCTAAAACCCTAAGCCCTAAACTCCAAACCCCAATCCCTAAAACCTTAAACCTTAACCCAAAACTCCTAAACCTTAAAACCCTAAATCCTAAAACTTTAAACCCTAAGCCCTAAACCTTTAAAACCCTAAACCCTAAATCCTAAAACCCTAAACCATAAAACCCTAAAACCCTAAACCTTAAAAACCTAAAACCTTAAAATCCTAAACCCTTAAACCCTAAATCCCTAAACCTTAAACCCTTAAAACCCTAAACCCTAAACCTCTAGAACCCTAAAACCTTAAAACTCTTAAACCCTAAACCCTAAAACCCTAAAACCTTAACCCAAAACCCCTAAACCCTAAAACCTTAAAGCCCCAAACCTTAAGCCTCAAACCCTAAAACCTTAAAATCTTAAACCCTTAAATCGTAAACCTTAAACCTCTAAAACCTTAAACTTTAAAACCCTAAACTTGAAACCTTAAAACCCTAAACCCTAAGTCCTAAACCCCATTCCCTAAAACCTTAAACCTGAACCCAAAACCCTAAACTCTAAAACCTTAAACCCTAAGCCTCAAAACCTAAACCCTAAACCCCTAAAACTTTAAACCCTAGAACCTAAATCTTAAACCTTACAACCTCTAAAACCCTAAAACTTAAATACCTAAAACCTTTAAACCCTAAACCCTAAAACTCTAAACCCTAAATCCTAAACCTCTAAAACCCTAAACCCTAAATATTGCTAAACTCAAAACCTCAAAACTCTAAACCCTAAAAAACTTAAAGCCTAAACCCTAAAACCCTAAACCGTTAAAGCCTAAACCCCAAAACCCCAAAACCCTAAAACCTGAACCCAAAACCCTAAAACCTTAAGCCCTAAACACTAAACCTCAAACCCTAAATCCTAAAACCCTAAACCATAAAACCCTAAACCTTAAAAACCTAAAACCATAAACCCTAAAACACTTAAACCCTAAATCCCTAAACCTTAAACCCCTAAAATGCTAAAACCCTAAAACCCTAAACCTCTAGAACCCTAAAACTTAAAACCCTAAAACCGTTAAACCCTAAACCCTAAAACCCTAAAACCTTAAAACGCTAAAACCTAAACTCCAAACCCTAAAACCTTAAAATCTAAACCCTAAACCCTAAACCCCTAAAACCTTAAACTTTAAAACCCTAAACTCGAAACCCCTAAACCCTAAGTCCTAAAACCCTAAGCCCTAAAACCTTAAACCTGAACCCAAAACCCTAAATCCTAAATCCCTAAAACCTTAAACCCTAAAACCTAAATCTTAAACCTTAAAACCTCTAAAACCCTAAACCCTAAATCCCTAAAATCTTAAACCCTAAAACCCTAAAACTTAAACATCTAAAAACTTTAAACCCTAAACCTCTAAAACCCTAAATATTGCTAAACTTAAAACCTTAAAACCCTAAACCCTAAAAAAACTTAAAGCCTAAACCCTAAAACCCTAAAACCTTAAAACCCTAAAACCTTAAGACCCTAAAATTGTAAACCATAAAAACCCTAAACCCTAAAACCTTAAACCTTAAACCTTAACCCAAAACCCTAAACTTTAAAACCTTAAAACCCCAAACCTAAACCCTAAACCCTAAACCTCTAGAACCCTAAAACTTAAAACCCTAAAACCTATAACCGTAAACCTTAAAAACCTAAAACCTTAAAACCCTTAAACCCTAAAACCTTAACCCAAAATCCTAAACTTTAAAACCTTAAAAACCCCAAACCCTAAGCCTTAAACCCTAAAACCCTAAAAACTAAAAACCTAAAACCTTAAAATCTTAAACCCTTCAACCCTAAACCTCTAAAACCTTAAACTTCTAAACCCTAAACTCGAAACCTTAAAACCCTAAACCCTAAGTCCTAAAACCCTAAGCCCTAAACCCCAATCCCTAAAACCTTAAACTTGAACCCAAAACCCCAAAACCCTAAACTCTAAAACCTTAAAACCTTAAACCCTAAGCCTCAAAACCTGAACCCTAAATCTCTAAAACTTTAAACCCTAAAACCTAAATCATAAACCCTAAATCCCTAAAATCTTAAACCCTAAGACCCTAAAACTTAAATACCTAAAACCTCAAACCCTAAAAACTTTAAACCCTAAACTCCTAAACTCTAAACCCTAAAACCCTAAACCTTAAATCCTAAATCCTAAAACCCTAAACCCTAAATATTGCTAAACTCAAAACCTTAAACCCTAAAACCCTAAATCCTAAAACCCTAAAACCTTAAATCTTAAATCCTAAAACCTTAAAACCTTAAGCCCTAAACACTAGACCTCAAACCTTAAAACCCTAAACCCCTAAAACCCTAAATCCTAAAATACTAAACCCTAAACCTAAAACCTTAAAACCCTAAGCCCTAAACTCCAAACCCTAAACCTGAACCCAAAACCCTAAACTTTAAAACCTTAAAACCCTAAACCCTTAAACCTAAACCTTAAAAACCTAAACATTAAAACCCTAAAATTCTTAAACCCTAAAACCTAAACCTCTAAAACTTTAAACTTTAAAACCCTAAACTCAAAAACCTTAAAACCCTAAACCCTATGTCCTAAAACCCTAAGCCCTAAACCCTAAACCTCAAACCCTAAAACCCTTAAAACCTTAAACTCTAAAACCTTAAAACCCTAAACTCTAAACCCTAAATCCTAAAGCCTGAACCCAAAACCCTAAACCTTAAACTCTAAAACCTTAAAACCCTAAGCTCTAAACCCTAAACCCTAAACCTCAAACCCTAAACACTAAACCCTAAATATTGCTAAACTCAAAACCTTAAACCCTAAAACCCTAAATCATAAAACCCTAAAACACTAAAATCTAAACACAAAACCTCAAAACCCTAAACCCTAAAACTTAAACCCTAAGCTCTAAAACCTTAAACCCCTAAACCTCAAACCCTAAACCCTAAACCCTAAAACTTGAACCCAAAACCCCAAAACCTAAACCCTAAACCCTAAAACCCTAAACCCTAAAAACCCTAAACCTTAATCCCTAAAACCCTAAGCCCTAAACCCAAAACCTCAATCCTTAAAACCCTAAACCTTGAACCCAAAACCCCAAAACAATAAACCCTAAACTCTAAAACCTAAAAACCCTAAATCATAAAACCTTAAAACCTTAAACTGATGTGGAACATGAAGGCATGTTATTGACTATCATAAAGAAACTAAATTTTAGATTAAAGATTTAAGATTTTTATGGATTGATTCCTAAAGACAGACCAAAAACATGTAGACAAAGATATCAAGTTATGATTCTTCAGAACTAAACCCTTTAAAGAAAACTAATAAAATAGGATCATAGGAATTGAGAAACTCCTAATTAGAACATACTCGTTATCTTCAATAAATCAGATCTTAGAGGAGGGTAGTTTGGATTACCTGGAAGTGATGTAACATCTTCTGAATCAGCAGATTCACACCGTTCCTCAAAGGATGCACTCTGAAGGATAAGCTAGATTTTCCTTGGGACCCTAGGTTGCAGGCTGATGGTTCTGTGGCAAGGAAGAACCCCTCCTCAGATCTCGGTACCTGAGGATCTTGAGTTGTTAGGACTCTTGGATGCTAGGGACTTGATGCTTGTGGTGGACGGCGAAGGATGGGAACTAGGAGTTGGCGGCCAAGGGATGAAACTAGGGTTTGTGTTGCGGTGCTTTGGGTCTCTCACCCTCTCCCTCACGGAGTGACAATGCTCAAGGCATGAAATAGAAGAAAAGGTCTTCTTGTTTCATTCATCCAATTATTCTCCAAGTACAAGAGAAAGAGAGGGAGTATTTATAAACTTCCTCTACTCCTTGTTACAATAGGACTAGAATTCATCATATATAGAAAAGAATTTTCTTAGGATTGATCAAAGCATGACAAATAGGAATAGAATATGATCTCCACATCTCCTTCTTTACTTGGACTAGGCGGTCATGGCAAGAAAGCATGGGGCAGCAAAGCATTCCTCCTTTGGACTGGATGATCATGGCAAGGAATCAAGGGGTGCCAACTTTCTTCCTTTCATGGTGTGGGGCAACAACAAGAATCAATGACCTTCCATATATGTGTGGGACGGCAAGAAGGGCTTCCATATTTGTCGTGGGATGGCACAAGAATCAAGGAGGCACCATCTACCTTCTATATTTGCTTGTGGTCCATGCATGAAACAAGGGAGGGGCACCATGTATGCTGTGGAGGTAGCGCAGGCATTGACTGGAGTCTCATGTAATAGCTGAGGTGGTGCCACTGGATGTAGCCTTCACCTTCTTGACTCAAGACACTTGACTTGACTTAATTACAGGACTCAATTGACTCATAAGTGGACTACACTTTATTGCACTCAATTAAATGACTCAATTAACTCATCAAAAATTTGAAGGATCAATCAGAGATCCAAATGGACCCCTGTAACCTTTGTCTAATCCTGATGCTTGCACCAATTCTCCCCGGGTGGGAGGAGCTCGACCTTGTCGAGTAAGGGTCAATCTGGCTTTGATAACTCTCTAGTAGGTACGGGTCTATCCGTTGCAGATCCTCTTGGGTAACCCAAGAATCCTTAGATTCTGGTCGATCTTGCCAACGAACTAGGTAGCGCTAGTAACTTTTATTCCGGGTACTGATAGCTTGGTCATCCAGAATTCGCTCGATCCTTTCTCTTCTCTCAGGCCAATTTGTAGGTGGACACTCTGGGATGAGTTCGCTCTCAAGAATAGGGTCAGGTCCAAATGGCTCACTAGGTATCACTGTCGGTTCCCTATACTCAGTTAGGTCTGATATATTGAAAGTTAAGCTAATGCCTAATTCAGGAGGTAACTCTAGCACATAGGCATTGGGTCCAACTTTCTTAATTATTTTAAAGGGTCCAGCTCCTCGGGCATGCAACTTTTTCATGGTTCCGAAGGGGAACCACTTAGGCCTAAGCCTAATCATTACATAATCCCCTTCAGCAAATTCTTTGGTTCATTTTCAAGAATCAGCCAATTGTTTATATGCATCATTACTTAGTTTAATCTTTTGATTGATTTCTTTATGCAAATCCCTAACATGCTGTGCAAATAATTCGGCTGACTCTGAGACTCATGCCTGTGTGGGCAAAGAGATTAGGTCTAAAGGTTTATTAGGCCTATAACCATGAACTATCTCGAATGGACTTTTACCAATGGACCTATTGACTGAACTATTATAAGCGAACTCAGCTCTAGGTAGAAAAAGGTCCCAATATGCAGAGTTTTCTCCAACTAGATATCTCAACAAGTTTCCTAACATCCGATTAACTACCTCAATCTAACCATTAGTCTGTGGGTGGTACGAAGTAGAAAACTTAAGTTTGGTTCCTAACATATGCCATAGGGTTTTCCAAAAGTAACTTGTAAATCGAACATCCATATCTGAAACGATGGTTTTAGGAAGTCCATGTAATCTAACCACTCCATCTAGGAAAAGTTTGGCCACTCTGGATGCATCAAAAGTCTGGGAACATGGTATAAAATGGGCCATCTTAGAAAACCTATCGACCACAACATAGATTGAGTCATGTTTTCTCTGGGTCTTAGGCAATCCTAACACAAAGTCCATACTGAGGTCTTGCCAAGGGCAATCGAGTACAGGTAACGGGGTGTATAAGCCAATGTTTTGCTTCTGCTATTTGGCAACAGCACAAGTTCAACATCTAGACACAATCTGGGCAACATTTCATTTGAAGCTTGACCAAAAAAACTGGTCTTCTATCGCTAAGATGGTCTTGTTTCTACCAAAATAACCAGCTAAACCTCCGGCATGAGTTTCCCAAACCAAAAAGTTTCTAAGTGAGGTCTTCGGAATACACAACCTATTGTTCTTAAAAAGATAGACATCCTTAAGGTGTTCTTTTTTATTCTTATCCTGAACTTTCTTAACAGTTAACATCCAAATAGTGAAACCCTCAATAATCTCTTTTTCTAGTTTCTTAGCATCAATTAGATTCAATCTAGATTTCTTTTCCTTCAGGTTGCTAGAACCCCTCTTGATGTTATCCTTGGGTGGGGTTGGGTTTATCACAATTTTCTTCCCATGGTGATGAAATGAATAGGAATTGGATCAGCCGTAAAGAGTGGCACCATGGTCATAAAGCCAAGGTCTGCCTAAGATCATACCACTCACTCCCATAGGAAGGACATCACACCAAACTTTTTCTTGGTAAGATTGAAGTTGGATCATGACTTGGCATCTAAGTTTGATGGGGATGGAAGTTGAGTTTATCCAGGATACCTTATATGGGTTGGGATGTGGAACAGTGGATAGGCCTAGGGTTTTGACAGCACTGGTCGAGATGGCATTCACATAGCTTCCACTATCTATGATGATTTTGCAAACCTTATCCTCTAACTTGACAAATGTTTGTAGGATGTTGGTCCTACGCCAATCTTCTTGTTCCTTAGTTTGGGTTAAGATACACCTAACAACTCCCAGTAAATCAGTTGGCTCAACCGTTTCCTCATCTCCCTCATATTCATCTATCAGGTTTAAACTAGTTTCATATGCTTCTTCATCCTCAAATTCAGCAGTGGATTCAGGCTCCCCTTCTTCTTCTAGCTCACCTACTTCTTCATCCTCAAATTCAGTAGTGGATTCAAGCTCCCCTTCTTCTTCTAGCTCACCTATGTGCAAGGCTCTAGTTGGGCATTGGTTAGCATAATGGCCTAGTTTATGGCACTTAAAGCATGAAGCATTTGGGTTAAGTGGCCTTTGGATGTCAGGTGCCTTTCCCCTATCATCCTTACGGGTCATGGGTGTGCTGGGGTTTGGTCGGCCTAGTGGTGTCTGGCTAGGTCCTGGTTTATGATTAGGGTTGTTGACCTTAGTAGGTTCAGGTCTCCGGTAAATAGGTCCCCTTTGAAATATCTCATAATCTCTGGCAATCTGATAAGCGTGTTCAAGATCATGGACTTCTCTTAGGAATAGCTCCCTTTGAATGTCCTCACGTAGTCCAGCCCTAAACCTAGATAGGGTCACAGTCTCGACTCATCTATGTTGCATCTCATGACAAATTCGTCAAATTTGTCTATATATTCTGATAGTCTTATTTCCTTGAACTAACCTCTGCCACTGATCCAAAAGTCTCTAGTGATATGATGTGGGAAGGTACTTTTCTCTAAGCCTAATTTTCATGGCTCTCTAGGTGGCTATGGAAACTTCACCTCTTTGTCTGATTAATCTCTCAACATTCCCCCAGTATAGTCTAGCCTGGCGCACTAATCTAAGCTTAGTGAACTTAAACTTCCTTTCTTCAGACATCTCATACCACTCAAAATATTGGTCCATGTCTCCCTCCCAGTCTATGTACACCTTAGGATCATGACAACCATCGAATGTGGGTGCTTCTAGTCTAATATTCCTAATGGCTCTCTCATCTTGGTCCATTAAGTTTGGATTGGGTCTCCTTTGATTAAACTCGGGATTTGGATCTTGGCATGGAGCTCTTCTAGGGTTAGGAGGGGTGTGACGTGGAGTGTCTAGATCAGGCTCAACAGGAGTCTCACGGGTGCCCTCTAGGGTGTCTAACCTTGTGTCCATTTGGTTAAGTCGGTTGTTGATTAGGGCAAACTGTTCAGTCATGTTTCTCATTAGGGTTTCAAAATTGGACTCCATGGTTGAATCAGGTTGAGTTTGAGTCTAATGATATTGGGTCCCTGACCTGGTGGTCATGTAGCAAGCACACAAATCGTTCTAGGGTTTTGCTAGACCTAGAAGCTCAAGTAGAATGAGTCAACTCAAATTACAGCCAAGGCACCAATTATCCTTTCCACTGGCTAGGTAAGAGGTGGGGTTGTGGGAGGCTCCCCCTACTTTCACAGGTCCTAATTAAAAAACCACAAGTCCACTTAGGGCGTTTGCCTCTGGACCCCTTGCCTAGACACCAAATTCAAGAAATACATGATGACTTGAGTGCACTAGTTTTCTCACAATGCCACAAACTTGACCAGTTGGTGTCCCTAATCCAATTAGGTTGATAACTGATTTTAGTTAATCTTGGGTTCGAATGTAAAGGTGATTGTTTTAAGCCAAGATAAGGGTCTCAATCCTTCCCTTATCTGACAGAGTAAAAGTGCCCTTAGAGTAGTTTAGTTATGCATGCACACATATGCAAATAATGATCAAATCAAGACTCTAATCTAATATTCTCACGTCCGACCGTAGCTCATTACTCCCTTGGGTCATAAGTATACTTTCGTATACCTGCTCAGGAGGCGTGAAAACTTAAATCAAAGCACACAAACCCTAATTATGTAAACAAACATGCAGAATTGCAGAAATTATTAGAAAATATTCAGATCGAATTAAGAACTGAAATTTGAAGGACTAATTTCAGACTTATTGTAGATTAAGGGAAAAATAAATGCAGGTGAAAACAACTACGTTATGATAGATTTTATGCAAGCTACTTTCAGCTGTATGCAGATTTCAGCAGTGCAGAAATTCAAGGTTTTGATGCATGAGCATGTTCTAACCTAAGCTCTGATGCCAAAATTGATGTGGAACATGAAGGCATGTTGTTGACTATCATAAAGAAACTAAATTTTAGATTAAAGATTTGAGATTTTTATGGATTGACTCCCAAAGACAGACCAAAAATATGCAGACAAAGATATCAAGTTGCAATTCTTCAGAACTAAACCCTTTAAAGAAAACTAAGAAATAGGATTACAGGAATTGAGAAACTCCTAATTAGAACATACTCGTTATCTTCAATAAATCAGATCTTAGAGGAGGGTAGTTTGGATTACCTGATAGTGATGTAACATCTTCTAAATCAGCAGATTCACATCGTTCCTCGAAGGATGCACTCTGAAGGACAAGCTAGATTTTCCTTGGGACCCTAGGTTGCAGGCTAACGATTCTGTGGCAAGGAAGAACCCCTCCTTAGATCTCAGTACCTGAGGATCTTGAGTTGTCAGAAGGACTCTTGAATGCCAGGAACTTGATGCTTGTGGTGGACGGTGAAGGATGGGAACTAGGAGTTGGCGTCCAAGGGATGGAACTAGGGTTTGTATTGCGGTGCTTTGGGTCTCTCACCCTCTCCCTCACGGAGTGACAATGCTTAAGGCACGAAATAGAAGAAAAGGTCTTCTTGTTTCATTCATCCAATTATTCTCCAAGTACAAGAGAAAAAGAGGAAGTATTTATAAACTTCCTCTACTCCTTGTTACAATAGGACTAGAATTCATCATACATAGAAAAGAATTTTCTTAGGATTGGTCAAAGCATGACAAATAGGAATAGAATGTGATCTCCACGTCTCCTTCTTTACTTGGACTAAGTGATCATGGTGAGAAAGCATGGGGCGGCAAAGCATTCCTCCTTTGGACTGGGCAGTCATGGCAAGAAAGCATGGGGCGGCAAAGCATTCCTCCTTTGGACTGGGCGGTCATGGTAAGGAATCAAGGGGCGCCAACTTTCTTCCTTTCATGGCGTGGGGCAGCGACAAGAATCAAGGAGCTTCCATATATGTGTGGGATGGCAACAAGAGCTTCCATATTTGTTGTCGGGTGGCACAAGAATCAAGGAGATGCCATCTACCTTCCATATTTGCTTGTGGTCCATGTATGAAACAAGGGAGGAGCGTCATGTATGCTGTGAAGGTGGCGCAAGCATTGACTGGAGTCTCATGTAATAGCTGAGGTGATGCCACTGGATGTAGCCTTCACCTTCTTGACTCAAGACACTTGACTTAATTACATGACTCAATTGACTTAGAAGTAGACTACACTTTATTGGACTCAATTAAATGACTCAATTGACTCAAAAAAAATTTGAAGGATCAATCAGAGATCCAAATGGATCCCTGTAACCTTTGTCTAATCCTGTTGCCCGCACCACAAACCCTAAGCCCTAAACCCTAAACCATAAAAACCTAAAACCTCAAAACCATAAACCCTAAACCCTAAACCCTAAAACATTAAACCTGAACCTAAAACTCCTAAACCCTAAGCCTTAAAACCTTAAAATCCTAAACCTTAAAACCCCAACCCTAAGCCATAAACCCTAAACCCTAAAACACAAAACCTTAAAACCCTAAATCCAAAAACCCTAAGCCTGTAAAACTTTAAACTTTAAAACCCAAAACCCTAAGCCCTGCCCTAAAACCCTAAGTCGTAAAACCCAAACCCTAAACTCCCAAAACCTGAACCCAAAACCTCTATATACCCTAAACTCGAAAACCTTAAAACCCTAAATCCTAAAACCCTAAGCCTCAAACCCTGAAAACTTAAAATCTTAAAATCCTAAACCCTCAATCCTAAACCTTAGAACCCTAAAACCTTAAATCCTAAAACCCTAAACCATAAAACCCTAAACCTTAAACCCTAAATCCTAAAACCCTAAACCTTAAACCCTTAAAACTCTGAACTGCTAAAACCCTGAACCTTTAAACCTTTAATTCTAAACCCTAAACCTCTAAACCTCTAAAACCCTAAAACACTAAAACCTAAAACTATAAACCATAAGCACCGAACTCCAAACCCAAAACCCCTAAACCCTAAACCTTAAAACCTCAAACCTTAAGCCTCAAACCCTAAACCCTAAAAACCTAAAACCTTAAAATCTTAAACCCTAAAACCTTAAACTTCTAAAACCCTAAACTCGAAAAACCTAAAACTTTAAAATCTTAAACCCTAAAACCCTTAAACTTGAAACCTTAAAACCCTAAACCCCAAGTCCTAAAACCCTAAGCCCTAAACTCCAAACCTTAAGCCCCAAACCCTAATCCCTAAAACCTTAAACCTGAATCCAAAACCCTAAAAACTTAAAACCTTAAAATCCTAAACCCTAAACCCTAAATCCCTTAAACCCTAAAACCTAAATCTTAAACCTTAAAACTCTAAACCCTAAAACCTTAAATCTTACACCTTAAACCTCTAAAATCCTAAACCCTAAAATGCTAAACCTTAAAACCCTAAAATCCTAAAACTTAAATACTTAAAACCTAAAAACCTCAAACCCTAAACCCTAAACTTTAAATATTACTAAACTCAAAATCTTAAACCCTAAATATTGCTAAACTCAAAACAATAAACCCTAAACTCTTAAACTCTTAAACCCTAAAACCTTAAAACTTTAAAACCTTAAACCTTAAAACCATAAAACCCTAAACTCTAAACCATAAAACCCTAAATCCTAAAACCAAAACCTCAAAACCCTAAAACCTTAAGCCCTAAACCTTGAATTCAAAACCTCAAACCCTAAAACTTGAACTCAAAACCCCAAAACCCTAAAACCTTAAACCTCGAAACCCTAAAACCCTTAAACCTTAAACCTTAAAACCCTAAACCTTAAAACCTTAAAATCCTAAACCCTAAAACCTAAGCCCTAAAACCCTAAGCCCTACACCCCAAACACCAAACCTTAATCCTTAAAACCCTAAACCTTGAACCCACAACCCCAAAACCCTAAACTCTAAAACCTAAAAACTTAAAACCCTAAACCCTAAACCATAAAAACCTAAAACCTTAAAACCCTAAGCCCTAAACTCTAAAACATTAAACGTAAACCCAAATCTCCTAAACCCTAAACCCTAAACTCTAAAACCTTAAAATCCTAAACCTTAAAACCTTAAAACCCCAAACCCTAAGCCTTAAACCCTAAACCCCAAGTCTTAAAATCCTAAACCTATAAAACCTTAAACCCTAAACCTTAAAATCCTAAACCCTAAGCCCTAAAATCCTAAGCCCTAAAACCCAAACCTTAAACTCCAAACCCCAATCCCTAAAACCTGAACCCAAAACCCTCAACCCAAAAACCTTAAAACCCTAAACCCTAAGCCTCAACCCCTAAACCCTAAAAACCTAAAATCTTAAAACCCTAAACCCTAAAACCTAAAACCTAAACCTTAAAACCCTACACCCTAAACCCTAAATCCTAAATCCTAAAACACTAAACCATAAAATCCTAAAACCCTAAACCCTAAATCCAAAATTCCTAAACTTCTAAAACCCTAAACCTTAAAAACCTAAAACCTCTAAACCTTAAGCCCTAAGCCCTAAACTCCAAACCCTAAAACCTTAAACCCAAACCCAAAACCCTAAACCTTAAAACCTTAAACCTTAAAACCCCAAGCCCTAAGCCTCAAACCCTAAACCCTAAAACCCTAAACACTAAAAACCTAAAACCTTAAAATCTTAAACCTTAAAACCCTTAAACCCTAAACCTCTAAAATGTTAAACTTTAAAACCCTAAACTCGAAACCTTAAAACCCCAAACCCTAAGCTCCAAACCCCAATCCCTAAAACCTTAAACCTGAACCCAAAACCCAAAAAACTTAAAACCTTAAAATCTTAAACCCCTTAAACTCTAAAATAAAAATCTTAAGCCTTAAAACCATAAGCCCTAAAACCTTAAACCTCTAAAACCCTAAAATGCTAAACCTTAAAACCTCCAACCCTAAACCCTAAAACCTTTAAACCCTAAACACTCAAACCCTAAACCCTAAATCCCTAAACCCTAAATATTACTAAACTAAAAACCTTAAACCCTAAAACCCTAAATCCTAAATATTACTAAACTAAAAACCTTAAACCCTAAATCCCAAAACCTTAAGCCCTAAACCCTAAATCATAAAACCTAAACTCAGAACCTCAAAACCCTAAACCCTAAACTCTAAAACCCTAAAACCTTAAGCCCTAAACCTTGAATCCAAAACCTCAAACCCTAAAACTTGAACCCTAAACCCTAAACCCTAAGATCCTAAACCCCAAACCTTAATCCTTAAAACCTTAAACCTTGAAACCAAAACCCTAAACTCTAAAACCTTAAAACCCTAAACCCTAAGCCTCAAACCCTAAACCCTAAACCCTAAGCCCTAAACCATAAAAACCTAAAACTTTAAAACCCTAAGCCCTAAGTCCCAAACCCTAAAACATTAAACTCGTAAAACCTTATACCCTAAACCCTAAACTTCAAACCCTAAGCCCTATAACCTGAACCGAAAACCTTAAAACCTTAAACCCTAAGCCTCAAACCCTAAACCCTTAAACCTTAAACCTTAAAACCCTAAAAACCTAAACCTTAAAAACCTAAAACCTTAAAACCCTAGATCCTAAACCCTAAAACCCTAAAATGCTAAAACCCTAAAACCTAAACCTCTAAAACACTAAAACTTAAAACCCTAAAACTTTAAACCGTAAACCTTAAAAACCTAAAACCCTTAAACCCTAAACTCTAAATCCTTAAACCTAAATCCAAAACCCCTAAACCCTAGACCTTAAAACCCTTAAACCTTAAAACCCTAAGCCCTAAACTCCAAACCCTAAACCCTAAAACTTGAACCCACAACCCCTAAACCCTAAACCTTAAAATCCCAAACCCTAAGCCTCAAACCCTAAAACCTTAAAATCTTAAACCCTAAAACCCTTAACCTTTAAAACCTAAAACTTTAAAACCCTAAACCCTAAGTCCTAAAACCCTAAGCCCGAAACCCCAAACCCCAATCCCTAAAACCTCAACCCATAACCCTAAAAACTTAAAACCTTAAAATCCTAAACCCCTTGAACCCTAAAACCTATATCTTAAACCTTAAAACCCTTAAAACTTAAACCTTAAACCTCTAAACCCCTAAACCCTAAATCCTAAAATGCTAAACCTTAAAACCCTAAAACTTAAATAGCTAAAACCTTAAATCCTGAACCCTCAAACCCTAAATATTGCTAAACTCAAAACCCTAAACCCTTAAACCCTAAAACTTTAAAATCTTAAACCCTAAAACTTTAAAACCTTAAACCATAAACACTCTAAAACCTTAAATCCTAAAACCTTAAGCCCTAAATCCAAAACCTCAAACCCTAAAACTTCAACCCAAAACCCCAAAACCCTAAACACTAAATCTTAAACCCTAAACCCTAAACCCTAAAACCTTAAAAACCTAAACCCTAAATCCTAAAACCCTAAAACATAAAACCTAAAACCTAAAACCTAAAACCTAAAAATCCTAAAACCTAAACCCTAAGCCCTAAAATCATAAGCCTTAAACCCCAAACCTTGAACCCAAAACCCCAAAATCCTAAAACCTTAAAACCCTAAACCTTTAGCCTCAAACCCTAAACCCTAAGCCCCAAACCCTAAACTCTAAAACATTAAACCTAAACCCAAAACTTCTAAACCCTAAACTCTAAAGCCTTAAAATCCTAAACCTTAAAACCTTAAAATCCCAAACCCTAAGCCTTAAACACTAAACCTTAAAACCCTAAACCTTTAAACCCTAAAACCTAAGCCCTAAACTCCAAACCCCAATCCCTAAAACCTGAACCCAAAAACCAAAAAATCCTAAAACCTAAAACTCTAAACCCTAAGCCTCAAACCCTAAACCCTAAAAACCTAAAATCTTAAAACCCTAAACCCTAAAACCCTAAAATCCTAAACCTTAAAAACTTAAAACCCTTTAAACCCTAAATCCTAAAATCCTAAAATGCTAAAACCCTAAACCTTTAAAACACTAAAACTTAAAACCCTAAATTCATAAACCTTAAAAACCTAAACCCTTAAAACCCTTAAACCTTAAACCCTTAAAATCCTAAGCCCTAAACTCTGAACACTAAACCCTAAAACCTTAAACTTGAACCCAAAACCCTTAAACCCTAAACCTTAAAACCCCAAACCCTTAAAATCTTAAGCCCTAAAACCCTTAAACCTCTAAACCTTAAACTTTAAAACCCTAAACCCTAAGTCCTATAACCCTAAGCCCGAAACCCCAATCCCGAAAACCTTAAACCTGAACTCAAAACCCTAAAAACTTAAAACCTTAAAATCCTAAACCCCTTAAACCCTAAAACCTAAATCTTAAACCTTAAAACCCTAAACCCTAAATCCTAAAACCTTAAACCTCTAAAACCCTAAAATCTTAAAACTTAAATACCTAAAACCTTAAAACCTCAAACCCTAAAACCTTTAAACCCTAAACCCTCAAACCCTAAAACCCTAAATATTACTAAACTCAAAACCTTAAACCCTAAACTCTAAATCCTCAAACCTCAAATCTCAAACCTCAAAACCCTAAACCCTAAACTCTAAAACCTTAAAACCTTAAACCCTAAGCCTCAAACCCTAAATCCTAAAAACCTAAAATCTTAAAATCCTAAACCCTAAATCCCTTAACCCTTAAACCCTTAAACCTTAAACCGAAAAACCTTAAACCCTAAAAACCTTAAAACCCCAAATCCTAAACCCTAAAACCCTAAAATGCTAAAACCCTAAACTTTTAAACCCTAAACCTCTAAAACACTAAAACTTAAAACCTTAAAATCTAAAACCATAAACCTTAAAAACCTAAACCCTAAACTTAAAACCTTAAAACTCTAAGCCCTGAACTCCAAACCTTAACCCCCTAAACCTTAAACCTTAAAACCTCAAAATCCTAAGCCTCAAACCCTAAACTCAAAACCTTAAAACCCTAAACCCTAAACCCCAAACCCTACGCCCAAAACCCCAATCCCTAAAACCTTAAACCTGAACCCAAAACCCTAAAAACTTTAAACCTTAAATTCCTAAACCCCTTAAACCTAAATCTTAAACCTTAAAACCCTAAATCCTAGAACCTTAAACCTCTAAACCCTAAATCCTAAAACTTAAATACCTAAAACCTTAAAACCTCAAAAACTAAACCCTCAAACCATAAATCCTAAAACCCTAAATATAACTAAACTCAAAACCTTAAACCCTAAACCCTAAATATTGCTAAACTCAAAACCTTAAACCCTAAAACCTTAAACCCTAAATCCCAAAACCCTAAAACTTTAAACCCTAAAACCTTAAAACCCTAAAACCCTAAGTCGTAAACCCTAAATCCTAAAACCTGAACCCAAACTAAAACCTTAAACCTGAACCCAAAATCCTATACCCTAAACTCGAAAACCTTAAAACCCTCAACCCTAAAACCCCAAACTCAAAGCCTTAAACCAATGAAAAATATCTCTTCACTTGGCTTGTTGCAGTTCACCAATGAAAGACCCTTGTATAGCCAAGATAGGCAAAGAGTGAACAGCCTAATTGGTGGATTCGATCACCATCCAGCGGTAAATGAACAGCTGGTCTGTGAGTTCAGATGTCTAAATAAAAACACATCAACCACTTCTATTTAGTAGAAACACTAAAGTCAGAAGTCATTGTCCTACTTGACTTGCAGTTGCATATGCATGAGAATCCAAAGGATGGATAAATAATTGGATATTTTCAATTAAGATATAGAGTCTCCACTACCATGGTAAATTCTAGCACTTTGTTCATGGGTAAAAAATAGATGTGACCTAATTTGGCCAGCTAATTATACGGCGGTATGTGGCGCAATTAGATATTTATATGAAAAGATAAACTTTAATTAAAGGACTCTTATTCACGATGGTCATCCTATTCAAGTTTAATTAGAATTTTTCTTTCCTTATAAATGTGGTAAGGCTAATCTTATAAAGAAACTAGCTGGCTAATTTCTATAAGGTTATATTCTTCTTTAAGATCAGGATTCAATATGAGTTGTTTGATTAAAGACTAAAACTTTCTCTGTAACTCTTTAAGAGATTTATAAAATTAACCTAGGACTCATAGATAAAATAAATTATCTTTTTCTTTTTTTTTGCTTAAGCCCTAAATATTGCATCTAAGAGTTTTAATGGATGCTTGGTTCATACATTGAAAGATTTCATCTTGGCATCACATTACAAAGCATGTGATTTTTAAAATTTAAATACCTGAACATGTATGATACCCATATTTGATTTACGTAGTAATCTAATTGCAGATTACTAAGCACCTCGTATTACTATATTTGATTAACAAGCCAAATTATTAGGAATTCAAGTCGAAAGCATATTAAAATTCAAAAATGCCAATATTTTCTTAATTAAAAAACCAAAGCAAAGAAATATTTTCAAAAATATTAATTATATATTGTATAAAATATATAATAATTAATTATATTATTTTTATATAATATGATAAAAATTATTATTATTATTATTATTATTATATAAATATAGAATTAACACATGGTAATAAAATATATTATAAATATATAATATAATTATTATAAAAATAAAAAAATATAAATATAATATACATAATATTATTATAAGTCAATAATTATTAAAACTATTTAGTACAATTAAATATTACAACATGTTATTGTTAATATTATTAATAATACAATATAGTATAATAATTAATATATAATATTATCATAATAATAACAACTTCATATTTATTGTATTAACAAAAATATTAATATATTTGTCATATGAAATATATATTATATTCATAATATATACTATTTATTATATTATAAAATAAATAAAATATAAAATAATAATGTAATAATATTATAATGATAATAATTTTAAATATTACTCAATTATATAAATTATATCATAAATAAAAAGTAATATATATTAATTATTAAATATTTAAAAAAATATTAATAATAATATTATTATTATTATTGTATATAGTATATTAATTAATATATAATATTACCATAATAATAATAATAACTATATATGTGTTATATTAACAAAAATATAATATGTTTATAATATAAAATATATTCTATTCATAGTATATACTATTCATTATATTATAAAATAAATAATATATAAAATAATAATATAATATTATTACAATAATAATTTAATATTATTATTAAATTATATTAATTATATGATAAATTTAATGTTATATTATATTATACAATATTAAATTTTATTAATACATTACTATAAAAAATTATAATTATTATAATAACAAATATATTATTGACCTCACATTGATTTTGATGATCACAAAATAATTAAGTTACTAATGAGTTTTGTGGAGAATCATGTTGAAATGCAGGCATACATGAATCATCAAGATTATTAAAAGTGATTTCAAGCACCTAAATGGGTTTATGATTCAAAAGAAGAATTTTTGTAGAAGACCAAGATCAACTAAGAATGATTCAAGCCTCAATTCAGTGAAATTCAGATGGTTGAGAGGTTTTCAAATGGAAAAAGTTCAAAACTATGAGAGCTATAATCTATGAGAGCTATAATGATTCAAGCCTCAAGTTAGTGATTTTCATATGTTTTGGAAGGTTTTCAAATAAAAAAGTTCAAAACTATGGGAGCTAGATTGATTCAAACCTCAATTAAGTGAAATTCAGAAGTTTAGGAGGTTTTTAAATGAAGAAAGTTCAAATTATGAGAGCTGAAATAATTATCTTCTTCATTTGAATGAGTTCTATTATTTATGGAATGAGTTTTCAAGTTTTGGAGGATTTAGTCAACTCCTACAGCAGCTACCAGCACTTAAAATGGAAGTTTGAAGCTTTTAGTCAACTACTTTGGAAGCTATCAAGTCAAAATTATGCCACAAGAGAGTTAACAGCAAGTTTTACCAAGCTAGCCGACTATCTAGTCAGCTACTGTGGCAAAATGGTGAGAAAAATGAAGTTAGCCAACTAACCAGTCGGCTACTGTGACAAAACAATGAACTCCCAGAAGTTAGCCGACTTTGGAGTCAGCTACTATGGCCAAGACAGTGAGTTTCCTGAAGTTAGCCGACTCTGGAGTCGGCTACTGTGGTCAGAACAGAAGTGTTAACAAAAGTAGTCGACTCTAGAGTCGACTAACTTGCCCAGAATTTCTATAACGGCTAGTTCTGTGTCTCCAACGGTCACAAACGGCTAGTTTAACATTCCAATCCCACAGTAAACTATAAATACTCATAAATGGGATTGATTAGCAAGAGATTGGGAGCATTTTTGAGGGATTACAAGTGAGAAATAAAGAGGAAAGCAAAAGGAAAAATCAAGAAAGTTTCAGCCTTCCAGTTTTTGAAAAGATAGTGAGCTGCAGTGTTTGAAACTCCTTCAAGGCTCATTCAAGGCTCCTTCCAACTATCCAAGAGGCTTCTTCAAGAGCTCATTACTCCAACATTTAAAGAGGAGAAGCTCATTCAAAGGGAGAGGTTTTCAAAAAGTATAAAGTGCTTTTATTTCTAAATTTGCTCATTAAGGAGCTGTAATTTCTGAAACTCTTTTTATTGTGAGTTTGTTTGAGTTTCAACTTGGTTGAAACTTGTGGAGGGTGTGCCAAACTCATAATTGTTGAATTGTAAGGCTCTCTTGTGCCCAAAAATAAGAAGTTAGCTGAGAAAGCTAAGGTAAGGCTTCCTTGTGCCTATGAAACAAGAAGCTAGCTGGGTTAGCTAGGATTGTAATCGTTTGAAGAATGATTAGTGGAGAAAATTCCCAAGAAAATCTTGGAGAGTGAATGTAGGTGCAAGGAGTAGCACTGAACCACTATAAATTATTGTGTTTGTGTTCTTGTCTCTTATTGTTGCTACTTATTCTTGCTTTCAATACTTCCCACTCACACAGAATTTTCTGTTTTGCATAATTGCACATACTTGTTAAAAATTTTCAAAGAACCCAATTCACCCCCCCTTTTAGGTTGCTTAGCTAAGCAACAAGTGGTATCAGAGCTAGTGCTCTTATTCTTATTTGTCTTAACCGACAAAGAGCTAAAGATCCATGGCAGCCCAAGTAAGTACCTTGTTGACTGAAGGTCAGTCTACAAACAGACCCTCTTTATTCAATGGCACAAATTACACGTATTGGAAGGCTAGAATGAAAATTTTTATTCAAGCACTTGACTATGATCTTTGGAGTATCATAGTAAATGGCCCTTACACACCCATTCTTAGAACAAATGATATTGATGTTCCCAAACCAGAAGTGGATTGGGATGAGCATGATAAGAAAATGGCACAGCTCAATGCTAAGGCCATGAATGTTTTATATTGTTCTCTTGATGCAAATGAGTTTAATAGAATATGTACTTGTATTTCTGCAAAAGAGATTTGGGATAGACTTGAAGTCACCCATGAAAGCACAAATCAAGTGAAGGAATCTAAAATCAATATGCTTGTGCATAAATATGAACTGTTTAAAATGGAACCAACTGAATCCATTACTGATATGTTTACTAGATTTACTGATATTGTAAATGGTCTTAAAAGCCTTGGCAAATCTAATACTAATAGTGATCTAGTGAGAAAAATTTTGAGATCTTTACCTAGGTCATGGGAAGCCAAGATGACTGCAATTCAAGAAGCAAAGGACCTCAACAACCTTCCTCTAGAAGAGCTCATGGGATCGCTAATGACCCATGAAATTCAAGTTAAACAACATCAAGATGAGGAGGAGACCAAAAAGAAGAGGACCATAGCTCTAAAATGTTCAGACCAAAAAGAAGAATGTGATGAATCTTCGAAAGAAAGTGATAGAGATGATGAGCTAGCTCTCATCACAAGAAAATTTAGAAGATTCATGAGGAAGAAGAAACATGGAGTAAAGAGGAGACCTTTTGTAAAAGGAGAATTCAGCAAGGAAAAAGAAAAAGAGTAGCCTCCTATTTGCTATAAATGTAAAAAATCGGGACACTTTAAGGCTGACTGTACACAACTTAAGAAAGGTCCCAAGAAGTTTAAAAAGAAGGCTATGATGGCAACTTGGAGTGATAGTGATGATACAAGCTCAGATAATGAGAAACAAGAAACAACAAACTTGTGTCTCATGGCCTGTGAAGAAGAGGTAATTTCTGACTCTCAAACTGAATTTACATTTCATGAATTGCAAGATGCATTTTATGATTTACTTACTGAATTCAAAAAGTTAGGTGCCAAAAATAAAGATTTGAAAAACGAAAACCAAAATTTAGTTTTTGAAAAAGAAAAAGCTTTCAAATGAAATTTCTGTTTTAACCCAGGAAAATCTGAATTTGACAAATGAAGTGAACAAACTTAAGCCTTTTGTTGATAAATTTACTTTAAGCTCTACAAAACTACAAATGATTCTTGAAAACTAAAGGGTTGTTTTTAATAAAGCTGGAGTAGGCTATAATCCCTTAATGAAACAAAAGTTTTTGAAAAATATATTTGTTCCTTCCAATGATCTACCTAAAATTACTTGTTTCAAATGTAGCAAATCTGGACATAAGGCCTTTGCATGTAACTCACACATCAACAAGAACATTAAGAAGATTTGTGTTCCTAAAGGAACCATTCACGCTAACCCCAAAGGACCCAAGAAAGCTTGGGTACCTAAAAATATGACTTAAATTTGTGGGTGCAGGTGTGTCTTGTGACCCGAAATGCAAAAAGAAAATGGTACTTGGATAGCGGGTGCTCAAGACACATGACGAGTGATGAATCTCAATTCATCACTTTAGAAGCTAAGGATGGAGGAGTGGTCACTTTTGGAGACAATGCTCAAGGAAAGATCATTGGCATTGGTAAAATTGGTATCACTTCCCATACCTTTATAGATAATGTTCTTCTTGTTGATGGTTTAAAATATAATTTGTTAAGCATTAGTCAATTATGTAATAAAGGTTTTAAAGTCATTTTTGAATCATCTATTTGCATGGTTACAAATCCAACTGATGATAACATGAAATTTATTGGTCATAGGAATGGAAATGTTTATATTGTAGATTTGAATGAGTTAAATGACCAAAATATGGAATGTCTAGTTGCCATGAATTCTAAGTTTAATGAATCTAGCTGGTTATGGCATCGTAGACTTGCGCATGTTAGCATGGATTTGCTTTCCAAACTAATCAAAAGAGATTTAGTAAATGGTTTGCCAAAACTAAATTTTGAAAAAGATAAAATCTGTGATGCTTGCCAATTTGGAAAACAAACTAGAGTTTCATTCAAATCCAAAAATGTGGTTTCAACTTCTAGGCCTTTGGAGCTTTTGCACATGGACTTGTTTGGACCTACTAAAACCACAAGTCTAGGTGGAAAATGCTATGGTTTTGTAATTATTGATGATTTCTCTTGTTTTACATGGGTTTTATTTTTAGCAAGTAAAGATGAAGCTTTTTCTGAATTTTTAAAGTTTTTTAGAAAAACCACTAATGAAAAAGGTCTTCAAATTTTATCTATTCATAGTGATTATGGAAAAGAATTTGAAAATCAAAATTTTGAAAGTTTTTGCAATGAAATGGGAATCAATCATAATTTCTCTGCACCAAGAACCCCTCAACAAAATGGAGTAGTTAAGAGAAAGAACCGGACTCTTGAAGAAATGGCAAGAACCATGTTGTGTGAAAGCAATCTTCCAAAATATTTTTGGGCTGAAGCAATTAACACAGCATGTTATGTTTTAAACAGAGCCTTGATAAGACCCATTTTGAAAAAGACCCCATATGAGCTTTGAAAAGGTAGAAAACCAAATATTGGGTATTTTCATGTTTTTGGATGTCGATGTTTTATTCTTAACAATGGCAAATCTAATCTTGATAAATTTGATGACAAATCTGATGAAGAAATCTTTCTTAGCTACTCCACTAATAGTAAAGCATATAGAGTTTTTAATAAGAAAACTTTAATGGTAGAAGAATCTATACATACAGTATTTGATGAGACTAATGACCTTCCATCAAGGAAGAAAGAAGCTATTGATGATGCAGGGTTACTTGAAGAAGGAGTGCAAGAGATCACATTGAAGGATAAAGAAGATACAAATGAGAAAATCAGTCAAGAAGACACCATTGAAGCACTTCAACAAGCTGAAACTCAAGGTACACAAGGCTTAGAAAAGGAGTAGAGGTATGTTCATAATCACCCCAAAGATCTAATCATTGGTAGTCCATCTTAAGGGGTTAGAACTAGATCTTCTTATAGAGATGCATGCAATCATTTAGCATTTATTTCACAAATTGAACCTAAATGTTTTGATGATGCTAAAGATGATCCTGATTGAATAAATGCTATGCATGAAGAACTAAATCAATTTGAAAGAAACAATGTTTGGACTTTAGTTAGTAGACCAATAGATTACTCCATAATTGGCACTAAATGGGTTTTCAGAAATAAATTGGATGAACATGGAAATATCATTAGAAATAAGGCAAGATTGGTAGGTAAAGGTTATAATCAAGAAAAAGGCATTGATTTTGATGAAACCTTTGCTCCAGTTGCTAGGTTGGAAGCCATTAGATTATTACTTACCTTTGCATGCTTCATGAACTTTAAAGTATTTTAAATGGATGTCCAGAGTGCATTTTTGAATGGTTATATTGCTGAAGAAGTATATATTGAACAACCACACGGTTTTGAAAATCATGAACATCCAAACCATGTTTTTAAATTGAACAAAGCATTATATGGTTTGAAACAAGCACCCCGGGCATGGTATGATAGATTGAGCAAATTCTTGATAAATAATAATTTTGTTAGAGGAAATGTAGACACTACATTATTTATAAAAAGAGAAATGATGATATACTCATTGTGCAAATTTATGCAGATGATATCATTTTCGGTGCTACAAATGAACTCTTGTGTCAAGACTTTGCTAAGCTAATGCAGGGGGAGTTCGAGATGAGCATGATGGGATAACTCAACTATTTTCTTGGACTCCAAATTAAGTAAGCTGAAGATGGGATCTTCATTAGCCAAAGCAAGTACACAAGAGATATTCTAAAGAAGTTTGGCATGAAGAATTCCAAGTGTGCCGGTACCCCTATGAGCTCATCATGCAAACTTGACTTAAATGATAGTAGCAAAAATGTTGATTTAAAGCTTTATAGAGGCATGATAGGTTCTCTTTTGTATTTAACTGCAAGTAGACCTGATATTCTGTTTAGTGTATGCATGTGTGCTAGATTTCAAGCAAATCCTAAAGAAGCACATTTAAATGTTGTTAAAAGAATTTTAAGATACTTAAATGGCACTAAAAATCTTAGACTTTGGTATGATAAACACTCTTCTATTGATTTGATTGGATATTCTGATTTTGATTTTGCTAGTTGTAAAATTGATAGAAAATCAACTAGTGGAACTTGCCTATTTTTAGGATTAACTTAATCTCCTAGTTTAGCAAGAAACAAACTTCAGTAGCCTTGTCTACAGTTGAGGCTGAATACATTGTTGCTGGAAGTTATTATGCTCAAATCTTGTGGATTAAGCAGCAACTAGAAGATTATGGCATCAAACTTAAAGACATTCCTATAAGATGTGATAATACAAGTGTCATAAACTTAACTAAAAATTCAATTCAGCACTCTATAACTAAACACATTGAAATTAGACATCATTTCATTAGAGATCATGTTCAAAGTAAAGAAATAATTCTTGATTTTGTTAGTACTGATAGACAATTAGCTAACATTTTCACAAAACCCGTTGATCAAAATAGATTTTATGAAATTAGAAGAGAACTTGGCATGATTGACCCCCTGTTTAAATGAGTCAGCTAGAAATATTAATTTTTTTAAATTTTTTTAAGCTTGTTTTTAATGATTAAAAATTATGATAATTATTCCAACTGACCCTCCTAGATGATCATATAGCATGCATATCCTTTAAAAATCATTTTGTGTGAAAATCCCTTATTAATTTGAAGGCTAGGCGTCTTTTCCCCTGTTTTTGAGCCATTTGAATAGCCGGCTCATGGGAGTTAGCCGGCTCCATAGCTGACTAAATCGCCCGATCGCTCGGGTTAAAAGGGAAACCGAGCGACCATCCGTCTCCCACTCTCAAATCTTCTTCCCAATCTTCCTGATTTCTTCCCTGAGCCTAGATCCCTTCAAATCCTCTTCTCTACCCTCACTAGATTCCCTGATCTTTTCTTCCAATCGTCCACCCTTGTGTGATGGCTCTACGGGCGAGAATCCCCCATGCGCGGCAAGGAGAGAGCTCAGAGGAACCGCGAGAGAGAGTCGCGCCTCTCCCGACCTTACCTTCCTCCTCCCGTGTCTTCGAGGTCCAATCTTTGTCCACAAGACCCATCTCCAACGGGCGGGTAGTCGACTTCGGCTTCCTTGCTCGTGAAGGGTTCAGCATTGGGAGAATGCTCCAACAGAGAGGTTGGTCATACATGTGCCGGACTGAGGTCCCTATCTACCCCTCCTTGGTAAGAGAGTTCTTCTAGAATTTGTCTGTTGATTCCATGACTGTCACATCAGTAGTGAGGGGAGTCAGGATCAACTTGGACCGAAACATTATTGGAAACATCTTAAGAGTGCCGATCGGTGGTTTTTGGGATGATCTTCCTGAGGGAAGGGAACGGCGAATTGAGGCCATCCTTGGCATTGATGATGGGAAGGGGATTGATAGAGTGCTAGCAAACTCCCTGAATGTTGAGAAGAGACTCCTCCACCACATTATATCTAGGATCTTCATACCTCATGCTGGAATCTTCCATTTGATCACTGAGAGAGACCTTTGTTTAATGTATCATCTGGTCAGTGACACCCCATTTGACTTCCCAGAGCTGATGTTAACTATATTAAGAGAGACAGTCAACAGACTTAGGATTGCCCTGCCTTATGGTATGCTCCTCACCCACATCTTTAAATACTTTAGAGTAAGATTAAGGGGTGAAGAGACAACTAAGTTATACCATTCGGATGTTTATAATGAGCATTCTCTTCACCGAATGGGATTTGTGAAGGTTGGTGGCAGATGATCCAAAGGGAGAGGTAGAGAGGATGAGGTTGAAGTGTCTGCTGAGGGACCATCATCATCTTCTCATGAGGCAGCTAGACCCAGTGCTGAGCAGCATCCTGAGGAGCCCCCTGCACCACAGAGGACATCAATTGAGCTTAACCAGGAGTAGCTTCAGTATATTGTGAGGGAGGTGTCCTCAGCTATCTCCAGTAGAAGTTCTGGGGATAGTGGTTCATCTACTGGTGAGTTCATAATGGTACCACATATTTCTACAGTAAATGAGACATTGTCCCAGATAATGATGAGATTGGAGAGGTTGGAGCACTCCATGACTATTCTGAATGGAAGGCTGATGCTTCATGAGATGAGAGACCAAGGGGCAAGATCGAGCCATGACTCAGCGGAGACTGCACACATTTAAGACAATTGCAAGCTCAGATCATGGCCTTTGGTGGGAAATCTGAGAGAGTTGAGATGTCCATAGGCCTTCTTCATCATCTTGTCTCAACTATTAGTGACCAGCTAGCCCCTATTGCATTTAGACCTCCATCCCAGCCATTTCAGCCTCCTCCACAGCCTACTCACTCCTGTGCCAGGCCACCTCATTACCGCCTTTCTTGGAGAGGACGTGGTGCTGGTTCATCCACTCAGCCCTCTATTGTATCTTCCTCTGATGAGGAATAGATTAGATTGTTTAGGTTGCTGTGTTTATTTTTAATGTAATAGGTTTCTTTGCTTTGATCAGAATGTACTAAGTTTTTCTATGTATTTGAATGTTTGTATTAGCACTTTGTGTATTCAATGAAATCTTATGTTATGAATGTTGCTTTGTATTTGTGAAATCTTTTGTTATAAATATGGAATCAGATTTCCTCTTTGTTATGAAATCTTGCATATCAAATTATCTACTTAATGCAATGTTCTTTTTCATGAAATTTTGTGGTATCAAATATTACTTGTGTGGATTCTTTTTGCTTCAATTTATGTATCATGAATATCCTAAAATTGAACTATCAAGGGCGAGATATTCAAAATTAAGTGCATAACTTCTCACATCCTTTTTGATTAATGACAAAAAGGGGGAGAAAAGAAGCATACATTTAAAAGGAGAAGAATTCTTATTCATCATGTTTCAGTGAAATTCTTAAGGAGAAAGAAAGCATACATTTAAAAAGGAAAAAAATTCTTATTCATCATGTTTCAAAAGAGAAAAGAGAAAAGAAGCATACATTCATCATGTTTCAGGAAGTTTTTCAAAAATTCAGAAAGTTTTCATCATGTTTCAAAAATGTTTCAGTGAAATTCTCAAAAAGTTTCAGTGGTTTCAAAATGTTTCAGCATATTTCAGTAAAGTTTTTAAAAATTCAGTATTTTTAAATGACAATAATGTAAGCATATGTTTAGGGAGAGAAAAATTGCAATTCATGCAAACATTTAAGCAAATTTCAACTTTTCAAAGGAAAGAAGAAAGTTTTTGAGAGTAAGATTGATTTTGCAACAAAAGGAGAAGAAGAAGCTTGTTGTTCTTCACTTAAATTTCACTTCCATTTCAAACAAACAAGCTCTACATGAGAGCTAACTTTAAATTGAAACTTTTGGTATCAAAAATTCAAGTTTTAGCACACTATGCAGAATTTTGGCACGCTTTTGGCACACCTTTGAAACGGACTGAAACTCTACATTTTCAAAGCCAAAACTATTATTTCAGCACAAAGACTTAGTTCATTGGTACAAAACATTGTTTCTAAAACAAAACTTTTGTCTTTGGCACCAAATTCAAATTTTTGACACAAAATTCAACTTGTCATAAAATTCAGAATTTCAGCATAAAATTCAGATTTTTGGCATGAAACTCTCCTTAAATCTCTTCAAAAATCTGATTTCTTTGAATTTGAACATGAAAAATATTTGTCACATTATTTTCAAAGATTCTGATTCAAAATTTAAACTTTTTGCATACGTTTCAAAGTTTTTGGTACAAAATTCACACATGAAACTGATTTCTGAATCCTCTCCTAACATGAGCCAAATTATCTCAACCCTATAATCAAGTTTAATATTGCACTACTTTATCTTGTTGAATCCATTATTTTAATTGTATACTTAATGGTTTTGTCATCATCAAAAAGGGGGAGATTGTTGACCTCACATTGATTTTGATGATCACAAAACAATTAAGTAAGTTACTAATGAGTTTTATGGAGAATCATATTGAAATACAGGCATACATGAATCATCAAGATGATTATAAGTGATTTTAAGCACCTAAATGGGTTTATGATTCGAAAGAAGAATTTTTGTAGAAGACCAAGATCAACTAAGAATGATTCAAGCCTCAATTCAGTGAAATTCAGATGGTTGAGAGGTTTTCAAATGGAGAAAGTTCAAAACTATGAGAGCTATAATGATTCAAGCCTCAAGTTAGTGATTTTCAGATGTTTTGAGAGGTTTTCAAATGAAAAAGTTTAAAACTATGGGAGCTAGATTGATTCAAACCTCAATTAAGTGAAATTCAGAAGTTTGGGAGGTTTTCAAAAGAAGAAAGTTCAAATTATGAGAGTTGGAACAATTATCTTCTTCATTTGAATGAGTTCTATTATTTATGGAATGAGTTTTCAAGTTTTGGAGGATTTAGTCAACTCCTACAGTAGCTACCAGCACTTAGAATGGAAGTTTGAAGCTTTTAGTCAACTACTTTGGAAGCTATCAAGTCAAAATTATGCCACAAGAGAGCTAACAGCAAGTTTTACCAAGCTAGCCGACTATCTAGTCAGCTACTGTGGCAAAACAGTAGGAAAAATGAAGTTAGCCGACTAACCAGCCGGCTACTGTGGCAAAACAGTGAACTCCCAGAAGTTAGCTGACTCTAGAGTCAGCTATTGTGGCCAAGACAATGAGTTTCCTGAAGTTAGCTGACTCTGGAGTCGGCTACTGTAGTTAGAACAGAAGTGTTAACAAAAGTAGTCGACTCTAGAGTCGACTAACTTGCCCAGAATTTCTGTAACGGCTAGTTCTGCATCTCCAACGATCACAAATGGCTAGTTTAACATTCTAATCCCATAGTAAACTATAAATACTCATAAATATGATTGATTAGCAAGAGAATGGAAACATTTTTGAGGGATTACAAGATAGTGAAGCATCAAGAAAGTTTCAGCCTTTCAATTTTTGAAAAGATAGTGAGCTGTAGTGTTTGAAACTCCTTCAAGGCTCATTCAAGGCTCCTTCCAACTACCCAAGAGGCTTCTTCAAGTGCTCATTACTCTAACATTTAAAGAGGAGAAGCTCATTAAAAGGAGGAGGTCTTCAAAAAGTGTAAAGTGCTTTTATTTCTGAATTTGCTCATTAAGGAGCTATAATTTCTTAAACCCTTTTCATTGTGAGTTTGTTTGAGTTTCAACTTGATTGAAACTTGTGGAGGGTGTGCCAAACCCGTAATTGGTGAATTGTTAGGCTCCCTTATGCCCAAAAATAAGAAGTTATCTGAGAAAGCTAAGGAAAGGCTTCCTTGTGCCTATGAAACAAGAAGCTAGCTGGGTTAGCTAGGATTGTAATCATTTGAAGAACGATTAGTGGAGAAAATTTCTAAGGAAATCTTGGGGAGTGGATGTAGGTGCAAGGAGTAGCACCGAACCACTATAAATTGTTGTGTTTATGTGCTTGTCTCTTATTGTTGCTACTTATTCTTGCTTTCAATACTTCACACTCACACAGAATTTTCTGTTTTGCATAATTGCACATACTTGTTAAAAATTTTCAAACAACCCAATTCACCCCCCCTCTTGGGTTGCTTAGCTAGGCAACATATATAAATATAATTATGTTGTAATAATTAATTATTATATAATTTAACATAATAAGTTTTTATTATTTATATTAATATGTAATAAAAAATTATTAAAATTTTAATATAATATATTTTATTAAATGGGCTCTTTCTCTCCCATTAATGATGTTTTGTTTAGAGGAATAATTTTAAAAAAAAGTAAAATGAAGATTTTCATCTATCGATAATTTGAGATTATCTAACCTTTGGTAGGAATCAGATTGCTATAAAATATGGCAATCTAATTTTGAAAGCAATCTTAAATGCTTATCAACTTTTTTGGATATGTCGAATTAAATGTGGCAATATGATATTCTACCAAAAGATTGTTAGGAATCTTGAAAATTTCCATGAACCAAATGCTGCCTTAGGGTTTCCTCCTTGTTCATCCATCACTAACTTAAGCGTTGGAGTTTTTTTTTCTAGAGAAAAAATTCAGAGTCCTCTAACACTTTTCTTTTGAGTATAGAAGGCAAGCAAGGAAAACAAGCAGATGGTTGGAAAGATATTTTATTATGTAAGGAAGAAGAATCTCATATATTAACATGAAAATTAGAAAAAAGCATCAATAGATTAGCATTATTTGTGAGAAATGACAAATAAAAGCACCCAACTAGGGGCAAAGCCAAATATATCGGTTTTTTTTTTTTTTTTCAAAGGGAAAGGGGGGGAGGGGAGAGAGAGGTCAAGACCCTCCAAAATTTTAGAAGTCCCCTTAATAGCAATGAGGGATACTAAAAAGCCTTTTTATTTCCTTAAAACTATCCCCCAAGAAAAGTTTAAGCACTATAATATAATAAAAATGATAAAATGAAGTTAGGCTTATATTAGTTACAATAAAGAAGTAGTTTTATGTCCAATCAAAATTTAGACACCATATAAATTTATTATTTGGTTTAATGTGGCATTTTGTAATTGGTTATATTTTACTTGTACAATACCTTAATAACATGTTAATAAAAATATGGCTTAAGTAAAAGAAAATGGTAGGACCAATTCTTTGCTCCTTCAAGAAAAAATTATAGTATAATTCGCCTCTTAAGAGAAAATTTTTAACTTCTCCATTGCACCTAGCCATGCCATCTAAAAGAGAGTCTATGACATCAAAGCTTCCTCTATATGCAACAGAGCCCAATTCTCAAGGTTGTGCAGGGACCACTGCATCGTAAATCTTTAGGAGGTATAGTGCGACAGTTGATTTGCATAAATCTTAAGGTATATTAGATCTTATATAGATTTGCACAAATCTTAAAGCACCCAAATCCTACATTGCCCAAGCTGGACAATTGCTAACCTCATAAGAGACCACCAAGCTTGTGGTGGCAAGGGTGACTAAGGAACTTCTTCGGCTACAAAGTAGTGAAGCTGGACTCAGTGTTTACTTGATTGACCAAGAAGAAGGTATCGACAGCTGGAGTGTGAGTGTCATACCCCAAATTTGGGGTGGATCCAAAATGTAACAATTCATTGCGCACTTAAAAATTAAATCTCTAGCATGCAACGCATCTTATTAAAAAATATCATTGCTAAAATATAACTAACCATTAATCTAATTATTCTTTAAATAAAATCAGTCAAATATGTCATAATATCAAATGAATCAAATATACAATATCAATAAAATAACCAATAAGAAAACTCTAACATCTAACTCAAACTAACTCAAATTTGTAATTTAATATCAACTCTAATAAGGACTTGGTCAACTTCTGCTCGAATTCCAATTCATTTCTTTATATCTAAAACAAAAATAATGAAAAGAGTTCTATGAGCTAACGCTCAATAAGTAACACTAAACGTAAATTAATGGATCAAGTAAGTATAACTACATTTAAAAAAAAGCATAAAAGACTGAGCTCCAGGGCAGCTGTTGGGGCCAGCTTTGGAAAAAAGTTACCTTACAAAGCTAATGGAGAAATAATTATTGTTGTCTCCTCCAATACCTATCTCAAATAGAGCCCTAATCATAGTTTTCAATCATTTCTTTTCATCCTAACTGATGCAGGACGTGGATGAGACATAAATGCAATGAAATAATATTTATATATATATATATATATATATATATATATATGAGATGGCTAATTACCCAGAAAGATCAAAAACTAGTTAAGCTATACTATGCAAGACAGGCGGAAGCATATACTGGAACTAGAACTGTTAGAATATTAACGAAACCAGAAAAGTGAAGGTTAGGAAACCCTCGGTTAGGACATGCTCTCAACATTCACTAAATCATAGAAAGAGAATTAGAGAAAGGATTTCATATACCAACAGTGATCACTCAAAGATTGAAACAGGAAGATCGCTCTGATAGGTTGAAAGTTCTGGATAAAGAAGCTGTCTACCAAAGAGGATCTTCGAAATATAGTTTAGGGGCAAAGATGACTTCCTCTTCGGCCCGTGAAACCCTGAGAAAATAGCAAGAGGAGATGGGGGCCTGTGGTTGGCGGCAAGGTTGTTTTAGGGTTTCTGAAGGGGGGATGGCTAGGGTTTGGGTTTGAGGGAGGTTAGAGAAGATGAAAGGAAACACTAAGGGCTTCACACCCACTCCTTCCCGGAGTACCAAAGCCTTCACAGCAATGGAAAAGAACTTCAGAATTTTTTCATTAATCATTTTTTTCATTTACAAGAGAAAGGTCTTTTTATAACCCTTTCATGTCAATACAAGTTAAATCATTCATTTTAAGTACATAATTGACAGGATTATAATGCATGGCATGTGATTCTTCTTGAGGCAGGGATCTCTGCATGCTTTATCTGGGATGGCCAAAAAGAGAGAGTGGCTGCAATTTCCAAGCTTGTAGAGGAGGGGGACCACTTGAGAAAGGGAAAGAGTGGGCGCCCCTTGATTCCTCCTGCCATCTTTGACTGGGCGGCAACCTTCTTCCATCTGAGGTGCATGAAGATCTTCCAATTAGAGAGGGGCAGCCAATTTCTTCCATAGATGCTTGCCAGGGGACCGCATGATAAATGTGGAAGTCAATAGGTGCCCAAAAGCTTCTAAATAAGGGTGGGTGGCATGAAGAAAAGAGGAAGGAGGGTGTTGGCGCCTAGATTCCTTCCTAAATTGATGTTGGCTGGCTCCTTGCTTTGCTCTGGTGATGCCATGTGTCCTGTAGTGGTCCAAGACATGGGTCATTGCATGGTTGATGAGTCTTCTCTTGGGTCTTCAAGGTGAACCTTCTCTTGATTTATTACAGGACTCAATAAAAGAAAATAACACTTGACACTTGACCAACTCCTGGATTCCAACAATGAACTAGGCTAACTAGCACAACTGGGCTTGACAAGGACTCTAAGAATAAAGAAAAAGGACTCTTATAAATCAGAGATCCATAACTAATCCTGAAACCTCTGTCTCAATATGGTGCCTGCACTAATTCTCTCGAGCTGGGAGGAACTCGACCCCATCGAGTAAGGGTCAGTTTGACTTTGGTACTTCTCTAGGAGGTCTGGGTCTATGTGTTGCATATCTTCCCGAGTAATCCATGAGTCCTCTGATTCCGACCGACCTTGCCAACGAACCAAATATCTTTGGTAACCTTTATTGCGGGTCGTGATAGCTTGGTCATCCAGAATCTGCTCAATCCTACCTTTCCTCTCGGGCTAATTTGTGGGTGGACACTCAGGTGAGGGCTCACTCTCAAAGGAACAGTTAGGTCTAAAAACTCGCTGGGTACCACTGCTGGGTCCCTATATTCTACTAAGTCTGAGGTAGTGAAACTAGAGCTAATGCCTAACCATGGAGGTAACTTTAACACACAGGCATTGGTTCCTACCTTCTTTAACATTCTAAAAGGACCAGCTCCACAAGCATGTAACTTTCTAACATGACATAGTTTTTTCTTAACAAAATCCTTGATTTGATTCTGGAGATTAGCCAACTTATTATCAATATTCAAGTGAATGCTAATGTCATGATGCAGGTGCTATGTAATTGACTCTAAGACTCGTGTATGGTTGGACAAGTTGAATGGGCAGGTGAACTCAGTAGAATGTGACAAAAGTCCTTATTACTAAGACTTGGATTGACACTTAACTGAAATGCAGACTTACTAAGACATTCCTATGGAAAGGAATTTTATTGGACTCTCTGGACCTAAACCTAACAGACTACAGACTCTCTAGGTTTGACCCTGGGTTGGTGGATGGCATGGATTCTTAAGAGGTTCCATAGGATCTTCTGAAAGTATGTGGCAAACCGAACTGAGACTAGATCTAAGAGGTGTAGGATATCCCTAAGTAGTGGAAGGTGACTAGATATTCTTTTTGGAAACACCTTATGAAATTCTCCTAAAATCTCCACTACTACCTCTTGGCTGTGATCGTGAATTTTTCTAGTCCAAATTGATGACCCCTTACTGATGTCTTATTCTAAACCCTTAGCAAAAATTACATAAATCTCTTGCTCTAAATCCTTCATGAATTTCACTATTTCTAGGGGTTGCTCTATAGGGCTTAGCTCTTGGACTTCAGCTTCCTCAAGTTAACCATTTTGCTCCTCCATAATCTCTTTAGCTACAAGCAATGGTTCATATTCAACTAGGATGGTATCAATTTCTTTAGACTCAACCCTTAGATCAAACTCAGTTCTATAGACTTCTCTTTCTATCTCTCCAATAGGTGTAGTTTCTTCTTCCTCTAACATGTCACTGGGCTCAAGCTCAATCTCCTTTCCCTTAGATTCATCAATAGGCTTAGTGGCTTCTTCTCCTAATGGACTAATGGACTCACAAATGTCTACCTCTACATGACTAAGGGACTCGGGACTATCGACCTCTAAATGATTATTGGGCTCAACCTCTTCGTCCTTAAAGCCTTCAATGGGTTCTTCCTCATCCTCTTCGTATTCATCAACTAAACTTGTGTCAGCCTCATATACCTCCTCAATACAACCTATAAGGGGTTCTTGACCTCTCTCCTCATTACAGTCAATAGGTTCAGAGTTTTCTATATTGTCAATTTGAGTAGGATTCGGAACAACTATGCCTAGGCTGGCTATGTCTAGCTTTTCCTTCCTGTGTTCAACTATGGTAGTAGGAATGGGTTGGGCAAACTGATAAATAGGAATGGAACGGATAGTAGGAGTGGGTAGGGCAAGTGGGGGAATAGGAGTGGGTCGACTCATGGGAATAAATGGGGTGGTAGGGAAGGGTGGACTCTAATGAACACATGGGGCAATAAGGATGGATTGGCTAAATAAGCCTATATTAGGGCTTCACTTATTTCCAGGGATATTAGTCCTATTAAGTATGGCCTGATAGGTGATGGGCTCCTTATGCCTATAGGACATAGGTAGGTATTTCTCCCTAAGTCTCTTTTTCCCAATATATCCTAACATGTCAGGTTAGTTTAAGCCTAGCAAATTTTACCTTCCCTTCTTCTGACATTTCTTCCCTATTGAAATACTCATCCATCCTTCTTTCTCAATCAATGTAATCCTCTAGCTCTAGATCACCACCAAAAGTGGGTGCATAGGGCCGGGTGCTCCTAATGGATCTTTCCTCTGAGTCCACTAAGTATGGGTATGAACTTCTAAGGTGATACTCAGGGGTAAAATCATAGTGATAGGCTCTCCTAGGGTCAGGATGTAGGGTAGGTAGATGAGGGTCTAACTTAGGCTCAGTCCTGGTCTTACGACTTTCTTCTAGGGAGCTCACTTGATCATTCAATTGGGTCAATCATTTAGTAATGGTCCTAAGCATAGCTCCAATGTCATTGTCCAGGGTGGGTCGGATGGGGACTGACTCTGACTGGGTTGGTATGGGCTCCGGACCGAGTTGGCATGCAGGCAAGCACACAAAAAGAAAAAAGAATGATTACTGGCTCCTAGACCTAGAGCTCAAATAAAGTGTGTCAACTAAGTGCTAATCAATCACCAAGTACCCTGTAGCTGGCCAAGTAGCAGGTGGGAGGGGGGGAGGTTATTCCTGCTTAATGCAGGGGCCTAATTAGAGTAACCCCATCACTCCGCTTAAGTCGTTTGACATTTGACCTCCAGCCTTAGACACTAGGTTCCAGTCGTAAATGGAGAAAGACTCACACCAGTTCAACAAAATATGTGAACCCAACTGTGGGTGTCCCTAATGCTCAATTATGTCTACTGAATTTTAAAATTGGGAGGTTTGGGCTCGTATGCAGGCTGATGGTTTTCTGGGCCCAGAAAGGGCGATGAAATCCCCACCTGATCTGAGATAGCGGTGCCCTTAAGTCAATTTAATGCAAAGATGATGGAACACTAAAGACTTAAATTAACAAGTTGGGTCTCTAACCAAAAGGATGTAGCAATACAGAATTTTTTTTTTTTTATTTTCAGTTATGAAACTAATTAATAACAGTAATTAAAATGTTTTTTTTTTTTTTTTGCCTATGTGTGTCACTTAAGGCCTTGCCTCAAGTCAGCCTTTCTTGCGACGGCTATGAACAGCCCTCTTAGTAGCCTACAGCACTCCCGGAACGTAGGTAGTTGGGTCAAACGTACTAAGGTATTATCGGTAGCCTCCCTTATTGGTATGTCCCTGATATCCCTGCCAAACGCCCGTTGGGTCAAATAGCCCGGGGTACTACCTCTAGCCTCCCCCTTTGGACTATTCCTAAATGAGCACAGTAGAGACCAAGATATGCTCTTTTTTTATTATTATTATTTTTTATATGCAAGGAAAATAAATAAATATGGGAAGTGTGCAGAAATTTTAGCAAGCTGAAATTTTCAGCACCTATGCAAAGCTACTTTCCTAATATGATGCAAGAACAAGTCCTAACAACCAGGCTCTGATACCAAAAATTGATGCAGGACGTGGATGAGACATAAATGCAATGAAATAATATATATATATATATATATATATATATATATTTATGAGATGGCTAATTACCCAGAAAGATCAAAAAACTAGTTAAGCTATACTATGCAAGACAGGCGGAAGCATACACTGGAACTAGAACTGTTAGAACATTAACGAAACCAGGAAAGTGAAGATTAGGAAACCCTCGGTTAGGACATGCTCTCAACATTTACTAAATTAGAGAAAGAGAATTAGAGAAAGGATTTCATATACCAATAGTGATCACTCGAAGATTGAAACAAGAAAATCACTCTGACAGGTTGAAAGTCCTGGATGAAAAAGCTGTCTACCGGAGAGGATCTTCGAAATATAGTTCAGGGGCAAAGATGACTTTCTCTTTGGCTCCTGAATCCCTGAAAAAATAGCAAGAAGAGATGGGGGCCTGTGGTTGACAGCAGGGTTGTTTTAGGGTTTCTGAAGGGGGGACGGCTAGGGTTTGGGTTTGAGGGAGGTTAGAGAAGATGAAAGGAAACACTAAGGGCTTTACACCCACTCCTTCCCGGAGTACCAAAGCCTTCACAGCAATGAAAAAGAACTTCAGAATTTTTTCATTAATCATTTTTTTCATTTACAAGAGAAAGGTTTTTTATAACCCTTTCATGTCAATACAAATTAAATCATTCATTTTAAGTAGATAATTGACATGGATTGTAATGTATGGCATGTGATTCTTCTTGAGAAGGCAGCGATCTCTACATGCTTTATCTGGGATAGCCAAAAAGAGAGAGTGGCTGTAATTTTCAAGCTTGTAGAGGAGAGGGACCACTTGAGAAAGGGAAAGAGTGGGCGCCCCTTGATTCCTCCTGCCATCTTTGACTGGGCGGCAACCTTCTTCCATCTGGAGCACATGAAGATCTTTCAATTAGAAAGAGGCAACTAATTTCTTCCATAGATGCTTACCAGGGGATCGCATGATAAATGTGGAAGTCAATGGGCATCCAAAAGCTTCTATATAAGGGTGGGCGGCATGAAGAAAAGAGGAAGGAGGGTGTTGGTGCCTAGATTCCTTCCTAAATTGATGTGGGCCGGCTCCTTGCTTTGCTCTAGTGATGCCATGTATCCTGGAGTGGTCTAAGACATGGGTCATTGCATGGTTGATGGGTCTTCTCTTGGGTCTTCAAGGTGAACCTTCTCTTGATTTATTACAAGACTCAATGAAAGAAAATAACACTTGACACTTGACCAACTCCTGGATTCCAATAATGAACCAGGCTAACTAGCACAACTAGACTCGACAAGGACTCTAAGAATAAAGAAAAAAGACTCTCATAAATCAGAGATCCATAAGGAACCTGAAACCTCTGTCTCAATCTGATGCCTGCACCACTAACCCTTCGACCTAGAAGAAATATAACTAGCACACTCTTACTAAATCTCCACCATCCATCTTTAGCCTTCTTGTGAATCTTCTTCTTTTGCTATTAGCCAATAAAATTAAACCGCCTAAGGAACAATGTATCACACCTCAAACCCAGTCAAACTTGAGGTTATGATAGCCGTTGTACACTCATAAGAGTTGTCCCCATAAGCATACAAGACATTTCCATCTGTCAATGAACATATCCAATATAATAATAATAAAATTCATATACATGTAGTAGTGATTATCAGAATGATACATACATTCTAACAATCTTTTGTTGGTTAGCACTTTATATAAATAATTAGATTACTAATAATGACAAAAGTGTATAACCAACCTTTTCTATTATCTGATATAATTATGCATATCTTCAAAACATACTTACATATACAACTAAACAAAAACTAAAACTAGTCTTTCTATATACAAAGAGCAAAGCTTATCTCTAGTTGCTCACCTGCAGTCTTCTATCAAATAACCTTTTAGTCTTTGAATCTAAAAAATAAATAAGTAATCATAATGAGCTTGACAATCTAGTAAGTAATACTCCATTATAATATAATTAGATCAAGCTATTTTCAATATTATAATTTAATAAATGCATATAAAGAATCATAAAGTTTGACATATGTAGTAAAATCATAAATATATCATTTCATTGTATGCACAAATTAGAATACCATATTTCTATCACATAAAATATAATTCATGAATTTCATATGTCCAATGATGAATAATGAAATATCAAATGTAAATTTTAATAAGACAATTAGATATCAAACCATTAATATCTAATCTCAATTCTCTTTCATCTCTCCAGCCAAAGACTATAGCCACATTTAATTCCTGCAATATGAGTCCGAGACTATATTTAACTCCTGTGGAGTAGGTTTGAGACCGTATTTAACCCTATAGAATAAGTTTGAGACTACATTTTAACCCATTAGAGTAGATCCATATCAAATAATATCACTATAATTTAGCCCTTCTATGTATTGCATTTGTGATGTCAACATCATATCATGCATTGTTTGGCTGAGAGTTTATATGCATATTACAAATATTAACTTATTCTAAATTTTCTTTCTGACATCAAAGTTTCATAAATATCCAAACCTTTATAAAATGAATAAAATTTCAAATATCTATAATTGATGATGCCAAAAGGGTATAAAGTAAATTTGATAATAGTATATTTAATAAATATAACTTCCTGCTTGATCCAATAGTCATGAATTAAAGGTAGCATAAACTGACAGATGAAATCAAATAGTCAAAATATCAAATATAATCTAACACAATTTGTGAATCTCAAAATATTATTTAATACAGAGAATTTATAATTGTATGATATTCATAATTCTACAAAAATAATAAATCCCATGTGAGATAATATTATTATAAATATTTTTTGATGCAATAATTTTTGAATTTAATGATAAATTTATAATGAAGCATAATAATTTATTAATATACTGTAAATAGGGAGTACTATTTACCTTTCAGATGTCTACAACAAATCAAACTAACCACTTTACTGGGAACTCTCAGGACCTAATAGTCCAAAATCATACAAGTATTAAATCGGTATCACATTAATATTTTTAATTAATTTGCTAAAATTCCTTAATCTTCAAATTCCAAATAATACCTTTTTAACATGAAACTACTAATCTAAGGATCAATCTATTGACCTACCATGACGAGAGGTTGCACTGAGTATTCCACACACTAACAATTTGATGGAAGGCCACGTCATAGCCCAAGAGATGCATTTAGAATTTGAAGAGGGAGAGAGAGGGAAAGATTGAGGAAGAGAGTGTGAGCGGTGGTATAAGGAAAGGATGAGAAAAGAAAGAGAATGGGTAGGTGAGGGAGTCATTTTGAGAATAGAAGGTTCTCGATTGGAGAGGATTAACTTTACCACTAAGAAAAGTCTAAGTGGTGCCTTATTTGGTCAAGAGAAGGACTTAGGTGGGGCCCAAGTTATGACATCCTCTTCTTTAATTAAATTTTGTCCTCAAAATTTACATACCTGAATCATCAAATAATTGAGGGTATTTTTGCCTCATCTCTTGCACTAACTCTGAGGTAGCCTCTTTCACAAGTCATTACTCTTGGCATATGGAATACATGTCATTGCAATTCATGATCTTTTTGATCTACAATTTGCAAAGGATATTCTTCATATGTCATGTCTTTTTTAAGTTGTAGAGGTTCATATTTCATAACATGACTAGGGTCTAGTACATACTTTCTCAACATAGATAAATAAAATACATTATAAATTCCAATAAGTGCCAATGGCAGGGCAAGCCTGCATGTTACTTCACCAACCCTTCCTAGCATCTCAAACAGACCTACATATCTAGTGCTTAAATTACCATGGACTCCAAATTTGACAATTCTTTTAGTGGGTGACACTTTTAGAAATATATGATCCCTAACATAAAATTCTAATTCCTACCTTCTATTATCTTTATAACTTTTTTGTCTACTCCGAGCCATTCGAAGACACTCTTTAGTTAGTTGAATCTTTTCTATAGGTTGCTGTACCAGCTTAGGTCCTGATAATCTTTTCTCACCAATATCATTCCAACATATGTGTAATCTACATTTCCTTCCATAAGGTGCCATCTAAATACCCGCCTGATAACTTTATTATAAGCAAATTCTACTAAAGACAGGTGTTCCTCTTAAGAACTCTACAGATCAATGGCACAAGCTCTCAGCATATCTTCCAATATCTGAATAATTCTTTTTGACTAACTATCTATTTGGGATGAAAAGCAGTACTAAAATTAAATTTAGCTCCTAAAGCTCTATGCTGCCTTTTCTAAAACTATGACACAAATTTGATGTCTCTATCTGATACAATGATCGTTGAGACACCATGTAATCTCACAATTTCTTTAATATAAAGCTTAGCTAACCTTTCAAGAGAATGACTAACTTTAAAGGTTAAGAAATAAGCTAATTTAGTTAATCTATCAACAATCACCAAATTGCATCATTGCCATTAGGAGACCTAGGTAGTCCTATCACAAAATTCATAGTTATATATTTGCATTTTTACTCAGGAATAGGTAGAGGTTGTAATGGTCCTCCTGAACTTTGCTACTCAACTTTCACTTGCTAACGTACTAAATATTGTGCCACAAACTATGCAATTTTTTTCTTCATATTGTTTCACCAAAAGGTCTCCTTAAGATCTTTATACATCTTTGTGCTATCAGGATGTACTACATAATAAGTATAGTGAGCTTCTTCTAAAATTTCTTTCTTTAGATCTATTTTGTTAGGAATACATAATCTATTCTCAAGCCTCAATGATCCATCCTCATGAATTCTAAATTCTATATGTTTATGAAAATCAATCTCTCTTTTAATTTTCTAAACTGCTAGATCACTATCCTGGGCAACTTTGATTTTTTCAATCAGATTAGGCTATACTCTAAGATTCACCAACTATACTCTCAACTTATATATTTGAATCTCAATATCTAGTTTTATAAGATCATTCAAAACATACTTCTGAGTAATGATCATTATTACTAAACTATTCGAAGATTTTCTATTTAAAGCATCCACCACTACATTAGCTTTCTTAGATGATAGTTAATAGACAAATCATAGTCCTTTAATAATTCCAACTATCTCCTTTGCCTCATATTCAATTCCTTCTAAGTAAAGATGTATTTTAACTTTAATGATCAATAAATATTTCATAGTGTTTCCCATATAAATAATTCTAAATTTTCAATGCAAATACTATAACAGCTAATTCTAAGCTCTGCTAATAGGGTTTTAGCTGCCTAGAAGCATATGCTCTAACTTTACCATGCTACATTAGAACACATCTCAAATCTTTCTTAGAAGCATCATTATATATAACAAAACCTCCACATTTAGAAGGCATAGTAAGGATAGGCACTTTAACTATTACGCCCTAGATTCAGTCAAACTCCAGGTCATGATAGCCACTATACACTTGTAAGGGTTATCCCCACAAATATTCAAGGCATTTCCACCATTCAATGAATATATTTTTAATATAATAATAATAAAATCATGCAGAGGTAATAGTGATTATTAGTATGATGCATATATTCTAACTATCTTCTATATGATAATACTTTATATAAGCATTTAGATTACTAACAATAATAAAAGTGTGTAATTGTTCTTTTCTACTATTTGATATAATTATATATATCTTCAAAACATACTTTCATATACAAGTAAACAAAAACTAAAACCAGTACTCGGTCTTTTATCAAATTGCTTTGAGCCTTTGGATCTAAAAAATAAATAAATAACCATAATGAGCTTGATAGACCAATAAGTAACATTTCATTATAATATAATTGGATCAAGCAGTATTCGATATTATAATTCAATAAATGCATGTAAAGAATCATGTAAGTTTGGCATATCTAGTAAAATCACAAAGAATGACTTTATTTCTATCATATAAAATATAATTTATGAATTCCATATGCCCAATGGTGAACATATCAAATCCAAATCTTAATAAGACAATCAAATATCAAATCATAATTCTCTTTCATCTCTCCCACTAAGGACTATGGCCACATTTAATCCCTGCGACATGGGTCTGAGCCAGCATTTAACCCATGCAGAATAAGTCTGAAGCCACATTTAAACCTGTTGAGTAGGTTCATATCAAATAATATCACATTTAATCCTGTTGAGTAGCTCTTTTCTGTATCACATTCGTGATGTCAACATCATATCATACCTAGGTTAGCTGAGAATGTATATTGCACATACATATATTCATCTATTCTAAATTTTTTTTTCAACATTGAAGTTTCATAAATATCCAAACCTTTATAAAATAAATAAAATTTTGAATATCCATAATTGATGATGTCAAAAGGGCATACAGTAAATTTCTCAATAATGTACCTAGTTTAGCTGAGAATGTATATGCACATACATATATTTATCTATTCTAAATTTTCTTTTCAACATTGAAGTTTCATAAATATGCAAACCTTTACAAAATAAATAAAATTTTAAATATCCATAATTGATGATGTCAACAGGGCATACAGTAAATTTCTCAATAATATATTCCCTACCATCCATCTCCCCTACCTTTCTCTCAAGATGCTGCCTTTCGATTTGGATCTCAACCTCTCTCCTCTCTAATGGGCATGAAAAGGATTATTCGAGTGCCTTGCCTTGAAATGGAATAAATCGGGTCCATCTAACATGCATCAAACAAACACCTTCCCATTATTTATACTTGATTCATCTGCTCTGATCTTAAAGCTTTAGAGAAAGGAAAAGAGGGTTATCCATGCAAAAGACCTAACCCTAATCCATCCATCTGGGGAAGGTGTATTGTTTAACCCATGGCATCGTTAGCTCTACCCCTCCATATTACCCTCATGTCTGATTGCTAGCCCAATACACATGCCTACCATACTCCTTGCATAAAAATGCTACTACACTTCAGAGAGCATATAAATTGTTGGACACCCTATTATTAGAGTCCATACAAAACCCGCTATGAACGTGTATATAAATGCTTGCTACACTGTAATTACAGTGATCCATATTGTCGATACACACCCTACCCAGGAATAATGTGCATTATAGAAAACGGGAAAAAAAAAAAAATCCGGCACACAGCCATATATCCACTAGATATGGATGGATATTCATTCACGCATGAATTAACTATTCTACGTAAACCGTTCTCTGAAGTTGTGGAGAAAGTGACTGTAGATTTGGACTCGTTGAGGTTGTGGAGGAATCGACCATCTCTGGAGTTTTGTTGAAGGTTGGGGGATTGGAGGGGGGACGTCTCGATCGGTCCCTATCTTGAAGGAATAGGTAAATCTAATTATTAGATGATCAATTTTTATCTCTAAAAACCCATGATTGGTCGTACGTGTTCGGTTACTTTTGAAGTGATCCGCTCCCTTGACTATGGTTGATTATTATTAGATAAACTCGCAGGTCAATAAGATATTTTCCACATCAAAATCGATCTTTTGTAATCATCCAAGTCAAATGCTAATGCGAGCAACATGATCCCGACCAGCAATGCCTGGAGCCACCCTTCTCGCTGATGGTTTTAAAAACTATTCCACCGATGGCTTCTTCGAGGGGATTCCGCATGCTCACCTCCGACTGACAAAAAAAAAAAAAAAAAAAAAAAAAAAAAAAAAAAAAAAAGAAGAAGAAGAAGAAAGAAAGAAAGAAAGAGAAGCGACCCCTTCTATGATACTCTCCATAGGGGCCTTTTATTTATGTATACATTTAAATTCTAAGTGAACAAAAAGTTAACCTTCCTTGTCCACCAGATCTAAATGGAGGCCCCTTCTCCCCTCCCTCGCTGTTAAAACAGGGTCTGGGTCAGAGAGCTAAGGGAGAGAAATGGGACTGGCTGATACCCAGGCTGTTGGGGATGGAAATCCAAGGCCTCCAGGCAAGGATAGGTATTGGAGGATGCATGCCCAAAAGGAGGAGGAGGAGGAGGAGGAGGAGGAGGAGGAGAAGAAGGAAGGAGGAGCACCGGCAGGAAGGCGGTGGAGCCCCAAAAGCGATAGCTGGAAATACGTCTACGCCTGCGCTCTCTTCGCATCTCTCAACTCCATTCTCCTCGCGGCTATGGTAAGACCACCCACCAACATTTCCATCTTATTATGTTTTTTGCGGGGCTTTCTTAATTTGTTAAGATCTAGAAATGGAGGTGAGTGTCGCTGCGTTGTGTTTTGGTTTAAATTTTGTGAATACCAAAATTAACTACCGTGGGGTCTGGCTGGCTACCTTTTTGGCTCTTCGGTGACTGAATTCTCCCTGCCCGTTTTCTTCTAGCAACGGGAGATTAATTTGACGCATCTTCAGCACTTATTTGTGCTGCTGCTGATTTTCTTGCAGACAGTTGACATCAAATTGTTCGTCTCCATTTGTAGTTTTCCATCATGTTTTTTGACCATTAATTTAAATTTTTTTTAACCAAAAAAAAAGACATTAACAGCACGAATTTGGTGATTTTCTTGATGGTTTTTGCTGGTGAGAACTACCAAAAAAAGACAAAGTGACAAATGGGTCTTGTCGACTATTTATTTAATACGTCCATTTGTTATGTTAAGGTCACCTTAATTTCATTAATCATTTCACCAAGGGTAAGAAGAACTTTTTTTAAGCATGCATTGGTTTATGTTCGTGATCACGGTTTGGAACAACTAGGACAACTCTTCAATACCTCTCTAGCTTTCTTCCATTTTTTATTTGCTTCAAGATTGAGGCGACCTTCAAGATTTGTTCATTTGCTGTTAACCAAACAATCGAAATGAACATTCAGTACTAGTAGGTAGATTTCATTAACGACTACCCAGGAGGTTGAAGTGTCGGAAGATTTAGTATCGTTTTTTTTTTTTTTTTTTCCTGGTTCTCTAAAGCTCATCTTGCATCAGATTTCATGTCGATTCCTGAATTAAATCCACGGTAGAAATCAAACACTTTTATAGTTCAGTGCACAATCCAAGTTCTTCTCCCTTTGTGGATATTTATAAAATATCCCAATGTTGATTCATAAAATTAATACTGCTTTTACGCCATCATATAAATTAATGATGGTCAGAGTGTATCAATTTTCAACAAGCTCATGGTAAAAGAAAGATAACAAACTGGGCCATTTTATTTGATTCTGTGAGATTTTGAATTCTAAAATAAAGTCAATCAAGGGACCAAGGTCTGAACATTTGTTAAAATTTTAGGTTTAATTGTGCAGATGTGGGTGTTATGAGTGGAGCAATAATTTTCATTCAAAAAGATCTCCACATAACGGAAGTTCAAGAAGAAGTGCTAGTTGGATGCTTGAGCATCGTCTCACTTTTGGGTAGCGCCGCTGGAGGAAAAACTTCAGATGCTATTGGCCGCAAATGGACCATGGGTCTGGCTGCCATAGTATAGTTTTCCAGACGGGTGCTGCTATAATGGCTCTGGCTCCTTCTTTTATAGTATTGATGATGGGCAGACTTCTAGCTGGAGTTGGGATAGGGTTTGGCGTCATGATCGCAGCAGTCTACATAGCAGAGATATCCCCTGCTGTTGCCCGGGGAACGCTAACCTCTTTTCCCGAGATCTTCATCAATTTAGGGATCCTTCTTGGTTACATTTCAAACTACGCTTTCTCTGGTCTTTCAGAAAATATAAACTGGAGGATAATGCTTGGTGTTGGGATTCTACCCTCTGTGTTCATAGGCTTTGTTCTGTTTGTGATCCCAGAGTCCCCGAGGTGGTTGGTGATGCAAAACAGAGTCGAGGAAGCAAGATCAGTTCTGCTAAGGATAATTGACAAGGAAGAAGACGTGGAAGAGAAGCTGGCGGAAATAGGAGCAGCCGCTGGGGCTGCAAATGCTGCAAAGAAGAAAGAGGAACAGGCCGTATGGAGAGAGCTCCTGAACCCCCCTCCTTCTGTGCGTCGAATGCTGAACGTAGTAGGATGTGGCTTCCAACAGATCACTGGCATAGATCCCGCTGTATATTACAGCCCAACAATATTGAGGGCTGCTGGGATCAAGTCCTCTGACTCCGAGATTCTTGCTGCAACTGTTGCTGTTGGTTTTACAAAGACCTTGTTCATCCTGGTTGCGACGTTTCTAATTGATAGAGTTGGAAGAAAGCCACTGCTATATGCTAGCACAATCGGGATGACGGTATGTTTGTTTCTTCTAGGTGCTGCCCTTAGTTTACAGCATTACGGATTGGGACTGATTTCACCCAATGTTGGGATTGGCCTAGCAATATTGGCAGTCTGTGGGAATGTAGCATTCTTTTCGGTGGGCATAGGCCCCATTTGCTGGGTACTGACCTCTGAGATATTTCCTTTGAGGCTCCGTGCTCAGGCTTCTGCACTGGGGGCGGTCGGAAATAGAGTGAGCAGCGGCCTTGTTGCCATGTCCCTCTTGTCTGTCTCTCATGCCATCTCAGTTGCTGGAACTTTCTTCATCTTTTCTGCTCTCTCAGCTCTCTCAGTAGTATTTGTCTACACACATGTTCCTGAAACCAAAGGAAAGTCTTTGGAGCAGATTGAGATGTTGTTCCAAAATGAAAAGGAATGGCAAAGAGGTGAACTGCAGCTTGGAGAGCTGGAGCATCTGATGCAAGATTAACCAGTGGGGGAGTTGGGGGGGGGGGGTGCCTTGGCATTTCTTGTCAAGCTCTTATACAGAGCAGTTTCGGTAATCTGGCCACAATTTGACATTGTTGAAGCTAAAGTTATAGTAGCCTTCTAATTTCCACAGGGCTCCTTTCTTCACCGAAAGTGATTCTGAACTACACAGCCGAACGTTGCGTTTTGAGCTGCTGCATTCTAAGAAGAAGTTGCTGCTACTGCCTCATCAGGCTTGCTGCCAGGAAACTGACGCTATTGTGCAACTGTTGCTTCGTTGGTGATTTTGAATAACTGCTTTGTAAGTTTCTCCATGGAATAATCCAAACCATTTTAAATGCTTTAGTGTAGACGTTTCTTACCGAGTTATAAGCTGAAAGGAAGGGGGAAAACAACGGAACAGTCAGGCTTCTTTTGTCATTGTAATCATGCACTAAATAATGCAACGATATTCCCATTTACATAGCAAGCTCTATTCCGTGGATTGCACTAATGCAATAACCGTGAAAGTTTTCACTCGCAAATCCCAAGAGGAAGACATGATCTTACATTTGGCATTGCCACCAAGTTCGTGTCAAGTGGCACATTGTCCTGACTTCAAAACATAACATAGCACTTACGGTTGGACTTCGGATGATGCTTCAGCATCTGCTTGTAATTCATTTGGAAGCTAATTTAACTTGATTTTCAGGATCCTGCCATCCACACAATTGCTGGGTTTTTGTGTAGCAGAGAATTGAATGAAATTGATAAATTTTTGGTGTGTTCCTGGGTTTTTGTTCGAGAAATTCCTGGAGTTTCTCGATCTTAAAATTTGAAATTGATAAATTTAACGAAGCTAATGATTTCTAATAGATTAAGATACATGCTTTTTTGATACAGCAAAGGCTCTTTTTTTTTTAAGGTAAAAAGAGATTATCAGTTTCTATGACTAATGGAGAGAAGGATGAGTTTTAGTACATGCACAAAGTATCATTTAAAGAAGTTGTTAAGGAGAAGACAATGGTTGGATAATGGTTGAAGTTGGAGAGCAGGTATATATCAAAATCTTTCACAAACCAACTATAGTTGAAGCACAGGCTTTATCATCTATCGATGAAAAAAGGTATGCTTTTACAATACAACTATTTTTTTATTTAAATGTTGATCATATAGACCCAATCATATCTAAGATTTGGAAAAGGGCTCATCTTAGGGCTCTTCACTTCATTTAGAAACTGTTCAAAGGTGGTTTACCTTCATCTTCCCTTGTATCTTATCAATTACACTGTCCTTCTATATGTAGCTGATGTCTACTGTAGGAGAAAATAGAAGATCATTTGTTTTTTCTTTGTCCTTCATCTAAGTTGATATGGGATATGATTGAGCTTCATAGCCACATCCATTCAATCCAGATGGCATAGGAGAATATATGCAATGCCCCAAATGACCTGAGTACCAGTTTCACTCAATCTTTTCTTATTTATCTCTTATCGTTCATTTGGAAGGCTAGAATGAATTTTTATTCTAGCATTTGGAGTTCAAATCTCATGTCATTCTTTGGTCAACTTTTGATCATGCCCAGGAATTTTTTCTCTCCTATCATAAGCTATCTGGTATTCCTGTCCCCTGGGGTTGCTTCTCTCAATCCCTTATGAATCCTTCTAAAACTACTCTTATTTCTTAGCAAGCCCCTCCATCAAGTATGTTGGAAATTAATTTTGATGCTTCTGTTAGATAAGATAATGCTACTATAGGGTTTTTAATCAGGGATTGCAGTGGGAGATTACTGTTAATAGGATCAATCCCACTCTAAGCTTAATCTGTACCACATGCTCAATTAGCTATGGCTCGGTAGACAGTTCATCATGCTATTCATGGCTTCTCTGCTAACAGTTATATTGTGAAAGGAGACTCAACTGCAATTATTAGTAAGTTAATGGGTGATAACTCCATTTGTTTCCACCTCTTATTGAGGAAACTAAATGTTGTTTTCTCCTCCACTTTGAACATTGTTGGCTAATATGTTTTCGAAGAAGGTAATCAAGTAGCAGATTATTTAGCTAATTTGGCTCACACTCTTTAGGAGATAGTCTTATGGGCAAATTAGCTTCCATCACAGCTTAACTTGATTATCCAGGCAGATACTCATAGAACTTCTTATATTAGATTGTAATGGATTGTAATAAATCTTGTTACCAAAAAAAAAAAAAAGGTATGTTAGTAAAAGATCATATAAATGAGTTCAACAAGGCTATACTTGATTTGAAAAATATTTGTATTAAGATAGAAGATGAAGATCAAACCCTTATTCTCTTCTGCATAATACCACTCTTATATGAGAACTTTATTAATACATTGTTGCATGAAAGAGAATCTCTTGAATAACAATGTAAAACACGCCCTATATTCTAAAGAGTTGAGGAAGAAGATGTTTGAGATCTATAGAAAGAATCAAGGAGAAGGCTTGGTTTCCAGATATAGGAGCAGAGGCAAGGATTCAAGTAGTAGAGGTAAATCACAATCCAAACTAGGATACTGAAAACTTTATAACTTCTCTTGTCATGAGGATAGGCACCTAAGGAGAAACCATCCGAAAAAGAAAAAAGGACAATAAAGAGAATGTCTCTGAAGCTAAAGCGAATATATTTTAAAAAATATATATATAGAAAGCTCCAATGATGTAGGAAGTAAAATACTCTTAGTCAACATCCCCTAGTAAGAAGTGAATTCTTGATTCTAGTTATTTCTTTTATTTGATCTTATAATAGAAATTAATTTTCTACCTATCTATCAAAAGTAGAGAAGGTTCTATTGAATAACAATAAAACTATAGACATCATTGAGACCAAGACAATTCATATCAAGATGTTTAATAATACCATGAGGGCTCTAGAGGCTTGGCATATTATAGAGTTGATGAAGAACTTAATTTTTTGGGCATATTTGATACTTAGGATTATAAATACTCGACTAAGAATAATGTGCTAAAACTTTCTAAATTTGCTCTTATGTTGAAATAGGCACCTTGAGAATGGAATACTCAATTTAATAATTATCTCCAAGGAAGTGGCTTCAACAAATGTTCATATTAGTATGTTACATATTTTAAGAAAAATAAAAGGAAGATATTTTGATGGTTTGTGACTATGTGGATGACTTTTATTCACGGGAAGCAATCGAAAGATGATTCAAGAATTCAAGGTAAGCATAATAAGAGTGTTTGAAATAGGAGGTAATAGTATTATGTCATACTTCTAGGCATTGAAATAAAGTAACATAATAATAAAATTTTTATATCTCAAAAAAGGTATACTAAAACTATCTTAAAGAAATTTAAAATGGAGAATTACAAATATATGAGCACACCAATTGTATATGGAATGAAACCTAGTAAAAATGGTAAGAAAAAAGTAATGAATTCAATACTCTTTAAAAGTCTTTTTGAAAATCTCCGCTACCTAATAATTAGCCAACTAGATATTTTTGATCGGGTAGGATTAGTGAGCCATTACATGGAGTACCCTAAGGAGTCATATTGGCAAGTGGCTAGGAGGATGATCTTAAAAATATTTAAAATTACAATTAGCTATGGCTTAAATTATTTTAAATCTAACATATTTTAGTTGGTTGGTTATATAGATAATGATTGGGGTAGAGATCAAGATGAAAGGAAAAACACCTTAGGTTATGTCTTTTTACTTAGAATCTATAGCTTTTATCTACAGAAGAAAGAAGGAAAAGCATCTTAGGTTATGTCTTTCATTTAGGATTTGTTACTTTTATCTAGAACTGAAAAAAATAATAAATTGTGGCACTATCTAGGTAAAAGACAGAATGTATTACAATGGCATCAAGTGTTTGTGAAGCTATATAGGTTAGAATTTTATTAACGGAATCAAGTCATCTACTACTAGAAGGCCCAACTATAATCTTTGTTAATAATAAGTCAACAATCAAGCCAGCAAAGAGTCATGTCCTACATGAAAGAAGCAACCATATAAATATAATATACCACTTCATTCTATCTTACATAGAAGAAGCAAGCAACAAGTTAATGGTTACAAATCAGAAAATCAAGCTTGAATTCTGCAAATCAAAGAATGATTATAAATATCTTCACAAAGCCATTTCAACCTGAGGCCTTTAAAATATTAAGAATAAAGTTTAGAATATGTTCCCTGAGAACAGGTTTAAGGAGGGAATAAGTTTGTTACTAAATCCATTCATGAATAGCAGTGCCCATTGAGAAGAGTTGCATCCGTTACTTTTTAAACTGTTTTATTTTAGTGCTTAAGGATATGTTTTCTGAAGTAGAAATGTGTCTTACAGAATGCATAAGTTGAATTGTTCATTAGCTGTGTTTAAACAAGGGGTGTGTTTGGTAGGATGTCGCTTTTAAAGGGATACCAACTGTGTCCATTAAATAACTATAAAAAGCGCGCGTGCGTGCGTGTGAGAGAGAGAGAGAGAGAGAGAGAGAGAGAGGACGCAGGGTTTTCGTCTTTCGCTCACATCAGAGAGAGGGAGAGAGAGGACGCAGGGTTTTCGTCTTTCGCTCACATCAGAGAGAGAGAGAGAGAGAGAGAGGACGCAGGGTTTTCGTCTTTCGCTCACATCAGAGAGAGAGAGAGAGAGGACGCAGGGTTTTCGTCTTTCGCTCACATCAGAGAGAGAGAGAGAGAGGACGCAGGGTTTTCGTCTTTCGCTCACATCAGAGAGAGAGAGAGAGAGAGAGGACGCAGGGTTTTCGCCTTTTCGCTCACATCAGAGAGAGAGAAAGAGAGAGAGAGAGAGAGAGAGCGGACGCAGGGTTTTCGTCTTTTCGCTCACGTTAGGTCTTTTGACGGAGAGATCTAGAGAAGATGGGCCAATGAACATCATCAGATACTCACTCTTCTTCAATTCACCATCATCTTATCCTCTCGGACTCTTCCGTCTCTGATCACTCCGAAGCCCAGCAGAAAATGGAGAAGATAGAGCACTCTTACCTGAACATCAGAGGCCTCAGCCTCCACGCAGCCCACATAGGAAAAGGTCAGTCCTCCCACGATAATTCCCTCCACTCCTCTCTCTCTCTCTCTCTCTCTCTCTCTCTCTCTCTCTCTCTCTCTCTCTCTCGCCTTCTATTCTTCATTCTCTCTCTGTGTTTTGTTTTGGCGGATGCAGGGGAGTTGGGGACTGTGGTGTTCCTCCATGGATTCCCAGAGATATGGTACTCCTGGAGGCACCAAATGATTGCCCTTGCCGAAGCCGGATTCCGAGCCATCGCCCCCGACATCCGTGGCTATGGCCTCTCCGACCAGCCCCCAGAGCCAGAAAGCAGCACCTGGGAGGACCTCGCCGCCGATCTCCTCGCCATCCTCGACTCCCTCTCCATTCCCAAGGTGCCGTTTTTCCATTTCCCTCTGACTAGGTTTCTTCGCAGTTCTAGTAGTATGATGCAATTCACTGCTTCTTCTGCTTCTCATGAACCCTTGAATGCTAGAGCTCGATTGCCTTTCCTCCTCCTTCCTTCGTGCTACTTTAATTCTCTGCATTATTTTTATTCTTATTCTTATTTTTGTTCTTATTCTTGTTTTTATTCTGGGGTACAAAAATGTTCGGATCGGATATTCGTTAGTGGTATATGGCATCTCAATAATCGATGATAATTTTGTTGGCTGAAAAGGCTTTCGTGGTGGCGAAGGATTTTGGAGCAATTGTAGCACACCAATTCGCCGTCTATCACCCAGATCGGGTGTTGGGTTGGGAGTTCCTTTTGTTCCCACGGGCTTCTCCTTCGACACAATCCCGGAAGGTTTCTACGTGTCGAGGTGGCGGGTAATGATGAATGTCATGATTCTTCATCGAAGCAGGAGAATTTATTTTTTTTAGACTGACTCGTTCCATTGTTTCTTGTTCTTCTTCTTCTTCTTCTTCTTCTTCTTCTTCTTCTTCTTCAGGAGCCAGGCCGAGCAGAGGCGGATTTCGGTCGATTTGACGTCAAGAGAGTCGTGCGCACCATCTACATCCTCTTCTCTAGAAGTGAGCTTCCAATAGCTGGGAAAGATCAGGAGATCATGGACTTGGCTAGCTCATCGACTCCTTTGCCTACCTGGTTGACGGATGAAGACCTCGCAACCTATGCCGCTCTCTATGAGAAATCTGGGTTCCGCTTTCAACTCCACATCCCTTACAGGTGAGAGAGCTGCCGCTCGCCGCCGTAGTCCGTACGTACTGAAATGATTCTTCCCTCCTTCCTTCCTTCCTTCCTTCCTTCTTCCTTGGCTGGCAGTCCGTCAGAATAATGAACTTGGCCAGTGCGATTTCGATATACAGGGCACTGCATCTGCCGATTAACAAAGCTGATCCAAAAGTCCAAGTCCCTTCGCTGCTGATCTTTGGAGAAAAAGATTATGTTCTCAAGTTCCCGGGAATGGAGGACTACATTAGAAGTGGAATGGTGAAGCAATTTGTCCCTGATCTGGAAATCATATTCGTGCCTGAAGGAAGTCATTTTGTTCAGGAGCAGTTCCCGGACCAGGTCAACGAGCTTATCATCAAGTTCCTTAAGAACCATATCTGAGTAAAAGAGTGGTTCAGGATGTAGTTCGTTGTAATAATAAATCAGGACTGGACATCTATGAGGTGCGTGCGACCAAAACTTTGCTCCTTGTAAGCCGTTACAAGTCCATTTTAATCATTGTACGTCTTCTTTGGTTAACCTTTTCTGAAATTGAGCAGAGTTGTGGGTGGCTACTCTAGTAGAAGAGTTGTTGTGAGACCGCTGACTCATTCTAAATTAAGCTACAATTTGATTAAATTAAATTAAAAAATTATAAAAATAATATAATTAAAATTTTTAATTAAATCTATATTTATAATATTTGGTATTGATTTAACTTTTTAATGCATCTTGAATCATATAAATTGAAGGCCAATTGAGGAAGTCAGCAATTTTATGAACATTTATGTTTGTTGATGAATTTTTATTAAATTATAAAAATATCATTGATAAAGATAAGAATAATTTTTCTTTAGTATTTTTATCTAAATTTTTATATTCAAAAATTATGTTGGATGAGTTAAAAGTTAGTTTTAAGTCAAGAATATATTTTAAAATATTTAATGGATATTTATCTAGTTAGTTTTCTTAAAGAAATAAGTGTTTTACAAAAATTGAAAAGTTTATTGGTTTTAGAAAATTAGTACCCTATGAAAAGTAGGAAACCTATTTGCTTTAAGAAATCTCTCTATAAATAAGGCTTAATAAAAATCTTTTGATATCAAATCAGTTGTTTATGTGGTAAAGGATGAAGATTGATGGAACCTTTGAGCTTTAAAAATTAAGGATTATGCCTAGCAATTTTATATGAAGAGGTAAGTAAACTCGATCATAGTTAGAGTGCTTCTTAAATCTATTAAGATTTAAATTTCATATTTTATAGATGTTTTAATTAATTACACGAAAATCCTAAATTAGCTAAGTTGTATATTTAGAATTTAAGCTATATTCTTTAATAGGAAAATTTTATAAAAAAGTTGATCAACTTTTTCATTAACCAACTTACCCATGTTCTCTTGCTTTAGTCAAAAAAGTCAAAAGGGTATGTTACATTCACAAGTTATCATTTACCTATTAAATAGGGGGTAACACTCAACTATCCATGAGATGTTTAAATTGGTTTCCTACGGATTAAGTAAAATATTTCTTTTACCTTCCTCAAATATTCCTACATGATCACAATTCTTTTTTCCATTAATACTTCTCGATTCTTTCTTTCATCTATCTTTTATTCTCGATAGATTTCAGAAAGAAAAAGGTAAAAATATAACACTTATAAAAGATTTTATAGTTGAAATAAAAATATCTTTTTATAATATAATATGTGTTTTATAAAGAGATATAGTATCATTATTTAATTAGCAACTATAAAATTTTATTTTTATTTTAAAAAATAAAATTTATATATGATTAATGTATATATCAAAAATATAATTGAAAATATAGTTTGGTAAGAAAAAAATTATTCTTCAATTATCAAAAGATAGTATATAATTAATATGTAAAATAGGTCTAGTAATATAAAAGGTATTATAAAAAAAATGAATAGATCTTAGCAATTTATTCAAGAAAGTTATAATGTAAAAGAATATGGGTAACAGATCATTTTCTAATACATAAAAGAATATGAGTAAATTATTTTTTGGTTTAAGTATTGTCTAAATAACACTTATTCGAAAAAAATATGGATTCCTAATACCTTCCAAAGAATGAGACCTTAGTAGAATTGTTAATTTCTAAAAAATTATTAGAAATATTAATATATTTAGAATTTAATTTTAGATATTTATCTATACATGATAAGTGATAGAATTTTATAACATGAAAAACTAAATTATTATTTTTATAAATTTTTGCTTATATGTAATTATCAAAAAAAAGATCAAGTAAGCATGTGTGTTATTATATGTTACGCATGTGCCTGTTAAATTTCTTTGATGAATTATTAACATGTTGTAAGTTACTTATAGTCCATTTGTATGTGAAACTTAAGAACGAGTACATGAAACTTAAGTAAATTACAAGTTGTAAGATACGAAACAAGTTATGATAAATTATGATACGTATATTATAAGCTATAAACTCTCAGTCAACTACGATTTATGATGTGTTGATGAATTATTAACATGTTGTAAGTTACTTTTAGTCCATTTGTATGTGAAACTTAAGAACGAGGACATGAAACTTGAGTAAATTACAAGTTGTAAGATATGAAACAAGTTATGATAAATTGTGATACGTATATTATAAGCTATAGACTCTCAGTCAACTGCGATTTATGATGTGTTGTTCTTACCTTTTAAGGCTTGTATAAAGGCTTATGGTTGATATCGAAACCCTTTTATAGGGGATATATATAGCCATCTATATCTGTCCCACTACCGCAGGATTAAATATAGTAATCTATTCTAGCCCTGCCACAGGGTTTATATATAGCCATGGTTATGATTATAGAGTTATTATATCACCATTTTGAAATGAAAGTTTTAAGTTTTTAAATTTAATATTGTTACTACAAATGGCATGCATTATTTTCTATTAAAATTATTTATGAAAATAATGCTAAACATCATATTATGCATGTGTTTTAAATTGAATTATCTTACTTGATATCTTTAAGCATAATTAGGGGTTGTTTGCTAGGCATTAACTATTAAATATAATTATACGTAATTATTAAACATTATTTATTGGGACTCAGGTAGAACTTAATCATTTATTTTAGTTAATTACCAAAGAAGTAGATGTTCATTGGGATATACGTTTCGAATCATTATCTAAATTGATTTCCTGTTCAAATTTCTTCCTTGCATACTGAGGATTTATTTCCCAATTATGCAGCGGATTGTTATATCTTTGATCAACCTCGGATCTAGGATGTAACATCTGTACTTTATGATGCTTTAACATGCTTCGTAATTGCAGGATGTTGCATTATTTTTTAAAAAAATAAAAATAAAAATATGTTACCATAAGATTTAAGATTTAGGGCATGGCTATGGTGCATTTTATTTTATTTTATTTTTAAGGATTAATGCTCAAATTTCAGTCGTCCATTTGATTGCAGTGATCAGGTAAATCAGTGTTAAACAGTAGGCCTATTTCGGTCTCAACCATTGATCTAGAATCCAACCATTGAGTTAAAATTATTTATTTAATAGACGATTTTAGGCTTGGTGCTCTGCACAAAATAGTCGGTTGAGATTTTTCAAGAAAACCTTTGGCTGACTGTTTTACGGAGAATATCTAATCCGAAATCGTACAAATAATCTTAAAATTATATATCTAATAGACGATTTTAACTCAATTCGGCTTTAAAAAAAATATAAAAATGCCACGTTGGAATCCCACATAGCATTTCAACATGATTTTAACAAATTATTTTGAATATTATTTAAAGAATTAATTTTTTAGATGATGGTAAAGATGCAGCAACAGCAGCTATCCTCTTCCGGTACGAGATGATAATTGTCCTAGAGTTTAGTCCTTGTGATATGAACTTCCGATTCCTTTGGATTCTGACTCGTTTGTTTTTTCTCATTTATTTAGTTTTGGCGGATTCTTCGCTCGTTTTTGCTGTCGGTGGGGTTACATTTCTTCCAGGAGAAATGAATCATGGTGAAATGTCCACCTTTTTGCTCATCGGAAAGGGAAGGGAGCAAAGTAATGTTATGGACCCTTGTAACGCCATAATCATAAACTTTTTTTTAATAAATTCCGTGAGGTGGCTTTTGCCTTTGAATAGAACTAGGAGCAGTGACGATTAAACAAGAGGAAAGCTTGTTCTGATGGTATGGGTTTGTGCATCATATATATATATATATATATATATATACCTGAGAGGCCCTGGCAAAGTGGATGGTTCAATTTGTATTGCAGTCAAGAAAAAGGAGAGGAAGACCTCAGATCACGTCTCAAGGAAATTAAAAAAAAAAAAAAACCTTGAAATTTGGCACTTTAGGATGTGTTATCTGGAAATGAAGTAATACATATTAACAAGCTACAGAAACCAGGACAAGTACAAAAACCCCAGTCATTCAAAAGCCATGCCACCCAGTTTTCCCATTTGGGCACATCCAGGGTACAAGATACGAAGAAGAATAGTAACATTCAGATGTAAGGAAAAATATCCCTTGCTTTCGGACGAGCAAAGCTATGTTTACATCACTTGCAGATATCCTTGTGAACCATCTGCCAACCCACCCAAATGTTGGCTGCTAGGATGTAGATGAAAATGATTTCCGCGGAAGAGTACATCATTAAAAAACATACAAGAACCCAGTGTAAGCTCTGAAAGTTTGTGACTGTAGATGATTTGAAGTGCATGCACCAAAATTATTAGTCTAAATCAGAACCATAGCCTGGTAAAAAAGCAACATCTTTGAGAAAGCCAAGATAAAATTAGTGGTGGGTTGTTCAATCCTTGTCGAGCAACTAGATATTGTTAACACGTAACCAGACTAGTAAACGGAAGCCAGCAACTACCATGCTGAGGGTTTAGTCTCATGGTTCACCAAACATTTTGACTTAAAGTGGAGCATCTCCCATGGCAGGGGATACTCTTTTCAGATATGGAAGAATAGATGAAAACCTTGGCACAAGGCAAAGTTTATTATTGATAACACTTTTTCTCCGTAGAACACTTATTGAACAAAAGGCATCTGTGATATGTGCGTGCTGAGTAGAGGAGCAGCCACGGAAAAAAAAAAAAAAAAAAAAAAAAAAAAAAAGCTCTTCCTTGCCCTGCGACCATCAGCGTCTGCAACCGTGGCATGAGCTGAGGTGATCCATCGCCACGGACTAGTCGTGATCTGGAGATAAGAGGACGGTATCATCATAGTCCGTTGTCACTGCTTAAATAATTGCATTCACTGAAGAATTGCAAAACAAACAGCAATCTGACAGCATTCTTCCAATGACGCTTCCCTTCTCAACCTTAATTCTCCTACTCTGCCGGTGCCACAGGTGCAAAGCAAAACTCTCTCCACGAATCCGTTTGTGCTTTGCCACCACCCACTTCAAATGGCTCCCATCTTTGGGTCCCTGAAACAGGCTCCTTATCCTACTCCAGTCCACCGGATAGAATGCCGCTGGTGGCAGTACTCTAAATTCAAAACCAGGCCTCCCTCCCACCCTCGCGACCACCCTCGAAACGAGGTAAGGCCCATTGTGGCCCCACTTGTTCCCGTCAAAGGTCCTCGCGAACTCCTCGATGAACTTATAGACAAGTGGATGCTCCTTATCAAATATCATTACAGCATTGTTCAACCGGCTCCAATTCCCGGTCTCGGCATCGGCACTCTGCGCTCCAATGGTATTCCTCAGACCATCGAAGCTCTTCACGACTATAACATCAGTGTCGATGTAGATTCCCCCGTACTTGTACAGTATTGCAAGCCGGAGCAAGTTGGAGAGATTCTGGCCAAGGGAGACTCCTCCAGGATCGACTTCGCCTCTTAAGAGCCGATTGAACCAAGGCTCGGCAGGCGTGTCCTTGACGAGGTAGCCGAAGTCTGGCGACACGGCGGCCACCCGAAATCCCCTCTCGGAGAAGGGTCGCAGCAACTTCTCGCCTCTCCCCGAGTCCATAGAATTGGAAACGATGAGCAAGCAGGCATTTTGATGGGATTTGAACAAGCTCTCGACGGAAAACAACTCTCTGGGGCCAAAAGCTTCCAAGGGGGAGATCCAAGTCATAAAGAAACGGTGCTTGCAAGGAGAATTCGCGGCATTGGAGCGATACCCATGAAAGAACTCGGCGACTCTCGCATGGAACCGACTTGACCGAGCACTGGGGTGAAGGAACCTCCTGCTCCTTTTCGAGCACTTCGGCTTCCTGGAAGGCAGAGAGAAGTCGGGCTGGGTCGGAAGATGGTGCCCATCGCTGGAATCCGGCAAAAGGCGAGAACTTTGGAGGGATTCGGGGTTGGGGAGTGGGGTTTCTTCCCTCAGGGTGGGCAAAGAAGAGAGACTTGGGATCGGGTCACGCGGAGGAGTGGAAGGAGGGCCACGATCAGGCAAAAGGTGAGAACTTCGAATGGTTTCGAGCCTAAGGAGTGAAATGTCTTCGTGCAAAGAAACGGTCTTCGGAGTCGGATCAAACGGAGTGGAAAGAGGACCATCATCCGGCAAAAGGTGAGAACTTTGGAGGACTCTGGGAATGGAAATTGGGGTTTCTTCACTCAAAACAAGCAAAGAAGAGGTCTTTGGGACGGGATCACGCAGAGGAGTGAAAGGAAGGCAGTCGTCGGGGCAGAAGAGACCGAGGCCGAGGCCATTGCAGGCGAGCAGGAAGAGGAGGAAGGAGAGGGCGACGAGGGAACTGGGGAGTAGAAGAAGAAGGAAAGAAAGCGGCCGCCTTGGCCTCGACATTGGAGAGAAGAAGGCCAGCCACGGCCAAAGACCCGGGGCCCCGGAGGGGGGAGGGCGAAAGAAAAGAGCGAAACAGGGTGATTCAAAGTCCAGTTAACGGCGGAAAAGAAGGAAACAGCTTATTTGGTGGAAGATCTTTCAGCAAAATGGAAGGAAAAAAGTCGCGCGCGCGCGCGAGCGTGCGCGTGCGTGTGAGAGAGATTTGAGGAGAGGGATTTCAAGGGCTTCATCCCTTGGCCTCGCTGGGTCGGAGCTTGGCTTTGCCAGCGCTTTTGGAGTCTGGAATTGCTAGGCTGGGATTTGTCTATTTCAACGAGGCCTGATTAGCTAAATTGCTTGGATCACTGGATCACGATAACGCATCAAGGAAGATATCTCTGACAGATATGATTGAGAGACAAGTAAGCAAATGATGCTAAGAGAAAAAGGACAGCGCAATTTGCACCAAATTACTGCGACCTCCATGCACGACAGGATTTATTAAATTAAAAATGAATTAGATTTTGGATGAGATTCCCTCTCCATGTTAAAGGATCCATGAAGGGACCTGGCCGTCGAGGACATGTTCGTAATATGTTTTTTTTTAAAACAATATTTATAGGAGTTTATTAAAAAATTTGGTTAGGTGCATGGTATCCTTTGACCGGTCAATAGAGATTCTCTTCGATATTATTGTAAGCCAGTTGGACAAGGCACGGATGATTAAGGTTACATTCCGATAAATTTTCTTGTATTTATACTTAGTTTTGCTAATAATTTTACTTTTTATTTTAATTAATATTAACAGTAAATTAGAGCTCAAGCTATTACTTATCAGATTATGTTTCTCTTATATTAACAATCTCAAATCCCACTAAATTAAATCTTAAGTTTTCAACACTCGCTATGATTGATATAGATTCTCTTTTTTTCTTTTTTCTTTTTTTTTTCTTTTATATATATATATATATATATATATATATATATATATATGAGGTGTGTCAACTAGTCGAGATAAAGCTTGTAACCGATTGATTCATACATTTTATGAAAATAAATTTAAAATTAACATTTCGCAAGAAATTATCAATGACAACAAGATACATGTTTAATAAAAAAAAAAGATTATTTTGGGGAAAATCAAATAAACAATTTGTTCTTCTTCCATAAAGAATTCTGCTAATAATCCCGAGCTTAATCTTTGCAAAAAAACGTATACTATACTTTTATATTCACAAGCCAAAGTTCTAGCACATAGAAGTCGAAGTATATACTTTATTCAATACAAACTCTTTGGTTTTTTAGAGTACATTGTAATAATAAGAAAGATTTCTATATATTCAACTAAATTAATCAATAATATTAACAACAACAAAGTTTTAATCCCAAACTAATGGGGTTAGCTACATGAATCCTTTTTCTTCGTTCAGCTCTATTTTTAGTCATATTTTTTTGTAAGATGCAAAAATTTTAAGTTTTTCTTTATCACTTCCTCTCATGATTTTTTATCTACCTTTACCTCTTTTTACCTCTACATGTATCAAGTTACTCTTTCATGCACATGTATCTCTAGGCTTACATTACACATGTCCAAACTATTTAAGCCGTCCTTCCCTTAATTTATTTTTAATTGGAGCTACCTCTACCTTTTATAAATTGTTCATTTCTTATTCTATCTTTTCTTGTATTGACATGTATTCATCTTAACATTCTCATGTCCGCCATATTTATCTTATGTATGTATATTTTTCTAAGTATCCAACATTCTGTATCATAAAGCATGGATGGTGGTATGGCTATCTTATAAAATTTTTTCTTCAATTTGACAGGTACTTTACGATCACATAATATTCTAATTGCACTTCTTCATTTTATCCAACCTACTTTAATTCTATAAACAACATCATCCTCAATATCTTCTTCCTAAATGCTGAAAATAATTATTTTTAGTAACTTTATGTTCCTTAATTTGTACTTTACATTCATCTTTATTTCTAATTATACTAAACTTGCATTCCATGTATTCTATTTTTATCCTACTTAATTTAGAACCTTTAAATTCTAATGCATTTCGCCATAGTTCTAACTTAAGATTAACTCTAGTTTTAATTTCATCTACTAGTATTATATCATCTATAAATAACATGCATCATGAAATATCATTCTGAATATATTTAGTAAGCTCATTTATAATTAAAACAAAAAGATAAGGATTAAGAGTAGATCCTGACGTAAGCTTACTATAATTGAAAATTTGCTAGTATTACCATCAATAGTTCTTACGCTAGTAACTATCACATCATACATATCTTTTATTATGTTAATATATCTAACAGATATTTTTTTATTTTCTAGTACCCACCATAAGATTTTGCTAGGGATCCTATCATATGCTTTCTCTAAATTAATAAAAACTATATGAAAATCTTGTTCCTTTACTCCATACATCTCCATAACCTCCTGAAGAGGAAAATAGCTTCTATGGTCGACTTTTCTAACATAAAACTAAATTGATTCTCTAATATTTTCATAGTACATTTCATCATATGTTCAATTACTCTCTCCTAAAATTTCATAGTATAACTTATGAGTTTGATACCACGATAATTAGAGTAGTTTTGAATATTTTTTTTATTCTTATAAATTGATACTATAATGCTCTTTCTCCATTCATTTAGTTTGTAAAATCCTATTAAATAAATTTATCACCCACTTTGCTCTAGCATCACTTAAATATTTCCAAACTTCTATAAGAATCTTATCAGGTCCTACAACTTTTCCTATTTTTATTTCTTTTATAGCCTCATTTACTTTAAATGTTTTAATTCTACGAGTATATGCCATAATTTTATCCTCAATGAAACTAATAGGGCATCCTTATCTACATGATTTTTATTTAATACTTTATTAAAATATCTTCTTCATCTTTCTTTGATCTCTTTTTCCTTAGCCAAAACTTTTTTATCATCTTTAATGCATTTAACCTGAAACATATCTTTAGTTATTATGTCTCTTACTCTTGCAATTCTTTATATATCTTTCTCTCTATCTTTAGTTTCTAGTTTATAATATAATTCTTCATATGCCTTACATCTAACCTCTCATACCTTTTTTTGACTTCTTTCTTAATTATCTTATAGTTTTCATATGCTTCTCCATTCTTACATGTAGTTAATTTTCTATAGCACTCTCTTTTAGCCTTAACTATTAATTAAACTTTCTCATTCTACCATCAAATTTTTTTATCATATTGTTTTTTTCTTTTAACTCTCCTAATACCTCTAGAGGTACTTTTCTAATACTATTAGTCATTTTTTCTATATAATATTAATCTCTCCATCTATACTTCATTTTTCTTTCTTCATAACTCTATCTTTAAATATTATTAGTTTTTCTCCTTTTAAATTTTACCATATAATCCTTGAATTCTTATACCTTATAATTTTTCTTCTTCATTTTTGAATACATATATCCATAATCATTAATTTATGATGTATAGTTAGAAACTCATCTAGTAGGACCTTATAATCTTTACAAAACACCCAATCAATCTTTATAGTAAGGAAAAAATTTATTTGACTAGCATTATATTCATTTTAAAAATTATCAAATAAAAGACTCTCTTTTTAAAATATATATTGGCTGATACTAAATTATATGTCATCTTAAACTCTAAAATGATATTTTTACTGTCATTTCTATCTCTAAATTTATAATCTCCATGTACTCTTTCAAAACTTATATTATACTTTCTTACATGTCTATTCAAATCTCCTCCAATAAATATTTTTCTTCAATAGGAATCTATTGAATTAGTCCATCTATATTCTCCCGAAAACTTTACTTTATCACACTATCTAAACCTACTTGAGGAGCATAAACACTAATAATATTTATTAACTCCTCATCTATCACTAATTTAATTAAATTATTCTATCTTCTATCCTCTTAATGTTTATAACTTCATCTTTTAGGTTTTTATATACAATAATTTCTACTCCATTTTTATTTCTATCTTTGCCTGTATACCAAAGTTTAAAATCATCAATCTCTTTTGCTTTTTTACCTATCCACTTGGTTTTCTACAAACAAAGTATGTTAATTCTCCTTCTAGTTATTGTATCTATTAGTTTTATTAACTTTTCTATTAATGACCCTATATTACAAGTTGTTAAATATATTTTATTTTATTTTATTTTATTTTTATTTTTTTGGACTAACTTCTTTACTCACATCTGTCCATGAAAGTATGGGAACTCTTGCTTATTTTTTATCACATTCGGGCACCAATATAACATGTTGCTTCTAGGGATCATCTTAGCTATTATTGTCATTTCCACTACATCTGGGGTTCGATGCAACCATCGCTTCTGAGAAACATCTTAACTTTATTGATTTTCTTTATTGGATTCATATTCATAGTGTGTGATTATAGTTTTATGCTGGCTGGATCGACTTACGAATGTGATGTCGCGATATGATACAAAATTTAACTTTAGACAATGATTCAATAAAAGGAATAACTGAGACTCTGGTATCAAATTTTTAGTAACAGCTTCCATTAGAAATGAATTCTCTAGCATTTGATTCCTTACCATTAAAAGATTTATTAATACACTTGAAAGATAATTTAGAAAACAGAAAGAACAGTTTGATAATTGGTCTATATGGATCTTATACAGTTGAGACTCAAATAAATAAGGCAAATACCTTTATAAACGACCTTAGGATATTCATTAATATTTTACTATATAAAATTAATGTTATAAAAGTGAGTTTATCTTCCTCATAAAATTTAGCATATATTGCACATTATATATATATATATATAGAAAAATAGTTTATTTGTCAAATAATAAACATGCAACTAATGAAGCTTATAGCTACTAATGAATTCTTCTTCCAAAAGAATCTAACCAAGGATAAGATAGCCGACACACTCAATATAGATTTCTAAGCATTTCCTATGCAATTGTCTATTATTTTGTTTATCAAGTGCAATATATATAATAATATAAATTATAACAACCCAAGACCTTATCCAAAAATACTAGCTAAAGATATTATTTAAGTTCGTAATTCAATATAAATATGCTAAATTTTTTTAGTATATAATCAATATAGAATTAAATGTATGCCAACATAAACTCTCGCATACTCTCCCCATTTAAGCCTTGATATCTTCGTCAAGTTAAATGTTCAAATCTAAATTCAATCGAATCCAACCACAAATATATAGAGCTTATTTAAAATATCTCCTAACCTATATGAATCATGAATTAGATTCACTATGACACTATTTGTAACAACTTAGAACATCAAAAAAAAAAAAAAAAAAAGCTAGTCAAGAAGGTATTTTTTGGACTCTATGATCTTATATAAAAACCTAGGATTTTTCTAATGTATAATTGATGTAGCACTATATATATGCCAGTATAAACCTTTACATAAATATCCTCCCTCGTATGGCTTAATTAATTTAGAAATAGATCAACAAGTTTTCTAATTACGAATATTTGAAATATGAGCTCAGAATACTTGTGATAATCATTCTTGAGTTTACTTAATCACTATTGGGTGTCTTAAAAATCTTAATAAATGAATTAGGTTTAGATTGAATTTATTTTTTAAAAAAATTCCGTAGCTCAATCCATACTTCATAAAGGGAACAAACTGCTGTTTGATTGCACGCACGCCGAGGCCGGCGATTTTTCGGCCGCTCCATCCAGCCAGCCGAGCCGAGCCTGCTTGATGGCATGGAGATCCGAGGCCCCAGAAGGCGAAGAAGCTCAGGGGTTGCTTTTTCTTCACTTTTATTTGAATTATATATATATATATATATATATATCTTCAACGAAGTGACGGGATCGATAGGAAGAAATGGATGGCCTTATCTATTTTATTCTATTTATTTTATTTTATTTTACTTTTTTTTCCCTTCTTTCCTTCTTGATTTAATAATAATTGGAAATATTTTAATGTTGGGTGGAACGTCTTTATGCCGTACTGGTTGGTGGGTGTTGGGGGCGAGGAGGAGATCAACGTGATGGCGGATGAGGCCAATGGAGACGTTTGGCGTGTACCATCTACCTTGCTAGCTTGCATATTGAGTATTTGAGAAGTCGTTTGGCGTGTTCTACCTACCCTGCTGGCTGGCTTGCATACATATCGAGTAGATTGCTGGGTGCTTGGTGCATGACATGTGCTTCCTCGACTTTTAAAATCCTCTGATCGAAGAATACCACTCAAAAAACTCCTTCGGTTGAAAGTTAGAAAGCAGTTTGGCCCTAGAGAATTGTTGTTGCCAGCCAGGCCTACTTTTCTACTCTCCCCCTCCCCCCTTCCTCGAGGTCAAATGAATGTGGTTACTATCATGCCTGGAAATGATCTAGATTTTTTTTTATAATTATTAAAAAAAAAAAATACACACAAATAATTCCCTTAGGTACACACGAATAATTCATTATGTACACATTAATCTTACTTAATTCATTATGTACACACGAATAATTCCCTTATCCTACAGCAGCATCAGAGATTGTTGCCACTGCCGACGTTTGTTGCCAAATAAAAAAATCAATTAATTATAAATTTATCAAATCAGTAGCTAAGAGATTGATGAATTTTTAATGCACATGGTAGGGGCTCCAAATTATTTTCCTTTTTCTTTTTTATACAAAGTAATGGAATTATGCCACTTCTATTTTCTAAATTTTCTTGCTTCTATTTTCAAGGTTTTCTTGCAGTGCCATTGTTCACGACGTCTATATAAGGGATAAGATATGCAGGCAGCCAGCAAGTCAGCCACAACGGAGCAGCACAGCAGCACCGACAGGATCTTGGGTCATAATTGGTTAAAAGAATAAATAATACCACATGGCTGATTGAAGCTGCATGTCGTTGTCTTGCATGAAACGCTACCTTTATCCCGGTGAGGAACACGACTTTTTGAGCATCACAAGTGAAATGAAATAAACAAGGGTGTCGTCTGCCATATTACAGTAGATTATTATGATCATACTGATCCAACATTCTCATTTCTTAAATGAGATTAAAATTATCTTCTTGAATAATAATTTTAATTTTATGCTAATCTCATATTAATATTAAGATAAAAACATTAAATAAAATGAATTTATCATCATTTTAAAATCACCGATGATTTTATAAGATCATTTCATGCCAAATATCCGTAACATGATATTACTTACTTTTGTGGTCCTAAAACAACGTCGCTAGCTACCATCCCTGTCCGTCACCTCCTTCTGTGTCTCCGGACCCCACCTCTCCTGTGGCATTTCAAACCCACGGACACCGTAAACCACGTATGCATCCAAATTGCCGTCGGAAATAATTTAAATATTGTGATATAGACTGAGTTTCTGGTTTCATGAGGGTCGCGGAACCAGTCTGATATCAGACAGGATGAGCTACGACTAGCTCCAAAGTTGACCTGCATATTTTTCTCGAGCTGGGTATAGCTTAAAATTTAGAAACATCTAACCAAAACCTAAACTTGCATGATAAATTAATTGGATGTGAAGCAAACGCAAATAAAAGATATTCTGGTGCACCAGAATTATGTTGTTCAGAGAAACTAAATATTTTTATGTTTCCATCTCAATTACGGTGGAGTGATTATGATAATTTCGTTGTTGCACCAGGACTCATACTCACTTGGATGCGACCAAAAATAATACCATGCTAATTAATATACAAGCATGTTTGGTACTCCAAACTACTGCACTTTTTAAAACAAATACGGTAAAAGATACAAATAAATTTTTTTTTAAAAAAATGACATAGAAAACTTTTTTTTTTTTTATCTTTTTACTTTTCAGAAGATGAAGAGCAATTCCACGACCTCCTCCAACCACCCAATGTAGATGAGATTCGAATCGATGAAAAGATAGCTGTACGGTAATGTGGAACTTTTTTCTTTCTTCTTGGAACGTGGAACTCTTTCTCCCCCTCTCAAATTCCATCCATCCTTGCATATAAATTCCAGCATTTTTTTTTCATCCCTCTCAATATAGGGAGGAGCTTGGGTGCGCTTGGGTAGAAGGATTTCCTTAGGGGTTTATACGCTTTGCTGCAGATGTAAGGTACCAACATATTTCCACTTCACAAAGCAATCAACAGCTGCACCACCTGCACTACAATTAACAAGGAAGATCCTGATGTGGACTGCCTTCTTCAATTCTTATTGCATTCTGAGTTTGCCAACAAAATAAGACCAATATTGACATGAAAAAGAAAACCTGTTCAATTATAATGCACAGGCAACTAGTCCAATAAACCATGTGGAGAGTCAAACGTATCTTCACTGAATCATTAGAGAATATGAATACCAATTCGACATCAGAAAACGTGAGTCCAAAATGATCCATGACATTATCTTCTGACAAAGGTTGAGTTATCAACAACTGCAAAACCGTATATCATATATGCATGTCTATGACTCGAGTATATGATGCAAAGTAGCTAAACTGAGCATCCCACACAATTAGGTGATCAAAACAGTTCCCTCTCATAACATTCTCAAGGTCAGCTACAACTAGATTTTCCTTTTCATTTGTACACCTCAAGCACAAAATGACACATACGCCTCCTAACCTAGTTTTAACATAATGCATGCGAGTTCAAAGCTCGTAAGCTGGAAATCTTGATTCAAAGGGTCTGACCATGTCCAGGAAGAGACAAGCCATACCAGCCTGCCCTTCAAACAGTGAATATGGGCAGTCACCACTGTGCATTAGCCCATCTGCTATCAGCTTGTTAGCTTTGTCTAACAGAAAGCAAGCAAAAGCTTTAGCCCGATATAAGTACGCCAAATTGCCAGTTAGCCTGTACAGTGAAAGGAACACATAAGCATTCCCACTTATACCATGACAAATCCCCACTCTCTTTAGCAGGCCTCGGTTCCATACCACCTCAGCAGCCTCTGCAGCGGCCTGCCGAAATTGCTCTTCTTGGAAGACCTGATCATAATATTTTGTCGATAATTAGTCTCTGGATTAAGTGATAATGAACTGATAATCAAACAATTGTGATGGCAGCATGATCACCTGAGCAGCCTTGGAGAGAGTGAGAGCAACACCTGGGGCCCCATGACACCAATGCACTAAGCAGTCATCATCGAAGCCCTCACTCACAGAGTAGTTCCCACTAGGAAAGCGGTTTTGAATCATGTATTGGAGGGTCCCTTTAATGTCTTCCTTCTCATCTGGTCTCAGTTCCATGTCCATCAAGACATGCATAATCCCAGCCAGTCCATGAGCAGCACCCCAATATTTTTCGCCATACCACTCATACATGAGAGGGCAGCAGCCTCCATTGGATAATCTCTTTCCATCCACAATGATTTCCTTTGCTATTGCACTCTATGTATGTTGTTTGATCATAACAAAATTAATGAATTTTATCTTAAAAGTCGTTTGATGGAACCAATCACAGAGAGAACAATAAAAAAGTAGGGACAAGAAAAATCACTCACCATGTTGGTTGAAGGGATTGTCCCTTCACCAATGTGTTTATTCAATAAAGAACAGGCCCACAAGTATCCAACTTTTCCATACAAAAGCTCATTTGGAACTTTACCAGGCATTTTAATCTGCTTAGAAAAAGAAGGCTAAATTAAATTAGAACTAAGAAACATGATTAAGAAAATGGTATGCATCACCCTAATGAAAATTTAATCACAATGGAAAGCTTTAGGACAGAATAAGACAGAAGAGCCATTTAGAAAGTGAATGCCTTAAATTTTTCTGGAGAATTTTTTTAGAACAGATTTTCTGGAGAGTTTTGGATGTTTCTTGTTGCTAATATCTATTATTCTTGTGAAGATTGCAGAAATTGCTTGGCTATATGGAATTTGCTTGGTTTATGGAAACCAGAACATTATCTAAAAGGATTTCTTGGAAATAGCTATCAACATTTTCCCCCCTCCTTTTTCTTCTCTCTTTTCCAGAGAAAGGGAGGGAGAACCACCTAGTATTATAACTATTTAGTATTAATTACTAAGGGATGCACCACCCAAGAGGTAAACCAGAACCTCTGCTTGAGCAGAGGGGGTTGATCATGGGGATATTGCCCCGATCATGAGTTAGCTATGAGTCTGGCATGCAAGTATGCTAAATTTATGGACATAAGAGTGCTGTGTTCTCGAAGGGCCTCCTCTGCCTCCTTGTGAACAAGTAGTTTTGATAGTGTTCAATGGTAATAGATGTTGAACAAATATAAATGTGACTTCTCAATTGTTAATAAGAGTGCAAGATCCTACTTGGCTGGTGCGATGGAAATTGGCATTGTCGGGTTTCATAGTAATCAATGTCATGCTCTGTAGAAATTTTGCAATGGGCTTTTTATCTATCTAGCAGCTAATTCAGGTCAAAACTGGATCACCTACAGATGAACTGGTATTCCACATTGTCAGGAAATCAGGCTTCGTGCTAGCCATGATATGTAACAAAACTTAAATGGATGATACCTTGATCCATAATGCCAACTCCATCAAGATGGAATAAGGATTTATTACTTAGCTTTATTTAGACTCAACTACAATTCGATATCAAATATCAGGGAACAATAAGTCAGCTGCCTTTTCAGAACAAGATCTGAATATATTTGTTTCAGCCATGCAATTAATTCAACTTAAGGCCTGCTTCAGGTCCTAAACTTCTTATTCCATGATATTGTCTGGTATGGTCATTATGACAGTCCAAAACTGGCAGTAGTACAAGCACAGAGACTTGTTAGAAGTTCTAGTATTTGTGGGTTAGTTCAGGAAATATTCTTGTACCATCTAACATGCGACTAGATCTGCAGCATAGTCGATGTTATCTAAAATAAACTAATTTATATGAATTGTATTGATCTTTTGATCTTCTGAGTGGAAATCTGATGACAAAATGGGCAAATCTGGTTATGGCTATTCTTCACCTATTTCTAATTAATGTGCATCTTTCACACATATATAGTTTCAAGGAAATCATTTCAGTTTCTTCTGCTAAATAAATGCATGTATGCAAGGCAGCATTTTAAGTTAAGAAGACTGAAGAGAACTATTCAGTTAGCTAGTGTTTCAGGAGAATGGTCGTTCAGTAAGTTCATAACCATATCTGTAAAGCAAGGGGCAAAGCTTTTATGAACAGTATCCCCCTCATTGCCATCCTCGGCCTTACCATCTCCCCTCCATCATCACTTCTAACTAGGCATCTTTGCCTGCACGCATGCAAGCGCGGATGGATGCACACGTGCATGCACACAAATATATGCATGTATATGTATATATGTATACATGCATGTACATATGTGTGTGTTTGTATGTATTCATGTATGTGTGTATACACATAGATAAACATACATGCGTATTTGCACATGGATATGTACACATTGATGCATACATGTATATGTGTGTACATATGTCTATGTGCGAATATATATATTAGCAAACATGAACATGCAATGCACGTATGAGGGGAGAGAAAAGAAAGCAAGTGATAGAGTTCAAACTGTTTCGATGTTGAATCGAAGGGTCCAATTTGCTTGGGAGTTTTTTGAAAAAGATCGAATGCAATCGGAAAGGAGGAGAAAGCAGAGGTGATAGTTAATGGTGAGAGAGTGGTGCACTTAATGTATTTTTTATGATAATTAGAGTGGGTATTCTCAGTATAAAAAATGACAGATGGAACCGAGAAGTGACATCCCTTGTTTTTAAAACTGTTGTTTATATATATATATATATGCAATTATGCATGCATGAATGCATGTGGAGATGGTGTCTCTAGTTATCATCCATAATTTCAGTTTTTTCAAATATTGGAGAAGTGGAAGAAAGCCTTGAAAGAGGGTCTAGAATTAATCCAACTGGAAATTGTCTAAAGAGGATAATTTTGTTGGAGATATAAATGAACAATAGTTCCTAATTAACATGATCGTACGACATAGCTCAGCTTGTTTAAACTTGGACTAGAGGTTGGTTAAGCTACCATCAAGTGGGCTGGGTCCAGGTGAACTTTTATTAATTAGATTTTGTAAGGTCTCTGTCAGGTTGTGGTTATGACTGATTCCAAGCCATGCCTCTACACAATTGTTGCAGGTTGGATTTGTATTTCTCTCAAAAGTTCAAACTCATCTTTGATAAACACCCAAGGATCTACATGGATATTTCATTCCTCATGAAAGATGAGAGGTGAATATAAATGCCACTAGAAAAATGAGTTGGAAAAGAAAACAAATTAAGTATTCCACAGAAATCATTCCTATTTCTTGAAATATCCTCCAACTCCCTCATTGCCTCTCTATCTTCCTCTTGATTTCTAAAACTTTCTAGCTATCCATTGTGGACTATTGTTGTTGGAGTCAATATCTACAATAATCTGTCAGCTGATCACATTTGTTTACTCTGCCACTTCTTGCTTAACACTTCACCCCCTCTTTGTTCTCTTTCTTGGCAAGAATGAACCTCTATTAAAGATGTTTGGTCTGTGAAAGGAAGGGTACAAATAAGGATACAGTGCTTCTCAGCAAGTAAATGGTTTTAAATTAGACATCAAGAAATCAAGGTTTATGTCCACCATTTTCCCTTTTTTTTCTTTTTTTTTTCTTTTTTTTTTTGACACAAAAATAATTGTTAGGTAGGTAAAGCGTGCTAGATCCAAACAAGCCAATAGGCTAGACTATAATAAGTTGGGGATGTCAAGCTTCTTGGATTAAGTGGATTTAAATGTTTGGACCAGATAGATCAAATTGAACCATTTGCTTAAAGGTTTGATCAAGTAGTGTTCAACTTTGGGCAAGCTTAAATGGGTTTTCATGCTTGCAACTATTTAAACATTAGGTTGTTCCAACCTAAATCTCGCATGACATAATCCATAGCTGCACCTAAACTCAATAAAACATTCTCTATAGCTTTTGATGAAGATCGCCAACAGTCCTAATTACAATGACTCATCTCGCACATCAATGTGCATCAGACACTACCATATCTTGGTACAGGCACATTACCGAGGAAAGCTTCACTGAATGATTTCCAATCGCTAGTTTTAATCATTTGCAAGAAGGTCTTGTTTAGAAATATATAACCTTTGTTCTTTTTATATATATAGTAGCATAGTGTGTTTAATTATATTATCAACAGAGATCCTAAATATGACGTTAAGGTATCTCTCCAAGCAGGATGGGTTGATGCACATCAGTTGCACCATGAAAATCAATTACCAGTTTCATAAGCCTACATCACTAATATTAAAAGGTAACCATCCCACTTAGGCAGTTCCCTGTCTGCTTCTCTCAGGTGCCAGTCACTTGGAGCCAAAGTAGGTCAGACAACGTATTTCAGCAGTTTGGGTATCAGGCAAGGAATGTTGAGGTATTCAGTATGTTAGGTAGCCAGATTACAGTCACTGCTATCGTCACCATTAGCATCCAAAAATGTTATCAGTCAGAGGTTTCACTAATTCTTAATTAATTGTTTACATCCAACCCTACATTCAATAACTATCCTTTGGCTATTGAATACACGTCCGTACGGAAAAGTGCAAATTTTTTACTAGTCAGTATGTCATGACACACCACAATAGGTTCTCAAACAAACGGAAAAGTGTTTCCTGAATTGATCCTTCATTTTCTTCATTTCATTCTAATTTATACTGAATTTTCTGGTTATTAACTTTTTTATAATTGACCTAGAAATTTACATAAGCTCCCACCTTTTGCTTGGGCATTCCATGAACCCCCAGGTCTCTAAATACAGCAACTGGCTTCAAAAGAGCTGTTTGATATGATTCAGGTTTATATTTTTGGAGGCATAAATCGGATATAGGACAATAGGAGGAATGGCCGGCACAGATTGCCATCTCTAAGAAGGTCATAATAGTTGCCATCTCTAAGAAGGTCATAATAGTTATTCTGTCAAGCGTCTAAGAATTTGAAAATGCTTGATCTTTCTTCACGACTTCTAAGACCCAAAACCTCCAACGGATTTGTTTTCGTGAGATGTCAGACGTCAATAGGTAGATGGATCAGTTTGGTCTCAAGGTAGGCTACTTCTGCTTCCAGTAAACTATATATATATATATATATATATATATAAAGAAGCACGTCCCAAGTCTTACCTCTCTAAATGAGCTCAAATAATGGTTTAGCAGCCCCTCATCTCCAGCGTGCTTCGCTACCAGCGCACCAAGAGCACACACACCAGCCCGCCCGCATATAAACGTCACATGCCTGCTCCAAAGCCCAATGAAGATGCCAACAAATCAAGCAACCATAATCCAACAAGAATATAACACACACACACACACACACACACACAGAGAGAGAGAGAGAGGGGGGGGGGGGGAGTAAATTCTTGTTCTTACGGATCACCCTGAGAGGCAAAGTCGCAAGCCCTGATGATCTCACTAGAGAGGCTGAGATCGCTTCGATTATTGGTGACTTGGTAAGCCTTGAAGAGCAAGAAGGCAGTCCCAAGAGCACCTGTATACAGCGTGAAATCCTTTGCACGCTGCCCACAGCGCACCCAGGTCTCCTTCACAACCTGAAACAAGCAAAAACGCAAACAGGAGGTACGCGTGAATTACTGGAAACCTTCCTCCATTCTAAATCATATCAAAAACAAACAAAAAAGTGACCTTCTCCTTGAGATGGAGAGCAGCTCGCAAGAATTGGTCGGTTGTTTTGGGGTAGGGAAGGTAGAGGAGGTTGTGGAGGGAGGATGAGGCGACGGCGCCCTCCTTTTCCTCCACGAAAGCCGGCATCTCGTTGGGGAAGAAGCGATCCGCCATCTTTCTGGGTGTGGGTTGACGAGTTCGCAATGGGACGGACGGTCAGTATTTCGTTTGTAAAACCTACGGATGGACTCTAGGCTTCCATCATTGGTCCATTGGATGCGTGTTGACAGTACATTTAGCACAAATGGATCAGGTGCATTTTTCCAACTCAGAGAACGATATTTGCCCTCCCTATATATATATATATATATATATATATATATATATATATATATATATATATATATATATATATATATATATGAGTTATGGATGTTTGAATTAAAAAAAAACCAACGATTTAGATAATTTAAACATGTGCACCGTAAATCGAAAGACGTACTTATGTAGAGAAGCGACTTAATACTTATAGAAGAAAAAAAATAAAGATAGAAGTACTCAAAATAAACCTGAATTAGATTAAAAAAAAAAAAAATTCAGATAGTCTACCCTAATTAGTTTAGAATTAAGGTTTTATTATTGTTGTTATTATTGTTATTGTTGTATGAGTTGTTGACATTTGTAGTTTAGGAATAAGTGTAGTATATGTATGCTAGAGATAGATTCCTAGAAAATTATAGGATTCGCCAAAAATCCTAAAATGTACACCATGTATAATAATGTCCAATTTATTTGGGGATATTTGATAATTTTCATTGGTCACAGGATTGCCGATGATAAAATCATTAATGATTCACCATCATCTCATTTAATATGAGATTTTTCAATAATTAAAAATTATCTATGATCACATACCATTATATTTGATATATGATGAGAATAAAAGGTTATCATCCAAACAATATCAATAATATTTCTAAAGGCTTATGTATACAATATATGAATATCAAACCTATAATTTTAACTTAAAAAATATAAAATTATCTAAAAAATATAAAATATTATATAATTATGAAATATATCTTTTCACTTCAATTTAAATATCTATAATGTAAAAATCAAATTAGACAAACAAAATAAGAAAGATTAATCAAATTTAACCACCTAACAATCCTCAACTTGCACTCGGAATAAGAAAATATATATGTTTTAATGAATATGCTGCTTATGAATAGGAAGGAGGGAGTGGTTAGGATGTCGTGTCCTTTTAATGGCAAATAAAGAGATAAAATTATTGGTAAACTTTAATGTACATCATCAATACTATAATAAACTAACGTTCTCAATCTCTTAGATGGGATTAAAATCGCTCTCTTAAATAATGATTTTAACCCTGTAGTGATAACAGGTAACTACTAAGATAGGGACCCCAAATAGTGGAATGCTATTAAGCTATTACTGTTCTAAGATTACCAATAATATTTCAAATATATCTAACCATATGCTGATTTTAATCTTGCTTATGTGAGGAATTTAATCTATGCGAACCTGAAAATAAAGCCTTGCACATTGGAATTCAGTCATAACCTTGGGTCCACGTTTTTTTGGATGGAAAAACTAGATGCCGAGGTGATAGAATATTTATTTATAGACATTGTGAGGCCACCTTTAGCGGCCGCTTCAACCAGTTTAACCAAAGATTTTGATGCTTGGGAGTTCGCAATGGTTGAATCCCACATATGATCGTGGCGGCTCATGGTAATTACTAATTATATTGGTATAGAAATAATTTTTCTCTGTTTCTCCTTTTTTTGTTTCCCAATATAAATTCAAAATCCTTTATATATTATCGATGCTAAAAAAAAAAAAAAAAAAAAAAAAAAAAAAAAATCATACTAATGACTGCTATTATGGTCCAAGCTATTTAATATCAATTATCAATCTAAAAGGACCATATATAGCAGGACGTGCTGTTATTAATTGCTGAGTTTTCATGAATGTCACCAATATGATCCATATCACTTTGATCTTCAATATGATCCATATGCCTTTGATCTTCATATTTTTTCTCATCAAGAACCTCATGGTAAATCATTATTCTTTCAAAACCATGTGCACTTGTATTTTAACAGCATGATGGTGTATCATCCACAAAACTTATTTACATAAGAAAAAGAAAAAGAGGGAGGGAAAACAATATATATATATAAAGTGAACAAGATAGCCTTCCTATTCCGAACATACAGCCACCAATTGGTTTTTCTTGGATACAAATAACAGTACAGCCAAGAAAAATACAAGACCTGAAGAAATTCACATAGTGCACAATTTGGTGTCCTTTTTTTTTTTTTTTTTTTGACCTCTGCTGTATTGTAAATTTTAGAATTACATTGTTGGCCACCCACAGAGGGAAACCAAATTAAAGTGTTGATTAACATTAAACACAGAATGCTACATATGCCAATATATCCATTTGATTCAGTTTTGACAGGAACTGAAACATGAACACTGCACTTTCCAATATTATTACTGTACATTCACCTAATGTGGCCGTGGAGATAAAATCCATCTGTATACACAAGAGAGGGGACAGAAATAATATAGAATTTTTTTAAAAAAAAAAGGATCAAGCAAATTAGAATCCAGAACTTTGTTAGTCCCCGAGGCTATGCAGCCAGCTCAACTCAATCTCCTCGGAGCATCAGAGGTTAAAAAAAATAAAAATCCAGGTCAAACGACAGATCAACAGCACTGTACAGGATCTCTGTGGTCTCTAAGATGCTTTACAAGATTCAATTACTTTGATGACAGCTGAATGTGTTTCCGGAGATATCATGTTCAATGTCAGATGAAATGCCTGGCAAATCAAAGTGGGATCAAAAGATTTGGTTAAAACACAGAGTCAAAAGGCATTTTTATCAGAACTAATGAAATGAGAGCTTATTTCAAATTCATTTTTAAAGAATAATGGAAGTACTGGCCATAGAAAACAATAGATAAAAATCCAAGATAATTTATGAAAATTTTGCATGAATATTATAACAAACATGAACAAAACTGAGGGTTCAGGGGAAAGAAAGGAATAGCAAAATATAATAGGAAATCAAGTTAGTATGAACAAAGAAAAAAAGGATAATCCCCCATGGAACTCCATCACAAACAACTTGACCTGTAGATGTAAAAAAAAAGACGTGAAATGATGAGCCATCTATATGTATTCTTGTGCCAGGCAAATCACCAGCACCGCATGGGATAATGCGGGGTCCAAAATGAAAAATAACTACCATATCAGAAGGCAAATGCTTTTTCCCTTCTATCTACATGGAATGCATGAGGCTGAGATCTGCAAATTCTACATTATTTTATTTGAAAACCTACCAAAAATCTTTCCAAAACGGGTACTAGAACTTGCATGTTATGATTGGGGAGGCAGCTGGCAATGGCTTCACGAACCTTGGTACTGTTGGCAACAAATTACCAGAAATATTAATTTGATGAACTTGACCCCAAAAAAATTATGTATACATTGAAGAGTAATACAGACCTCTCTGTTGACAGAAATGCAAGCAGTAGGGCAGCATAAGCCTCAATGATCATCATTTCAGCCTCCCGCTCTCCTTGCAACAAAGAATCTTCATCATACTGTTCCATTTTAGTTGAATACTGAGTCAGATGAACATCTGAAATCTTTCTGCTAGCAAACATTTAGAATGACTAGGCCAAGATCTATGATGTGACAGTACACAACATGATTAACTACCAAGCAATAGAATACTGAAAACACATTAAATGATTTACCACTTGCAAATTATTGAGCAATATCTTTGTGTACCCACAACAATTTAAAGAATCAAGATAGAATTGGGTGGGTTTCTTCATGCAGCAACTTTGGTTTTATAGGGAAAATATTTAGTTTGGAATGAATTTTTTCTGATAGAATTTTCTCTTCATCATTTTATCATTGTACTGATTGAAACTGTGATTTTATCATGTGAAAAGCTGTCAGCCATGCTCTTCCACCTGGCTGGAATACCTTTTGAGGACTAGCATCATAGCCATAGCAATACTAACAATTGTGAAATCTTCTGGATTCTTGTAAGTGAAGTATCCCAATTATATAGGTATATGTTGCAGAACTTACAATTGATATTTTGAAGAATCAGTCACCTTCTTTATCTTCTTTTGCTTTGTTCAATACCTCTAAACAACTATATTGACGAATCATATTTAAAATATAAAACCTACATAATAAAGATGCAGTTATGCAGCATAAATAGTGGACATAGAATAGCAGATATGTTTCATTCATCAAATGCATCTACAAGAAAGTCTATTTTGTGAGTTGGCTCTTTCATTTTTCCATAGTAATCCATGTCAATCATCTATACATCATATATGCAACTAATGAACTAAAAATTTTGAAGTCTACCATAATATTTAGTAAGACAAGCAACAACATTTTTTCTTGACTAATGCATACACAAAAACATGCATAATACAGAAACATCAAAATATATACAACTTTACTCATTGAATCCTACTCTTTAAAATTTGGACAACTAGAAACCCCATACATCATATATGCCACAGACATTTATACCACTTTCTAAGCAACTTACAAGGAAATGAAGTATAGTACACATGTAGTGCAAAAGGGAAGCTGCAGACTTGCAAATTAATGTGTCAATCATTATTGCAAATAAAAAAATGATAAAAAAAAGCAAGGGATAATATAAATAAGTAGCTTCATTTTTCAACTTCTAAATTAATGGTGCACATTTCTAATCTATGGTTACACTAGATAATAGGATCTAATTTCGTTCAAAATATGGTTTTAGCCTTAGAGAAAGGAATGGTGAAAAGGACAACTAAATCTCTGTCCATAATACAGACAGCAGACATTGCACATTGAAACATGATTTTGACAGAAGAATATTCAGGATGAAGCTGTCACACTCAAAAATAGTGATCTAGTGAAATTTTATGAACCATTCATCATGTACTTACACTAAGTAATTTTTTTTCTTCTCCATCAGCATTCCCTGCTCCTTGATTGGCCAAAAATATGGAACAAAATAATGGTATTACGTCTCTGTGAATCTCTCTGCTTTCTGATTTTCCAGGTCGGTCCACTGAAACACGGGCAGATGCAAGGCGCAATCTGTAGCAATACCTTCAAAATGTGAGTCACATTCTAACACTGGGCTAATTTACTGAATAGTGCATTTATCAGTCAAATAGAAAAATAATATTTAAGATAGGAAAAGATAAAAAGAAGGAAAATGGGATGGAAAAATCTTGGTAAAATTTGGATAGAGTTACATCAATGCAAGGTGACCAATCGGTAATAAGAATATATAGAAACCGCACAAAGATGCATATATCCAAACACCTCATAAAAGCATATTAAAACAGCATCCATCAGATGCAGCTTAAAATAACTGTGTCCAACTAAAAGTTATACGTGGATGTCCAATGATGTCCAATTCATATAATATCATAGTATAGATAACAAAAGAAAGGTGAGCATGGCTTTTCAGTGTACATAAAATCTAAGGTGAAAAAAGATCATGTTCTGCTGATATTATAGATTTCTTAGTTTAACTATATAATGATCATGTATTTGCGTCATTTGAGCATTACTGGGCCCACATGCTGCAGGCCATGTATATGCCCTAAACATTGCATTTTGGGACCTCAAAAGGGAAGCAGCATTTATTACATGCCCAGCGACGGCCAGAAAATAGAGGTCATTTAGCCTTGTTGGTGATTCCCTATTCCATTGGTAAAACAAGGGTGCTGAATTTGCTCAAGCAGTCCACTTGTTTTCTCCTTCTCTCTTCTTGTTTACCTCTTCCTTAGATGAACAGTTCGCCCATATCTTGTCTTTTGCTTGTTTCTCATACAGCATATGATGAACATTCAGGGCCAACTTTTTGCTTTCTGATGTAAACATCTCATGGCTTCAACAGTTGGGCAGACCATTGCCTTAATACAACTAGATATGATCAAAACACATGGATGAACCTTCTATCAAACATGATATCTGAGTAATCTTTAGGCTGAATCTGTTCTTTCTTCATCATGACATGTAGATTTGTTGGATCCAGTACCCTCCCATCAGTCAGCAAAAATGGCATTCATTAGTCTCCCATTGCTGCTCCTTATATTTCTATTGATACCTCGAATCAGGTTACTGTTGTCTTTGGTTGTCAAGTGAGGCAACTTATATGTTTGGCTGTGTCATGTTCATGTTCATTTTTTAGCATGGTTTGACTTATGAGTGTGTAGACTAGATGCTATACTCCTCAAAGCAACTCACGGAAGTGAAGAAATCAGTAAAAGAAAGGTCTGGCAACATATATAAAAAAGGTCTGGCGACATGTATACATATAGATACACATATTATGTATGTGAACAATCAGATTTCTGTTTCGACTGACAAGACCACCAAAATGATGGCTGAGCTGGTTGGACTAAGTATCAGTTACATAGATTCAACAGTGCAATAGCAACATGTATACATATATACACATTTTGGTGTTGGGCCCAATAACAGTTCCTATATCATGTTTGCACAGACCTGCAGTGCAGGGGTTGATGGGCCAGGCTAGCCAAGAAAATTCCTGGCTCTGGCTCATAAACTACTCCTGCAGGCTAGGCCCTGGCCTAAGAAATTGCAGCCTAAATACTTTCAACCAGAACTGATTATAGGGCAGATTAACCTAATAAGGAAACCTAAACTGGGCTTGGTTTAAACCTAGAATATCCAGGCCAGTTTCAAGGTCAATTGGGTCCTGGGCCTAGTGGCCTCAACCCCAGGGAGCTTATGCAGTCCTCAACTTGGACCTGGCCCAGAGCCTTCAACACCCTAATCTAAGGCAAGGGTGGTGCCCAGAGAAAAACATAATCCTTGGACCAAACAATAATATTTTCTTATTTTCTCTGATATCCGTTATATAAAATGCAACAAGCCTATACAAGAATAGCACAAGACTCTATTTCAATTGTTTTTATGATTAAATATTTACAGCCTTCCAAAATTAACATACACACTCAATGTAAGTTGAGAGAAGAAACAAGAATCTAAAACATTTTGTCCGGACATTAACCTGAATACAATTCAACTTGTGCTTCCATCTAAGCAACTAAGAGCACACTATTGTTACACATGACCTTTAATTCGACTTATGCCTTCACTTTCAACCTATATAAAATCAACATCTCTTATTCAGAAACCATACTCCTATCCTTTTATGTTCAAAGACTTTGCATAATTTATGCTGTTGTCATTTTTGCCAATCATTCTAGTGTTCTCCTCTGTAAAGGAAACATCATTAGCATCCCTCTTTATCGAGATCAAACATTTTGGTTCAATCTGTTTTTGGCCTCAAAAATAAGTGTTGATCCTGTAAGTTAGAAAAAACATCCCATGAACTCTCATTCTTAGCAAAGAACTTCATAGCAAGTCTTCTCTTCCATTTGTTCTTTCAGTCTCAGATGTTTAGACTTAGAGAACTTCACAGATTTTAGATCTTTATAGTTTTCTATATTATTTTATAACTGTAGATAAATGCTCACATGTCTTTGATATATTTGATGAAAGACCACTCTAAGCTTCTTCATATATCTCATTGTTTGCAAGCTAAGCTGGTTCTATAGACAGATAAAAGTGCCTTTTTATATCTTAGTATTTCTTTAGCTCAGAATTATTGATCAAACATCATAACTCAACAATTAAACAGATTCATATAAAGAAAATATCATCATACTCTTATATTTGTTAAAACCAATGTCTTAAAGAACTATTTGAAACACATGGCTTCAAGAAGCCATGCAACTACATCTACTTTCTAAGGGTGGTCATACTGTTTAAATTAATTTTTTTTAAAAAATGCAATGCATGTAGCCACGTATATGGGCACATATGCAGATGTCGTCCTTAAAATGCACCACATGCCCATGCAATTATTGCATGCAGTCATTCTTCATATAGACTGAAAAAGTGCTCTATTTAGTATTGTGCAGCTGCATATGCAACCTATTTAGCATTGCAGATCAACAAGCGGTGCCTACTCAATTGTGAGCTCGTACAGCTTCAAGCTGATGGTTAAGTTGGTTGTGAGCTTTGGATGGGTCAGTTATGGGCATTAATGATGTTATTCGGTATTACGTGCTATGTACGAATATCCCAATAAATGCCCGCATATGCACTATGTGACTGCTTGCCTGTCTGAATACCACAGCAAATTTTTAAAACACTATTACATTGTTTGTAATAATATTTTGTGATTTCAGTTGATAATGAGGGAATGCATTGGCCTAATACTTCATTATAAGTATTTTCACAACAATTTGACCAGGGTAAGAATTGAAGAATTGCACCCAAACAAGGAAAGAAATTTATCGTGGAAAAATTTTGAAGTGAAAACTAATTACCTAAATTTGGTTTCTTTAAAGCAAAGCCAAAGGACACTCAGTCATCTAATTTGAATCCTAATTTCCACTTATATATTTTATAGGCTAATAAGTAAACAAACCTAATAAAATCATAAGCCTTGATCCCCTTTTTAAAGATAACTACAATAATCAACATATCTCTACTCTCAAGCTGCACCAAGTGATATTATTTACAAACTGAATAGTCATTTATCGCTGGAACAATACTGGAATGCTAATCAGGAAGTTTCACCCATTAACAGGCCAATTTCTGGTTGCTATGCATTGTTCTTTGTAACTCAATAAGTTAAAAAAAAAAAAATTTGAAAAAAAGGTGAAGTTTGGTGACGTTTCAAGCAAAAGCAGAGAACAGAGCCACATATCATACAAATTATGAACTACTTCAAATAAATACTTTGTTGTCGGAAACAAAATTTCAATCAAATATTATTTAAAACATCTCAGAATAACCAAGCTTCGTCACATAAACCAAGCAATCCAAATTCAAGAGGAGCCACATTAAAGTTAATTTTAACATGGTTTAGGAGAATGCAAAGAAAAGAGATTTCTGCAGTCACAGTTGCCTCAATATCAGGTCGTTGATGTGTTGATTAGCTCTCAGACAAATGATGTTGTCAAGGTTCCTCTCCCAGTCTGGATGCTTTGATAGTTATGCTTTAATCTCAGAAGTGCTGATTTTTTATCATGTAATTGAATGTTTTTCATGTTGGTTAAATGGGCCTTGGCCATTGTATTATAGCCCCACGTAAGTGAATAAAATATTTACCAAGTGATAGGACACGACCAGGAAGTTCATTTTTGACATTCTGGCTCATTGGTGATTGTTCTGCTGTCTGCGCACCAACCCTTCTCGCTTGCATTTTTCTTCTATTCCTTTCTTCACTCATCTCTGTCTTCTTATTTTCTTCAATCTCCACTGGTTCTTCTTTCTTCTTGTTACTTTCCAATCTATTACAACTTGCGGCATCAAGGCCCCTTTTTTGTTGGTCATAACTAAAGGGTTGTACATGTTGCAGGATATTTGCCTTGTGAGGAATCAAGATTTAATTCTAGAACATAAAGTTGAACGTTGAATCTGAAGTACGAAAACTAGTGGAAGACTTATGTGTCCTATCTTAAATATGCGATCATGAGAATATCAGGCCCCTCAAAGAGAGGGAACAAAATCAAATCTTAGTTGCATATGTGAGTTCACTTGGTTTCAATTCTAGATGATTAAATGACATCATATGCACCACTTCCATTAAAATTTGTTAGTCTAACAACTATGTCATGACCAAAATTGATGAAGACAAAAATATAGTGAAACCAGCAAGGAAATGCTCAAACAATATGTTGCCAACCCATAGTGACTAGCAATGAAATATGTCAAGAGCATACAAAAGCAAACCCTTTCCTACTTAAAAATTCTACGATGATTTGATACGAGTGTTCATACATTAAAAAAATATTGAGCTAGCCTTGAGAAAACAAATAACAACCTTCTCAATGCAACTCAAAGTTAAAACGGATATGCAAAAGTATATTTATTTGTTTACTTGACATATTCACTTTAGAAGCAGACTAAAGATAGGGATGAATGAAAGAAGAGAGATGACCTGTTTCGACTGTCCTTCTCCACAAGGTTCACAAGCAAGCCCAAAATCGCAACCAGAAAATCCAATTCATGGTCACTTAAACGTGTGTCATTCAGATGACCAGCATCACTACCTACTAGGTTGGAACAGAAATTATTCTCTTTCAGTTGGCTACTTATAGGGAAGCACAAGTCAAATGATGGAAAATGGCTAATGATCAAAGAAACCATGGTGTCCAGTCCGCCACAAGTAGCAATTTTCTGACAGCCCACAGGGTTGTCATTTGTTAAGTTCATAAGAACCTGCCGAAGAGTCTACAAATTTCAGAGAGTATCAAAGCAGGAAGAAGAAAGACAAGAAATAATGGAAACTTCATGAAAGTAAAGTAGTGTGAAATATTTCAAGGATATTAAGATGGTGTGCACTCAAAGCAGTTATAAAAAGAAAATGAATTGTGTAAGTTGCCACAGTTGTGTTAGTGCAGTGAACATGTTTGGAATTTGCATCACTGATAACAATAATTTGAAAAGATGAAAGCCCTAATTGGATAGATTAAAACCATCTGAAATACCTCCAAAGAATGTGTATCCAAATTAAAAAAATGCCCAAAACAAAAATACAATGGCATGCAACAACACAGATGAAATAGTAAAACCAACATGCTCTCCATCATTGCAAAGTTTGGTGTCATAGTAAAGTATGCATCATGGCTGCTGTACCAGACATACCAGTCAAGATCACAATAATGAACCAAGCCTGCTACATCCATGGGTTTGCTTTAAGGATCAAGTTGTGATCCATGAAGAGGTGAAAACATTTTATGTCCATATTTTATCTTAAAGTCAACCATTTTTTTAATGTTCAGATTTTAGACAAAGGCATCCTGGACAAGGGACTCTTCGTGAATTATAAAACATATGAGGCTATCATGACCAACCTCCTCAATTTTGTGATTCATGCTCATTCAATAGAGGACAACCATCCAAGGTTCCACAAGCCTTGAGATATGTCCAAATGTTTGAGGGACAAAAGCAAGATGATTGAGGAAGCAACACCAATCTCCCAGCAGAGAATTCTAGGCAAAGAGCCAAGTTGGAAGATAATTCCAAACAACTCTATAAATCTCATGGGATAGGACCATCCTGGTTTTCAATGGCAAATCTTGGTCCATCCTGAGATTTAGGATGTGGGATTGGGTATGTCTAAGACATGCCAATTGGAACACTAGGACAAATGGTGAGACAGTTATGTCCTGACAATTGGAACAATAACCCATCCTGAAATCACATAGAATGTCCCATCGGGATTTGAAACAATGATCCCTAATTTATCAGTTAAGACAGACAGATGTGCACACATCTAAATACATGTGTTTGCGCATATACACACATGTTATGTATAAAAAGAGTTGCATGAGAGACTTTTCCATATAACTTAGTGATGGAACTGACAAGTGGCTGTAGATGTACATGACTGGAGCCTATATTAGCTTTCAGAATCGGCACTAACAATTCGATGACACAGAACCCACACATAACCCAGCCCTAGAGAAGAAAATATTCTGCAAAAACCACTCATGATGCATTTAAAACGAAAAATATCATTTGTATTTCTAAGACAATGCAAAGATTAGCATATTTTGATTAATAATGTGAAAATTCATTCAACAATTTCTCAGCATGTCTGTAGTGCTATTGAAAAATAAGTCATGACCAATCACTAGTATGTTACAATACCTGTTGCATGTGTAGGTATTCTTGAGAAGATCAAATTACCTTGACTGAAGTGAGGAGGCAGTCTTCCATAAGGTTAGAATCTTCTTCAGTTACTGATGGACAAAAATTTTTGCAAGAATGTCGATTTTCTTCATTAGCTGACTGACCTAATACATCATCCGTAGTAATAATTGGGAGCTTGTATCCATCCGTAAGTTCACCATTTGTTACAGCACTTTGATGTGTCTGAGATGTTTCTTTCTTCTTTGTTAACAACTCCCACTTTGAGGGTTCTATGTCACCTTCATCAAATGCAAACGGATCAAAACCATTTATCTTACAATCAACTTTGGCCTCTTCAGACATACGAGGTTTTTTGGACAAGCCACCTGAATTCTTTTCCAAACCATTAGTTTTTATGGAAATCCATCCCTTTGAACCTTTAATAGAATTCACCATTAAACCATTACCATTTATGTTCATCTTTAAACCATTACCATTTGTGTAGCTATCTCTAGATGAACTACTTGTTGCCCCATTACATAAACCAGATGAAGCGCAATCACTTCTCTTTATGGTTAACTCATCACCATCAGATGCAATTGTTGTTTCTGAACCAGGGTAAGATACTTTCAATTGGGAAGAAGAGAATTTTGGATGTTTATAAATGTTCTTTCCATTAAATTCCTTGTCCATACCAGAAGACCTAGCAGAACCACAATCTGAAGTCCTATCTCCCCTGTCTGCAAAAATAGAAAATAGATGAAATTAAGAACAAACTATGCTAACAAATATCTACAATATAAAACAAATTACATTTAATAATATAATGAATGAAGGGTATTTAACATTAGAGTTGCCTGCAAAGGCATCATAAATGATAGACTTTTCCTGCTGCACTGATAAAGCAAGTATCAAAATAACAACAGCAACAGTGATGTTGATTTAAATTTAAGGTAGATATAAGACATCATTACACATTCTTTGAATCACATTGTCACCAGAAGCACTAGATGAATATTCATCTGGTCGTCAACAAACTTGAAAATTATCTTGTAAATATCCAGAATAAATCCAAAGGCAAGACCATCAATAAGCCTCTACTGCCATAGTAGGTGAAAAACATTTTTTGTTCTTTCAACATATGATAATATATCATCTGAGATAGATGCAAGAAAATCCTTCTAAAATATAGGACACTAATTAGATATAGTAACTGAGCTATAAAATAGAGAAGATCTAAAAATATATTTAGGTGCACATAATGACTCCAATCGAGTACTATGAGGACAGATTTTGTAAATAAAATTAACAACTAAGTTCAACGATGTGTCAATTTAAGAATCAGAAAAAATAGCAAGTAAAATGATCTGTTAAAATATGATAAGAATCGGTTTCGGGCAATTCTGTGACATTTCTATAGATCACTGTTCACAAACAACTAAGAAATCATAGCAAATTATTGCATCCAAAAGCTTGCACTAAACAGATAGACTAATTCAGAAGATGCCAGTACCTCTCCAGTTATCATTCATCTGAACTTCATATGAATTTGACTTTCCTGTAATGGAAATGCTGGAAGAATTTTGGAGCAGAGAAAGCTCTGCAGTGCAACCACAAAGGCATCATCAGCATTAATGAAGAAGAATGAAGAAGACTTTTCAGCAAGTACTTAATTGCAAGTGACCTGAAAATAATTTAATGGCACTGATAATGACCCCCACAAAAGACAGTGGTGGCCCTTCAGAATCCAACCTTTTTCTCATCCCAAGCAAGTGATCCTGTTAAAAGGGGAAAAAAATTATACAAGTGCAATGAAATCTAGGAATGTACAAACTACAAACTGATAACTGGATAATTTGGACAAGCATGTGAGATTACCTGGTTGTCCGTACTTAGAAATGTGGCATTCTCCATGATCTTCAGACATTTCAAGATCAGTGCCACACTTTGCAAAGCTGATCCATCTTTTGACTCTAACAATGAAGGTGAGTTGTGTTTTACGCATGCCTGCAATACCAAATGGACTAATTTAACCACATAAATCAAACATCACCCTAAGGAAATAAGCCATATATCGTAGGATGCAAAACAAGATTAGAAACTAAGCAAGAGATGATTGGAAATTTAAACCCATGCATAAGAAAATGATGGAATTTCTCTTCAGCCAGCCCTTTTTTGGATAAACCATTTCAAGTCCAGACCGCTAGACCACCAAAATTCCAAACACAACCTACTTGCAAGCATTCATTAAGCCCAGGGGCTGCCACGCACCATTAATCCATTAGTCCATCAGTCCATCCCCAAGTTTACTTTCTTTTGCATCATCAGAAGTCCTTTTAGTTAGTGGTACCACTATTCTTTCCATTTGTCATAGTTACTGCACTGAGACAGTCTAAGCGAAAATGGCCTTTAATCATGTCTGTCTTATGACTTAAAAGGTTGTTAAGTCAGAAGTACTACAGATGTCTGAAGAACCTGTCAACTTTTTTCAGCCAAAAAGTTGGTTTCAGAAACATCACGACAGATAATGAGGTTCGTATTACAATTTACAAGTCTCATAGCCCTTATATATGTTTGACATGAAATTGAAGTTTTAAATCTGTTTGTATCTTTGCATAGTCTCAAAGCAAAGAATTGGTTAGTTTATTGAGTATGTTTTGCAAATGCTACGAGTTCTTGTTGACCTTTGTTAAGCAAATCTAGTTCACATTTTACCACTCATCCTAACTGGTCACAGCTTAGCAACTGGTATATCCTACTTGAGTAGCTGCACCATTTCTTATGTACTTATTTACTATAAAATTATAGCAAGAGTGCAGCTTTCACACTCTCACACATGCTTCCATTTCAAGTAACTAATATCATCAATAGAGATCCATAGCAACAAGCTATTTTGCCCCTCTACTTTTCATTCTACCCACTTTACAAGTAGCATCAACACATAAAATGTGCATGCGTTCTTGCGTGTTTGTGTGTGTGTGTGTGTGTGTGTGAGAAAGAGAGAGAGAGAGAGAGGTAATGTCATTTGGGTTTAATTTTAATAATTTCTACTGATTTATGATGAACAGCTTTTAATGAGGAGGGTTACAGATTTTGCCTGAAAAGAAGAATGATTGACCAGGAATATAACAGCATGCCATGATGGAGGATAGGACCTTAAGATAGGAACAAACACAACATATAAAACTGAATCCATATAGAACTTGAAAGGCTTATTGTTCATTATTATGAAAGGCTTATTGTTCAGTATTATGGCTATAGTTCGAACTTCATGGGTATATACTGGTTGACAAAAACATAGCAAAACAAAGGAATATGGGTATCAAACAAGTTATGTGACCACAAATCTAAAATCACCACAGAGCATCATGTGGGTGTGGTAACTATAGTCATAGTAGCAATTGCATATGCATTCATCTAGCCAATTAGATAACCAACTAAATGGGCTCCTTCCAGTTTTTTTTTTAAAATATTCCACTAGGAGATCAAATTAAATCTCCAGCAAGTATATTGGTCTCATTTGAAGTGTTCACTGATGCATACTTGAATTAGGAGCTTTCACAGTGCCGCGTAGATGGATATCAAGCACGAATATAAAAGAGAACAAGACAGAAAAACCATGCAACCATTTAAAAATAATAATAAAAAATAGAGCCAATTACAGGATATTGGACAAGTATTGTGGCAAACCATAAGCAAGCTATTTAAGATAACAGATCTTGTGTTTCAAATGAAGATAAAAGCTGTTGTTAGAAGGAACAATAGGACACAATGAGGCACTGATGTTCCAATGATCAAATGTTGACTATAAGCTTTACAATGTTGGATGGGCTTGATGACTAACTTTTTACCAAATATTCCTTTGAAGCACTACCTCTAGTGCTAGTGCAAGTTAATTTAAATTCTTTCTTGGATGGGCTTAATGAATAACTTTTTACCAAATATTCCTTTGAAGCACTACCTCTAGTGCTACTGCAAGTTAATTTAAATTCTTTCTCATATGTCCCTCCATCTTAGCTTAAGGCCCCATTTGGCAGGGCTTTTGGATGCCCAAAAGCACCTTTAGAAGGATACAAGTGTTTTTTAGTATTTTTAGGATGTCTAGTAAAAATTTTAAAAGTGTTTTTAAGGTAACATAAAAATTGTTAAATGCTCTACTTATGAAAGCTCTAATTCGGAGTTTTTCAAAAAGCTTCACTTCGAAAAGCTATTTTCATTAAACTTCAAGGTAATATACTTAAACCATAAGAACAAACATATTTAATATTATAGCATAATAACAATTTAATAATATAATATAATATAATAATATTACTATAATATATGATGATATAATATGATACTTTTTTATATTATAATATAATAAGTGTTGTATAAAATTATTATTATACCTATAATATAATTATGTATCATAAAATAGGATTATATTATAATATTATAATATTACATAATACCATAATATAGTATATAATATAATATTATTGTATGATATTATATTATAATTTTGTAATATTACTATAACAATATATCATAATATTATAATATTATAATATTATATAGCAATTATTATATTTTTATATAATTATGATATTGTGTTATAATAATATTATATTATAGTCATTAATTATATTATGATATTATTATATTTACTTATACTATATAATAATATTATAATATGATATAATATTATTATAAAATTATTTTAGTAATTTATAAATTAAGAATAATTTATAATAATAGCTTTTAATAATACAAACAGTTGAACAATTGAAAGTACCATATAATGACCTTTATCATTTTGTATTGTAAAAGCACTTTCTTGATTTGATTACCAATTAAATGTTAAAGTCTCACAACACCTTAAAAATGTACTTATTAAATAGCAAACAACTTTTTATTAAAGCTCTACTACCAAAAGCTCAACTATTAAGAGCTCTACTACTAATAGCTCTACCAAACGGGAAGTATACACCATACTATATCGATACCAAACCAAAACTCGATGCAGGTATATACCAAGTCTCAATATGCTGAACTAATCCGCATATCAAGTGCACCCACACTATACCAATGCGGTACGAATAAAGGGTCTAGTACTAAGACAATGAACCTTGAAGTCTATTACTTCATATACATACATACATATATATACACGCACATATGTATGTGTATTAAATGCAGATGCAAGTACCTCTCTCCTTATCAAGGCCTCCTCAGATGTTCCCTGCACATATCCAAAACATCTCAATTAGTTCTCTATCAATCTATCCTAAATTAGCGTAGCTCCTCACTTCATCATTCTTCGCCTATCAGTCATACTTTTCTAATACATACATCTTAACATTCTCATTTCTTTTCTAATACATACATCTTAACATTCTCATTTCTACCATATTCAATTTGCTTGGACCTTTTTTATTGCCCAGCATTTTGAATCATACAATATTGTACATCTTATTGCTTTTACCTTTAAATGTTTCCTAAGTTGCAACTAAGGCTTACGTTAACTTCATAACAGCTTAGAAGAATCTCTTCATTTATCCACCTAATGTTAATGTGACCATCAAAAATGCTTCAATGACCAATTTATGGCATGCAAATCATGAGACTACGGATTAAATAACATCTCCATTCCCTCCATGGGTTTAAAATAGATTTTTTCGACCATACTTTAGATAAGCCTTCAATTCGTCTCCATTTTTTTAATATCACAAAACAAGATAGTTAAACCACTTAAACTACAGTGCGGTATCTCTTGGTTAAGAGTTTAATTGGGGTTTATTTTAATTTCCATCTCAACTAAAATTGTATGGCATATACTATATTTTCATTTGATTGATCCTTGAGATAAGTAGTCCCTGGAGCTATCACAACTAATGTTTGGCTCACGCAATGCACATAATGGAAACTTCAGAAAAAATATCAGGGGAAGATGCTCATGTATGAGAAGATTGGGATGTGGATGGAAAACAATTTTTATATTAAAAAAATTCTGGCATGCCTAACTCCATACATAGCTGTACTCAATCTGCCTGCATTTAGCATACTCATTTAAAAAAAAAAGGAAAGAGGAAAAAAGAAAACTTTACTAGAGAATATTACTTCTTCCAAGGACTATGCAGCAATCCTCTCCACATGCATAGGTGTGATCATCAAATTAATCAATAAGATAGAACTCAAGCCAAGGTGGTATGAAAAGGAAATTCTTGAGATATATATGTGTAGGAGCTTACTAGTAGGTCAAAGTTGATTTGATGTTGACAGATTTGTTAAACAAAGAAGCATTTAGTAGCAAAGATTTTTTTGAAGCGGAAATCAACTAATAGGTTGATTTAGGCAGAAAGATAAGTAACCTTCAAATTATAATAGCATACACTTATAGCAATATGATTAATTAATGAGTCTCTCAAATTGTTTATCAATGCATTATGCTAGTTCCAAAAGCATGGAAAATCGGTAATCCAGATCACAGCAATAAAATTATAATTTATATGAACATCTTTAAAATCATATTGCTTGTCTAATCTAATATTTATTGATTATCTGTCAGGAATTAGTAAGATATAAATCCAAGATGAACTGACCTCCATGGTAGAATGGCAGCTGACCAGAACATCAAAGATTGCATCAAGTCCTCCAAGCTCTCTCAGTCGCTCCTTAAAATTTCCTCCAACCTTTCTTATCATGTCAGATGTGTCTGAACAAATGCAGGCAAGTAAGAAAATTCAAAACAACAGCTATTAGTAGAAATTAATTTAAACCCATGATGAAACAATATCTGAAATTGAATGGGAATGATAAATCATAGGAATCATATCATGATGTGGTACAGGTGCATAAGATAACAAATAGCCTACATCACGATAAAATATGCATGTGTAACTGAATGCCTTAACCATAAGCTGAAATTTCAATGAACAACAAGATGAATATGTACTTATTTAACAATTTCATATGAGCAATGCTGTAGGATATAGCTGAGGGCTTGAGGCATAAGACTGAAATGCTATGAAGTCAATAGGGTTCTATTTATAAGTAGTAATAATAGATATCCTTCTTTTAGAATCAACCTGATGGCTCACTTCATTGTTAATCGGAGCAATTAAATATGCAAAACTACTGAATCTTTAAATAATGGTTATGCAGGTAGAGTTTAAGCATTCGACTAGTCTTTTTCAGAAAGTAACAAAGAAAAAATCCAACTGAGTTTCATGCAGTAGTGCAAAAATGTATGAGCAAATAATTCATAACACTAATAGCAAATGATGTCAATAATCTTGAAAACCTAAGATTTTGTACAACAACAACAACAAAGCCTTAATTCCAAACTAGTTTGGGTCGGCTAGTTTGGATTTTGTCTACCTCCAAATGATTAAATGCAGTTGTTCATAAGGTATGACCAAACAATTCATAACACTGTATTAGAAGAATTTCCAAGGTAGCAAACTTTTTGGTGACCTTGAAAACCTGGGATTTGGTCTACCTTCAAATGATACGGTAGATATGCATGCTTTCTCCATTGTCAATAAAGCTATCCATTTTGAACTCAATTCTGGCCTCTCAATTCCCTCGTCAATCCCGTTGCTCAATTTTATCTCTTTACAACTTAAAAGAATCTCCTGAACCTTCAAAATGATTGCCCTAGAGCTAGAATCTGCTCCCCCTTTTGTACCACTCAGTATGTGAGGTTTACATATCCCAAGAAGCTTAGAGCCAATGGTTGTTGCCTTGTCCTCTACAGCATCGGCGACGGGTGGATTCAATAACTTAAGAAGAAAGTGAATACAAGATGGTGAATCCAGCAAATGATCATCCTGAACCTGAAAAACATTTTAGAAGGAAAAATATCAAGAAGCTTGAAAGGAACGATAAAAAAATTTAAAAAAAAAAAAAAAAACCTCAGCCAAACAATTGTGGGGATTCATCAAGAATATTGGAGAGAATGTGAAGCCCAGAAACAGTATTCACTCAATCACTGGATGATTCATCATATTTTTCAAAGCTATAATATGTGAAAATAGAAAAAGAGTGCAGTTGTAATGGATGTTATCTGAATGTAACATAGCTTCCAGAAAATAGACCAAAACAAAAACATATGTTATCTAAGCAAACTATCCCAACACAAGTTCAGCTACAAAGATCACAAACTTTTTCAAAGAGTGCATATTACCGGACTGGTGGTTACAATGGTAAGATAAATTTTGCCAGAAGAAACTGGCGACGGCAATTGCAGATCAACTTCATTGTAAATATTTTTTAACCAGTTGATGTCAGTCAGTTCCATTGTAGGGTTTATTATTACAGTACATCGCACATCCCAAACTCCTCCCAAGACCAAGTTTTCAGTTTGAGGTGGATTGGTTAAGATATTCTTAAAAAGAGATCTAGTTCTGTAAGTTCCATGCCCAAACTAATTATAGCGAAGGATAACTTTAAGACTATGTGAACTAATAACTCCATAGGTAAAACAGCTGGTTCAAACAGTATGAATCTGACCAGATAGCTTTTGCAGTGTAGGGTCCGATCCAGTTTTCGAACAGTGCTTTGAAGGATTTCTATGAAGAATCCCAAATTAAATTTTGAATGAATATCCATGTTCAATGTTCTATTTGATGCTACAGAATCTTGAAAGCGAAAATTTCATGATTACTACACTCAACATGGCATCACTTTATAAACTTTATGTTTACATTCCTCTCCACCAAATGGAGTGCTGCAAAATAAGCAAATCTCAGTCACCTAGCACAACTTAAGTTGCAATAATTAACACAAAAATTCCACAAAAGGGAATAAAACAAAAAGTTACCTTAAGTACAAGTTAGTTTACCATTTGTATGTCTTTCTTTTATACTCTTCTACCTTATGTTCTCCATGTGTTTGGTCACATCAGTTTTTCTCATGCTATATGATCTATTATTGGCAAGCTGTTCTTGATGTTCTCTTCAAAATTTCAATTTCAATGGAAGGTATTCGATATTTGTGAAATATTTCAGTCATCTAGTCAACTGTGTGAATAAGGTTCTGCTCATGATGTTAGCTAAAAGGAGAACTAATTGCTCCATGAGGAAAGATGTTGCCATTTCCTTTTCCTTTTGTAGCCAGCTACTAACTCTGTTTTCAATTGCAGAATCATAACAGATGGAGTGCCTATGGGTTAGTTAAAAACTAGTATAAATGAATGATTATGAATTCACGAAATAAAAGTAGCTTTTACCTAGTTCTGTCTCTTTGGACTTTAAATGTCCTACCATCTTCATGCAAGCAATTTACCCTTCCACTCCTTTTCATTAAATATTCTTATGGAAACTCCATAATCCTTACTAGGTCAAAAATGATGGAGGGGGTGATTGAGGAAAGGAGAGAGAGGGTGAGAGAGTGAGAACAGATGTGGGAGAGGGGGGCCAAAAGGTAGACAGAGAAAGAAAGATTACTTATAAAATTGATGAAATAAAATAAAACAATTATTTTTTTAAGAAATAAAATGAGTTGTTTGTTAAATGCTCAAAATGCAAAACCTTTCTCTTTCTTTTTAAAGTACATGTCACTTGTGGGCCTGGACAGGGTTTGCATCCCATTACAGCTAGCACATGATAAATACAACTGAGGAAAAATAAGAGCAGAACAAATCTAGAATTCATAAGCATTCCATCGACTAACATGTTCAATGCAACCTATATGATGAGGTTGGGTGCAACATCTATATAATCACTAAAACAGAAACCATTAGGGATCAAAATACATGAATAGCAACCATTGTTCATAAGCAATTTACAGACTAGCCCTATTTTATATAATTATATTATATACAAAGGAAGGATTTTATCAATTTCAGGATAAATATGCCAAAGACCAAGAGCTAACTCTGCAGTGATGCACAATCCACAGCCAAAGTAAATCAAATATATCATTCTGCCATAATCTATAAGGAACTTACATCACTCGCCAATACATAGAATAGAGCAGCAACAGCAACACTACTTGAAGAATCATTGAAGTTGAGACGCAAAATGGCATCAATTATTTTCTTGGCCATCCTGGATGATATTTGAGAGCTTTAACACATAACTAAAGCAAGCACAACTATACACATACTAGATGTAAGTGGGAATGCATCATTATACATACATGCATGTAATATATACATAAACATATACATACATGTGTGTGTGTGTGTGTGTGTGTAATGTGGGTGTCACTGAATATATTAGACAGTGAGAATGCATTCTCCACTTTCCACTGTATAAGACAAAAAGGTTTTTTTCAAATATTTAGAATTCACTAACTCTGCCTAAGTATAAAGCTTTACACATAGCCAATCTTAAGCCTACATAAAGGAGGAGGGTTGTGGCAGATTAACGGTCAGCGTAAAACTATGTCACACCCTATGAACATGAATCTAATAGAAAAAATCACTAAAACTAGGGCTATACCCTATGAACATAAATCAAATGGAGAAAATTGGTAAAACTATATTTTACAGAAGCGACGTCCTACATCAAACCTCAAGTGTAGTGAAAAACTTTGCAAGAGTAGCTAAGGGGGTCTCTAAAAGCAACGGATCACATCGGCACCCAAGTGTGGTAGTAAGTAAGGATTCTTATACATTCATGGATGGGTGTGCGTAAGAAAGCTGTCCAAAAAAGTAAAAATAAAATAAAATATGTTAAGCAACTTGGAATATAGAGTCATTGATAGAAAAATTAATGACATTAACAAATACAAAGATTAGAAGGAGAATTAACATAGCTTGCTTGTAACAGAATAAGTAAATAGAAGAAAAGGCAAAAAAAGATTGATGGTTTTAAATTTTGAAATACAGGTAAAGATAGGAATAAAAATAGAATAGGAATTATTGTAGACAAAAATTTAAAAGATATAATTATAGATATCAAGAGGATGTGAGATAGAATAATTTTGATTAAATTAGTGCTAAATAAAGAGTCAATTAATATTATTAGTGTTCAAGCTTCTCAAGTAGGTTTAGATAATGCAACAAAGCAAAATTTTTGGAAAAATATGGATGGATTAATTCAAGAGATTTCTAATAGAGAAAAAAATATTTACCAGAAAAGATTTGAATACATAGAAAAATATAATATAGATTTTGAAAGCGTACATGAACATTATAAATTTAGAGATCGAAATTAAAAAAAAAAAGTCATTTTAGATTTTGTAATGGCATACAATTTGGTATTAGCTAACACATATTTTAAAAAGAGAGACTCTCATTTAATAACTTTTAAACATGGATATAATGCTAGTCAAATAGATCTCTTCCTTATCAAAAAGATTGATTGAATGTTTTATAAAGAATGTAAAGTTATACCGAATGAGAGTCTAATCACGCAATATAAATTGATAATTATAGATGTATGTATTCAAAATTGAAGGAGAAAAACTAAAAAGTATAAAAATTTGAGGATTAGATGATAGAATTTGAAAAGAAAGAAACTAACAGCTTTTAAAGATAAAATGATTAAAAAAAATAGAGTATAAATGGAGAGACCAATACTATATAGAAAGAGATGACTAATAGTATTAGAAAAGTAGCTATAAATGGTATTAGTAGAGTCAAAAAGAAAATGATCATATGATAAGAAAACTTAGTGATAGAATGAGAAAGTTTAAATAGCAGTTAAAGCTGAAAAAGAGTGTTATAAAAAACTACCTAAATGTAAAAATGGAAAAGCATATAAAAACTATAAGATAGTTAAAAAAATGGTATAGAAGACTATATATAAGGTATATGAGGAGTTATATTGCAAGCTAAAAATTAAAGATAGAGAAAAATATATAGAGAATTACAAAAGTAAGAGATAAAAAAATTAGAGATATATTTCAGGTTAAAAGAAGGATAGCTTATATATTTCGGACATGTGCAACGTAAACTTAAAGATACATCTATGCGAAAGAATGACTTGATACGTATAGAAGAAAAAAGAGGTTAAGGTAAACCAAAAATTACATAAGAGGAAGTAATAAAGAAAATTTTAAAATCTTTGCATCTTACAAAAAAAAAAAAAAAAAGACTCAAAACCAAGCTAAATGAAAAAAAAGGATTCATGTGACCGACCCAACTAGCTAAGGATTAAGAATTTGTTGTTATTGTTGTAAACATCCAGAATCCACTACATATTAGAAATAATAGCAATACTAAATGTAAAGCATTATAGCAAGCTGAATGTCATTTTAGAATCCACAAATGCTAATGTTGGGAAAAACAATGACCAAATTACACATTGGAGGGGCAAAAAACAATTTGGGTCGCCCCTAGATTTTAAAATAGATAATATTGGACTTACATGAAATATCACGAGTCATGACATCCAGAAATCATTGACCAAACTCCAAGGAAATGGCATTGAACATGACAACCAGAAAAATGTGGAATTGATCTATTGTAACAAAACAAAATATGTACAAAGAGATAAATTTGTTCAATATGCTGAATTCTGACTAGGTCAAAGAGAAAAGAGAAAGTACAAGCTAGTCCAAGAGTATGAAGAATTTGACAAAGTAAACATGAGGAGGAGAGATGCAGTGATTCAGAATAGAGGAAAGAACTGAAAAGAAGCATCTTTTTAAGGACTGCAATTACCAAGTCAGAGAGAGTAGAATCACCATATTCTGTTCCAAATGTGAAAGGTTAGAATTTGTAGCCATTTGCAGGGTCGAAAGAGTAGAAAGTAGATACAAGGAGTACTTGTAGATAAACTGGCAAAGGCAAAGCAAGAAACACTCAGGAAGCGCCTAAGATTGACAGACTAGAACTGAAAATATGTTCATTGGAAACCATGAAAGTTACACCATAGAAAGTCAAAGAATGTGGTTGGCTTTGGTGTTGAATGCATGGCTGCTACAGTTGCCATCCTCATAGATTCAAGAAAATTGGAAATGGAACTGAAATGGATGCCCTAGGGTTCAAAGATCAAGAGAATGTAGGATGAATGATTTCAAAATTTATAAGAGAGAGAGAGAGAGAGAGATTCTGCTTGAGAAGAGGGCATTACAAGGCCCCCTACAAAGGGAATTCTACCAATGAAGGTGCTTTTTTCCAAAAGGATGAAGATAGGTGGATGAGTTCAGTAATTTAATTAACCAAGTGATCACCAACTTGATGATGTAACCAGATAACTGCATTGAAAGCTAGCCTCAAAAAAATAAAGGACTAATAAAATTCATTTGGAATAAATTATGTTTCTTCCATCATGGTTGCCTTAAGGGTTTTATATCATTGCCCATGCAAGTGAATGGCATATGGAAGCATGACAATGACATTAAGTTTAAAGTTCTAAGTTCAATATGGAACTAGTAAGAACAATTTAAGTTTGTAAACAATAGAAGTAAATCCTTATTGAAGTAGGCATCTGGCAAAATTTGATGGGATCCAAACAATTTAGATGAGATTGTAAGTTTGTAACCCTCCAAACAAGGGAAGCATCTTGACCACCAAAATATGCATTGCTTACAAGTTCGAATTCAACATCAAACTAACTGAGGTTTCAAGTAAAACAGATGCAAAGCTAGGAGTAGGTAATGACTTATGACCATATTATTATTTATAAAACTTGTAGCTGATCCTTGCAAACAAGACTTCAGGAGCCAAGCAATACCAACAACAAAAAAACATTGGAAATATCTCTTCCATATCAATCATCATTTAGTCTCCCACCCTTCTCCATAAATTGAAAATCTTAACCATAAGCACTTGTACAAGAGGATCCATGCATGTTCAAAGATCACATGCTTCATGTGACACTCGTGCCACTGTAGTTTCATGATCAGTTCATACTCAAAACATTCATTTTATGGATTCATGTTTATAGCCTGCAAGTCTAGTAATTCAAGAATGACGTCTGATCAAGCAAAACTATGTCTAAGATGCATGATCACCAAGGTTCCAAACCTTTTAACTTGAAAAATTTTGACCAAATAACAAGTATTTTCACGATTTTACAAATTCCTGTATGAACAAATTAATGAACCAATGACCAAACAAAGATTGTTTAGAAAAGGTTATAAATGGGCCCAAAAATGTTTGCAGTAAATTAGTTATTCTTTAATAAACTTGATTGGTACAATTTCTTCTTCCTCAGAGAGTAAGCATCCATGGTTCCATTAAGCTCCTCTAGGAATAATGTTTAATCATGCGTCCATTTGCTTGAACACTTCCTTTCCAAGCCTAAGATCTCTTAAATTTGTAAAAATATAATTAAGCAACAAAGCTTCCAAGAGATTTCACTAGATCTTGATGGAGTTACTTATAATGGAAGGGAAGTGTATAAACAAACTGGTAATGATGCTAAAAATCTGAAGAGATGAGATGAGAAGCTCAAATAGGTTATTTCCGTTTTTTAGCTAGGCTGTGTGTTTTGGCTATCTAGAAGGATTATAGATTGATGATTAGATCCTTGAACCCAGTTGATCCACTTTTATTCGATAGACCCTTCACCAATCTCTCAAGTTATCCTTCTCTTGGTATATCCAATAGCTATGTGTATACCAAATAAAAGCACTTATCCCTAGGATTTCCATAAAGGCATCGCTAAAATGAGTCATAAATCATAAGCATCTATTTGCACAAGGATGGAAGTCAAAAATAATTGGATTGTGATATTATGATTGAGGAAAGAGCGTAGAAGAATAATGATAAAAGACAGTGGCCAAATTACAAAGCAATTAAAGAAGAATATGGCATAGCTGCAATGATTCATATATGATATTATAGAGCTTTGACTCAGTTATTACTGATTAGAGCAAACAACCTTAAATTGTTAAAGCCTTGAGCCAACTTCTTCATCTTTAGAAGAGAAAAACATCAAATGGTGATAGTTTATGAGCTTTTGTGGTGTTTTGGGCTTGACAGAAACTCTGCTAATGCTCAAATCAGCAACTGGGCTCTCTAGTCCTAGTGATGGTCTTCTTTCACCAAGAGGATAGAACAATTCCATGGCGAGAACAAAAACACGCAGTTTTCTTGATGAAAACTGTTGCACGGTATCCTGTAAAACAGGTGCTTCAGTTGTGCTCTAAGATTCTTCCTCCTCTTTGTGGAGTCGTATTGAAGAGACCTTAATATCCAGGATCTTCAATGGTTGTTGGTGAGAAAACGCGAGAAGAAGCTATGAGTTTCAAGAATATCTTACAAAGAGTAAAAGAAAGAAGAGGGAAGCAACAAGGGCATGAAAGGCTTCGCATTTACTCACCCCTGCGCCCGAAGAAGCCGGCGTTGCTGCGCCGTCTCGCATAACGACAGCAACGACAGCAAGCTCGCCCGCCGGATCCGCGCCGCCCGCCCCGGCCGCAGCCCGTCCAGCGCGAAATTCACCTCGTCCACGTGCTCCATCATCTCCCCGAACTCCTGGGCCTCCATCAGCGTCGCCGTCGCCGCCGGAGGGTTCTTGGCCTCCCTCTGCCTCTTGCCGGGCTTCCGCGGCCCATTGGAGGAATCGCCAGAGAGGAGGAGGGAGGAGTCATCGAGGTCGGGGCGGATCGGGGCGGGGTCGAAGGACCAAGGGGAGGAGTCCTGGGAGGAGAAGGCGGCGAGGGCGAGGCGGTCCTGGGAGCCGTCCTGGGAGAGGGGGAAGTCGAGGAATTCGGCGTCTTCCGCCCCTCCTTCACCGCCGCCGCCGCCGCCGCCGCCGGAGGAGTCGCTATCAAGGAGGATGGGATCGGAAGAGCTCTGGCCGACGCAGCGGGACCTCCGGGCGTATCTCCGTACGATCATCTCGCCGTCCGACCTCTCATTCGTCGAAGCAAAGGAGAGAACGGAGGAGTTTCTTTTTCTTTGGATCGGGCTAGAAGAGGAGGGGGCTGGGAGGTGGAGCTCCGAGGCCCAGGGAACGGAACAAGGGAAGAAAGTATCGCCGATGGATTTCGGAGGAATCGAATTGCGGGGAGCTGGCTTCAGCACCACTCGCAGGTTCCCTCCACGGGTGGTGTCGGTTGCGGTCACCGGCAGGTGAAAGATACTGTGTGCTTCATTGTCTCTGGAGCTGGCGGCAGGCATGGGTCGGACGTGGCCAGAATCAAGTCCAACGAATGGAGGGGCCAAACGATAGCCCAAGTTAGGCACTTCTACCTTTGGGTTGGGTTAGCTTATAGCATGCATGCAACATACCTCCTCAATGGGTGGGTTTGAAGATTGCTGGTAACATACTTTTAAAAAGGTTTTCGAAGCCAGCCAGCCAGCCAGCCAGCCAGCCAGCTTGCTTCATTCATGCGGCCAGCCTCAAAAAAGTCTCAACCTATGCGACATGGCTTCCTGCTTCTGAAAAAAGGAATCTTAACAAGGAGGATTTCCTGGGCTCACATCACCTCCAGCTCCTATTTATGATAGAAAGAAAATTATTATTCTCAAATACTCATGCGGCAAAGCCATTTATTGCTGCCTTAGTCTGCTGTGTTTGATGTGACTAGGATAATAATAATAATAATAATAATAAGTAAAATAATTTTATCTTATTTTTTATGAAGAATATGATAGATAACAAATTACATAAAATAGTTATATTTTTAATAATAATAATAATAATAAATATTATTGAGGATAAGAATAAAAAAAGAAAAAAAAATAAAGTGATAAATTTACTAAATAAAAATAAAAACTTTTTTTATGCTATAAGTTATCAGTCATTATATAAGATAAAATTTTATTTGAATAGAATAATTATATTTTTTAAAAAAAATAGTGAACATTATTGAAGATAAGAATAAAAAAGAAATAAATAAAGTAATAAATTTACTAAATAAAAATAAAAACTTTTTTTATGCTATAAGTTATTAGTCATTTTATAGGATAAAATTTTATTCTTTTCTTATAAAAAATAAATATGAGAAAGAATTAAAAAAAATTTATTCCTCTTTTAATCCAGTATGCCAAACATATCCTTATTAGAAAAGTTTCGTTTTCCTAATAACATGAGCATCTCCCATAATAACCAAAACAAAAAGAAAAGAAAAAATTAGAGAAAAAAAGAAAAAACAAACAAGCTCCATTTCTTATCGAGTACCTACATCTGTTGCCCCTGAAAAAACTATGATGCATTTTATCAAATTCAATAAAAAGCACTAAAATCAGGCTCCATCTTTCATTAGCACAATTCATCCTATTTGAAATAAAAATAGAATATATATATATATATATATATATATATATATATATATATATATATATTGCACTAGAATATTTGTGTTCTAAGTTATTAGTCCTATTTATATTTGAAATAATATGCAAGCCTTGCTTCATATATTATTTAGAAAATACTATCATAGCGTAGCAAATGCAACATGTGACTCATATTATTCATTTTCACCAATCAACAACATATGTATCTAACATAACCTTGCCAATTTGGAGTTTTAATTGGTTGGTAAAGCTAGAATTCTCAAAGTTCATAAGAAAATGGTTTATAAAAAAGTTAGGTTTAGGTGACCACGTAGCACGGTAAGCTAGCTTGGTGCGGTGGATAAATTTGAATTTAAAGTTCTAGCAACTTTTCTTTCACGTCATAATCATTGTGAGCAATCATTAAAAAGTCTTATAATAAAATCAACAATAACTATCCCACTTATAGCCAATGATAATAGAAACTTAAATCATCTCTCAAGAATACAATAATTTGCATCTTAATTAGTGTTATAAACTTCATACCATAGTGAGTATATAACCCTAAAAAAAACTAGTTGATAATTATCTTCTTCTTTTAAAAATGTGTAAAATAACTATATTCAACAAAAGCAATTATGATAACAACAAAGATTTGATCTTAAAATAGTTGGAGTCAACTATATAAATCTTTTTTTGCTATTTTACTTGGTTTTGAGTCGTATTTTCTGTAGTATGCAAAAATTATAAATCTTTATTTATCACTTGTATGTAATTTTTGGCCTATTTTTACCTCTTTTTTCTTCATATATATTAACTACTTCTTCGCACTGATGCATCTTTAGGCCTATGTTGCACATATTCAAACCATTTAAATCATACTTTCCTCAATTTGTCCTTAATCGGTGCTATCTCTGCTTTATTTCTTATTCTATCTTATCTTTTATTATCGTATATTTATTTCAACATTTTCATTTCAGCTATATTCATCTTATATGCATATAATTTTTTAACTGTACAATATTTCATATAGTAAAATATAATTAATTTTATGGTTATCCTATAAAAATTTTTCTTTAATTTGGTAGGTACTTAATAATTACGTAATATTCTAGTTGCACTTCTCTATTTCATCTAACTTGATTTAATCCTATGGATAACATCATTCTTAATCTCTTCTTTCTTATAAATAATTAATCTTAAATTTTGAAAATGATTACTTTTTAAAACTTTATGCCCCTTAATTTTTACTCTACATTCATCTTTATTTCTAAATATATTTAAATTATATTCCATATATTCTAACTTTGTCCTACTTAACCTAAAACTTTTATATCCTTCATAATTCTAGCTTATGACTAATTCCATCCTTAGTTGCATTGGCTAATATTATATCATTTGCAAATCATATGCACTATAAAATATTATTATGAATGTATCTAATAAGCTTATTTATAACTAAAGTAAAAAAATAAGGACTAAAAGTATCTCCTTGATGTTAACCTATTGTAATAAAAAATTAAGTAGCATTATCATCAACAATTTTTATACTAATAACTACTCTCTTATATATCTTTTATTATATTAAAATATATTTAATAAGTACTTTTTTCTTTTTCAATGCTCATCATAAGATTTTTTTAGAAACTCTATCCTATACTTTTTCTAAATTAATAAAAGTTATATAAATATCTTATCTCTTTCTTTACAATTCTCTATTAACCTCTTAAGGAAGAAAGTAGCTTTTATAGTTAATTTTTATAATATAAGACTAAATTGATTCTCTGACTTTTTTTAGTATATCTCAACTTGTATTTAATTACTCTCTTTCAAAGTTTTATAGTATGAGTCATGAGCTTGATACAATGATAGTTAAAGAAGTTTTGAATATCTCATTTATTCTTATAAATTAGTATTATAATACTCTTTCTTTATTCATTAAGCATTTTCTTAGTCTTTAAAATTTTATTAAATAAATTGTTACTTAAGTTATTCTAGTATTACCTAAACATTTTTAAATCTCTATGGAAATATTATTAAATTCCATTACTCTTCCTATTTTTACCTTTTTTGTAGCCTCTTTTACCTTATATATCCTAATTTTACGAGTACATATCATAATTCTATCCTTAATAGAATGAGTAAGGCATCCTAAATTATTCACATAATTTTTATTTAATAATTTAGTAAAACAGCTTCTTCATCTTTCTTTAATCTTATTATTCTCAACTAAAACTTTTTGATCGTTATCTTTGATGCATTTAACATGAATCATATCTTTATTTTTTTCCCTTAATTTTATAACTTTATGTATATCTTTCTTTTTATCTTTAGTTTTTAACTTATGATATAATTCTTTATATGCTTTGTATCTAGCCTTCCGTACCACTTTTTTATTTTTTTAAACTAAATTATAGTTTTTATATGCTTTTTTATTTTTATATTTAAGTAGTTTTCTAAAGTATTCTCTTTTAACCTTAATTACTAATTGAACTTTCTTATTCTATTATCAAGTTTTCTTATCATATAACTCTTCTAAAAACTCTATAGTTATTTTTTAATACTATTAATCATTTCTTTCCATATTGTATTATTTTTTTATTTATACTTTTTTTTTCTTTATCATTCTATCTTTAAAAGCTATTAGTTTCTATTCTTTCAAATTTTATCACCTAATTTTTAGATTCTTATACTTTTCGGTTCTTTTTCTTTATTTTCGAATATATACATCCATAACCATCAATTTATATTATGTGGTTAAACTTCTATCTTATATAAACTCACAATCTTAAAAAAAAAAAAAAAACTTATCAACCTTTCCAATAAAGAAGAAATCTATATAACTACCATTGTATCCATTTTAAAAGTTATTAGATGATAATCTTTTTTAAAAATATGTGTTAGCGAATATTAAGTAATATGTTATTGCAAACTCTAAAATAACATTTTCTTCTTTATTTCCATCTTTAAATCCATAACTTCTATATATTTTTTAAAAATATATATTATATTTTCTAATATGCTTATTCAAATCTCTTTCAATAAATATTTTTTTTTTGCTAGAAATCTTTTGAATTAATTTATCGATATCTTTCTAAAAACTTTATTTTATAAAATTATCGAAGCCTATTTGAAAAGCATAAATACTAATAACATTAATTGGCTCTTTACCTAATATCAATTTAATCAAAATCATTTTATTTTCTATTCTTTTAATATCTACAATCTCATCACTTTTATCTACATTAATTCTTACTTTTTTTTTAAAAAAAAAAAATCTATCCTTAATTATATACTAAAGTTTAAAATTATCAACCTATTTATTTTTTTCTCTGTTCACTCGGTCTCCAGCAAACAAAATATGTTAATCTCTTTTTAGTTATTCTATTTATTATTTTTATTTTAATTTTTCATTAATGGTCCTATATTCCAAGATGTTAAATGCATTTAATTTTTTTTATTTTTATTTTTTGGACCAATTTCTTTACTCGTACTTATGTATAAAAAGTGTTTTATTTTTTATTTTTTTTAGTCTACTTTCTTTGCTCGCATCTATGTATAACAAATGTGAGAATTTTTGCTCACTTTTCAACGTATTCAGCCATCAACATGGCATATTGTTTATTAGGTAATTCTGTAATAAAAATGCAGTATGTGATGGTAACCGATCGATGGACTCGAACTCAAGCTGTCTTTTTAGATTAACAACGCTTAATAATTCTATTTATCATTTATTATGGATTTAACTTTTCTTACGATAAAATTGTACGGTGCATCATTGTCACAGCGCAGCCAGCTTACAAAGGCATCAAGTTTAAAACCAAGATAAAGTCAAAAAAAAAATCATCAAAATGGACAACGAGACGCGCCCACAATGAGGCAATAAGTATAATATCTTTATTAATAATTAAAAAATTATAAATCTATGCAACCATCATTCAAATTATAATTAAAAGAACAGACAATAATGAATATCAAAAAAAACATATTTAGACATTAATTTATTAAATTATTTTTATTTATTTTTTATATAATATTTTAATGAGACATCCTTTCATATCTCCCTCCAAGATTCCTAAGATACTGAGGTGCATCACTTAGTTTCCCACCTCCCCGAAACTCTTTTCATTGCGGCAGAGGTGGTGGTGTCCAACCAAAGCATGCGAGGTTCTCCATTCGTAGCACCCTTCCCACTCCTGTCCTAACTTGCCGCGATATATCCTACAAATCTCATAAATGCATGAAAAATCTTCTTACCCCGTGAATTTGTCATCTGAACGGTCCATAATAAAACTGAATGTTGGTGGGTCACAGCCATCTAGATTGCTTGTATCATAAATGAACTGCTCCCTCTTGCTCGCTCTCCGCCCGCTGGTTCTAGAACTGCGCCGAGTATTATTATTATTATTATTATTATATTCCCCGAGTTCGACTCTGGCGTCGAGGACTTTCCTTTCTTGCGTCCCCTTATCGGCGTCCTAGGGCTTCTAAACATCACTTCGCTGCCCCCGCCACCGGAGCAGAGAGCGGCCGGGGGAACCCGAGACGCACCAAAAACCCTAGCGTCGGCTCTCTTGGCTCCGAGAGTTTTATGACGACGAAGGCTTAAGAGCCCCTCTCCCAAGGGCTCTTGAATCGAATCCGAGCATCAAGAGAAAAATCGAGAACCACCCCCATTGGACTCCGTAAGAACAGATCTTTCCTTCTGAACCTTGATCTATCCGATGGAACCCTTGAAGAAGGAACCGGACCGGGATTTTGGTCCCTTTTGACTCACTAGAAGAGAGATTGGAACTTGGATTTCCCTTTCCTTTTCGTGGAGAAAAGATCCTTTTTGTGGTGGCCTTTTTTTTTTTTTTTTCTTTTTTTTGGGGTGCGTGGGGTGTTGGTGGTGTTTCGTGGAAGCGATCTTTTTCTCCAAGATTGAATTGATTCAGAACAGTTAAAAGAATCAAACCTTGATCTGTTATTCCAATAAAAGGTTTCTGCTATTGATCTGAAAATTTTGATCTTAAACATGTTCAAATCGGCTGTGTACCATGGAAATACCTTTATGGGGGAGGCGGAAATCTTGCCCCAGAACTCGAACCCAGGCGCGTGGGTCAGGGAGATACGGATCTCCCACCTCTCCCCGTCGAGCGAGCGGTGCCCGCCGCTCGCCGTCTTCCACACCATCACCTCGGGCGGCGCCAGCTTCAAAATGGAATCAAAGCCGCCGCCGCCGTCCAATGAGTCGCCGCTGTGCTCGTTGCACGCTGCTTGCCTCCGAGAGAACAAGGTATTATTCCCCCCCCCCCCCCCCCCCGCCAAAAAAAAAAAAATACAGAAGGTCTTTAATGAGGGCAGCAGGATGATGAACAGTAAACTCCAATGGTATCAGTGGAGTCACTTTGACAAAATGTCACACTTGTGAACTGGCTATTCTGAATTCGTATTTTGATAAAATGTCACACTTCATGAACCAACCATTCTGAATTCATGCTTTTGTGGAAGGGAATATGTGGGTGAAATTCACTTCTCATGATCTCTCTTAATCTTAGTTAAAATGGAATTAGCAGGACTGAAACCTTTTCTAATGGCTTCCTGACATGACTACAGGGTTGCAAAATTAGTACTGTAACAAATTGAAGCTGTGGTATTCATTTTTTTGTTACTAATCTGGGTTTATTAATGGTCTAAGGATACAATTTTAGATATGACTGCCTCATGCATCTGTATGTACATTATTTAACTGTGGAGTAAATTGCAACTGTCATTCATGGACAAGCAGACTTGTGGATAGTTGAACTAAATCAGTATTGTTTAAGATTCTTTTTTCCAAGCTGATTAAGATGGTTTGTTTCTGTTGAATATGTCTTATTTTCTATAACAGTCACTGCTATTATCTCTTCTAACATATATAAAGTGTGATCAGCTAATGCAGACCCAATGTCTTATGTTCTGTACTGTCCTGGGCATATTATATTTGAATGTAATGTCAAGTTCATAGAATTTCTGACATGGATATGGTTGATAAAATATGTTGTCATGAAGTGATTGTATTTATGATTATATCTGTAGATATATGTTCTTTGTTTTGTTTGCTCTAGTCATCATATCTCTTTCTTGACAATTGGCCGTACATAATGGGTCTGGTTGGTGTCGAGGACTACAAGTTTTGGGTTGAGAGAATGTGAAGTCTTATTTGCTAATTTGGCCTTGAAGTTTGTTCTCCTTTAAGCATGTTTGCAAATGAGGGTTAGAGTTAATTTAGGGAAGATAGATAAATCAATAAACAAAATAGCACGTAAAAATCTTCCTTTGGATTGTTATTTTTTTCTTTAATAATCATTGGAGAAAAACCCAGTGAAAAGCCATCAAGAACCTCACTGTAGGAAGGTTTTGTAGAATGTTTGCTCGGTCTATAATTTATGACTCACATTAATAATCCTTTAAAAGTTACTCTTGTTTCCTATGAGCTTTATGCTGAACTAATACGAAGCTTGATCTTGTGTGCCCTGCCAAAATAAGTAGGAGCAAGTGGCTGTTTATTTTCTTCTTTTACTGGACAAACTATGCTGCTATCAGTTTGGTACTGAAAATTAGGTATAGTTGGGCAAATTTTGGAACAATTCAAAGTAACAACTAGATGATTGTGGAAATCTGAGAAGACACATTTTTTATGGGCCTTAGTAAGGCAGGAATCTATATCTAGTTGATGGTAGAATTACGTCGTTTTTGAAGGACATGGAGGACTCATAAATATAAATAGAAATTTTGCATGACCTGTCTTATACTTGAAAGGTGAATTAGGTCATTCCACTGAGACGGATGTCTAAAAGTATGATGGTATGTATTTAGAATATAATGATTTGTGATGAATTGTGCTTTCAGAACTTAAACTGCTTAGATATGTGCAAAGTACCAGTCTTGGTAGGAAAATGATATAGCTTAGTTGGAGGGTTGAAAATGGGAAACTTTCTTCCTCTGATTACAGATAAGCAGAGAGTTCTAAAAGACTGATCCCCAGATTGTATTGCTTCGGGCCAGTGGAGTTTAAGTCCAAAATCTTGGACAAAGCAGATCTGGCAAGAAGTATATTCTAGAAGTGATGCGTTCAAACAAAGAGGATTGGATAATTAATAGGGTATCTTTAATTTTATATTAATGAGGTGCCAAGAAGAGAGTAGGTGCAAGATTTATTGTTTCTAGATAAAAAAGAAATAAGTGAACAAGAACTGCTTTAGAAATTAAGAAAATGTAAAAGAATAATATAAGAGGAGAAAACAAGAGTAGGATAAAGTTTTATAACTGAAAAAATTTGCAAGACTAATGAGAAATATTTCAATTAGTTTCCAAGGGTTAATAATCAGTTTACAAAGTGGGACTACACATTATACTTATTCAGATACTCAAAACTACACTAAACACTATTCTTATAACTTAGCACTCTTGTATCTCAATGCTAGAGTTCAACTTTTCTGTATGAAATGGAATTCCTAATGAATGATAAATCTTTTGTCTAAGAATTGAACACTGACTATGCAAAATCAACCCTTTTAAGTTTCACATTTTCATTAAATCTCAAATAAAAAAGTTTACTAAAATAAATAAATGGAATCAAAAAATTTAAATCTTGTAGTTTGAATTATAAGGGGTTGCTGGTGCTTCTGTGCAATCCGACTTCCTGAGACAATATTGAAACGGAGTTGAGTGGTCTTGGAGGTTGGGACCTTACAGAAATTTCTGATTTAGGCCATTCTATATGAAGATGGAACCCATTGCACTTGGGACAATGGATGTGCATGTATGGAACTCTGTGACATGCCTTGAAACACAGGTTCTCACTTGGAGTAAACTTTAGCATGGGTTCAGGCAGAGATTGTCGCATTTATGATACATGTGGGATGTTAGCATGGTCTTACTGAGATTGTCGAGTTTTTAGAGACAACTTAACACTACCACCTAGGCTTTTGGCAAGATTTAATATAGTCAGTATGGAGCAATCAATTGTGGTTGATTCATCTTTCGTTGGTGTCATTAATGGAAAGTGGGAATCCAAATTCCAAGGTCATTTGACAAAAAAAAAAGAAAAAAAAACTTTTTCTGTATCCTAGTAACCTGGGGTCTTTGAATTCTTAAAGAAAGGTTTGCATTTCTAAGCTTGAACTGAGATATGCAAGTGCAACATATTCTGCAGCTGGCATGGCTGCGAAGTTGAAGAGGGCACTAGCCGAATCAGGTAATGATTTGTATCTGATATCTAGGATATCTAGGATCCAAAACTGGAACTATTTTTGGACCCAATGTTAGGGTCTAGATTCGACCATTAACAAATTTTCAAAGCATTTCTCAAAAGCAAATTCAGGATCTGGTTATTTGGATCATTGGCACTTCTTTTACAGTCTTGGTGCCAATGTCAAAGAATATGAAGAGGAATAGTGATTTCAAGCTTCCCCTAACTGAGAATGGTGAAAGGTTGGAATCATTTGAGGTTTGTAAAGAGATGCATTTCTTAAGGGTCTTTATGAAAGTTGCATTGATTTTTAATAGTGGTCAGAAATCCATGTTGGGTTGTAAATCCTTTTGGTGCTTACTTCTGGCTTAGATGACTAAGGACCATATGATTTTTTTTTTTGAATGTATTTTTTCAGTCTTTTCAACGTAGGAATAAAAATGTTTCTTGTCTTGCTGAATTTTTTGTTGACTTGTTTTTTTTTAAAGTGCTTACAAAGAGAGAACTGAATTAGTTCACGAGTGCAATAAAAGTTAACTGTTCCATTGATGGTGATAGTTGATTTAAAATCTCTTAGTTTTATTGAATAATTGATTTTGTATATCTGTATATTTTTGTCTGTTTGCATGTATATTGATGGTGCAATGGGCCGGATCTCACTGTGAGGACAGCTGAAAGTTTGTGCGATGCCTAATGTTGTGTGGCTTCCTTTAACTTTATTATTTTTTTCCTGATATTTAATTTGTCAAATTATCAACATAATTAATTTGAGGAAGAAATTTCCACCTATATCGTTGATTTTCTATAGAAAGTATGGTATGCTGGATGCATATCCATGTATCATACACTAGTGCTATAAGTTATCCTGATTTGAATAGGCAGTTTCATTGATATGTTTGTTATTGTGGCTTTCCTTTTTCCAAATAACTGGAATTCATGTTAATGTGTCATGCGTCTTTTTTATGCTTGCAGACTGCAGTTATTCCATTAGGAGAGGAAGAACTACACTTGGTGGCCATGAATTCTAGGAAAAGCCTGATGCACCATGCTTGTTTTTGGGGTTTTAATGTTGCAGTGGGACTGTACAATTCTTGCCTTGGCATGTTGAACATGAGGTGCCTTGGGATTGTGTTTGATCTTGATGAAACCCTTATAGTTGCTAATACTATGCGCTCATTTGAGGACAGGATAGACGCTCTTCAGCGAAAAATAAGTAATGAGACAGATCCACAACGTGTTACTGGTATGTTGTCTGAGATCAAGCGCTATCAAGATGACAAATCTATCTTGAAGCAGTATGCAGAAAATGATCAAGTTGTTGAAAATGGGAAGGTCTTTAAAGTTCAATCTGAGGTTGTACAGCCTTTATCTGATAGTCATCAATTGATAACCCGACCAATTATAAGGTTACAAGAGAAAAATATCATTCTTACACGTGTTAATCCATCGGTATGTTTTCCTATCCTATCTTTAATGCTTGTAAAGAGGTTGAGCCTTGGTGCTACAGCAAGGTTGCTCTATTTGGACCTGTATGTCACGAGTTTGAAACATGAAAACAGCCACTCTACATGTGAGAATGAGGCTGCGTACATCTGAGCCTCTAGACCCTGCTGTGGTGGGAGCCTCATGCACTGGGCTGTCTTTTTTTTTTTTTAATTTATCTTTAATAATTGCAAAATGTGGGTATCTTTTTTCCCTTGACCTTCATTGCATTGACATGCCACTTTATATTTGGAGACTTTTGCTAACAAATTGTTATCATCCAATCAACTATTTAAAAGAGTCAGAGGGAACTACTTACTGCTATGTGCATTATTTAATGAATATGTGAGTCACTATTTATTTGATTCATCAAATGATGTCCATTAGGGTATTCTTTGGATAATGAAAGGCTTGTTTGTGTTTTCTCATTGGAGTAATATATCACTTCTTCACTTGCATAGAGCAATTATGAGAATCCGATTTTTGTCTCAATGAACAAGAATTTCTATTAAAGGAAGTTCCTTGCTTGCATTTTGTCTAGACCAACACTATCACATGTGTATTCCCTCAAAAAAAAAATACTATCATGTGTAAAGAGAAAGTTTACTCAAATATTTGCAGATACGGGATACTAGTGTTCTTGTACGGCTAAGACCTGCATGGGAGGAACTGAGAAGCTACTTAACTGCCAGAGGTCGCAAGCGTTTTGAGGTCTATGTTTGTACAATGGCAGAAAGAGATTATGCTTTGGAAATGTGGAGGCTTCTTGACCCAGATTCAAGTCTGATCAACTCTACACAACTTCTTGATCGGATAGTGTGCGTCAAATCAGGTGTCATTCAGAGATCTTGCTTTTGTATGTTGCATGATGATATTCACAAAGTAACATTGCCATCTACATCCTAGGGATATTTTTGATGGTAAAAGCCAAATAAGCAATCTGCTGAGTGATCCTTCACATTTTTTGAAATTCTTTATATCTTTCTATCTTCTAGTTTTGTATTCAGCTTCTATTGTGGCCCATAGCATATTTGATTTTCATAATTTTGTATTGATATGTTGCTGACAGGCTCAAGAAAGTCACTGCTTAGTGTTTTTCAAGAAGGAATTTGCCATCCAAAGATGGCTCTAGTGATTGATGATCGTCTGAAAGTTTGGGATGAAAAAGATCAGCCTCGAGTTCATGTTGTCCCTGCTTTTGCTCCATATTATGCTCCTCAGGCAGAGGTACAATTGAATCTGCATGTAATAATCTGTGGTTATGAGACCAAAACTATGCAATTCTTTATTTCCTGAATCTACTAAAAGGAATCTTTTTTGATTCATGTTTATAGGCAAACGGCAATGTCCCCGTTTTATGTGTTGCAAGAAATGTTGCATGCAATGTTAGGGGCAGTTTTTTCAAGTAAGAGAATAATTTCCTGTTAATAGTATATTAGTATTTACCTTTTCCCAATGTGCATCTTGATTACCATGGGGAAATGACAATAAACTCTAGAGTCTTATGCACATAAATTGTCAACATTTTCTTGACATTACAAGTCACAAATTATTGACAGAGAATTTGATGAAGGCTTACTGCCACGGGTGAATGACATTTTCTATGAAGATGAAATGAAAGATTTTCCATCTGCTCCAGACGTGGGCAATTATTTAATTTCAGAGGTAAAATCTGTTGAAACCTGTGTTTATATTATTTATTCTCCGCAATATATTTACTCCTCTTTGGTTCAGGATGATAATGCTACTTCAAATGGAAATAAAGACCATCTCTGTTTTGAGGGCAATGCAGGTGCTGAGGTTGAGAGGAGATTGAAGGTCTGTATGATTCCAATCATTCTTTTTTTCCCCCCACTGTTGTTTCTGGTCACATGTGGTTAAGAGAAATAGAACTTAGTCATCAAATTGCACATCTACTGAAGGATATCCATTGTGTCTGCAGTATCTCACTTGTCATTTTGAACTTTGTTCAGGAGGCAAATTGTAATGTGCAAGTTGTACATCCTCTGATCAATAACTTTGAACCGAGGGCAATTTCTCCTATACAACATGTTACGGCTTCTTTATCTGGTCCACCTCTGCTGACAGCCACTCAAGCGATGATGCCTTTGGCTAACAACCAGTGCCCACAGCCAATTGCATTAGGTGGGCCGTTAGGTCAACCTGGCCTTGCGGAACCGAGTTTGCAAGGTTCTCCTGCTAGGGAAGAGGGTGAAGTTCCAGAGTCAGAACTAGATCCAGACACGAGGAGAAGGCTTCTTATATTGCAACATGGTCAAGACACAGGAGAGCCTACTCCCCCCTTTACTGTGAGATCCCCTCTCCATGTTGCAGTTCCTCCAGTGCAGTCACGGGGAAATTGGTTTCCATTGGAGGAAGAGATAAATCCAAGACAACTGAAGAGGACACCTAAAGAATTTCCTTTAAAATCAGAAAATTCACGTCTTGATCAAAAACGACCTAACAATCAATCATATGTTCACAGCAGGGAGAATTCAATTTCTTCTGATAGAGTTCTTCATGAAAATCAGAAATTGCTTTTGCAGGTAAATATTTTAACATAGAAACTATTATCTGATTTTTTAACTGTTTATTTATAGAAGGTTGAATGACTATTGGCTACATAATTCAGTTACATCATGGAGATGATCGGCTGAGACCTATCCATGCAGCAGTAAACTATAATTCCTTCCCAGGTATTTTTATTTTCTTTAATAAGTAGGTAAAGCTGGATTTTCAGAGCTTTGCAGTTCTCAAAGGTTGAAGATTGTGTTTGTTACTGTGTGTAGATCAATTCATTTTTTTCTTTCATTTTATTTTGCCATCCTTTATTGTATTGGAAGTCTAGAAGTTCTGATTGCTCATTCTTACCTTTAGTTGCTGATCTCCCATGTTCAGTTCTCAACTTTTTATTTTCTTTCATGTTTTCTCATATGTGTGCTCATATCCATTCACATACACATACATTTTATTTATATGAACTTATATTGTAAGCCCTTAAGTTTCAACCACTATTTTTTTTATTCAATAAATCCTTCATTTTTTATTTTTTTAACAGGATAATGCTCTTTGATGCTGAATTTGGTGATGCACCTCTTCTTCATATATTTATATTGTCAAAAGATCTTATAATCTTTATTGTTTTTTCTTGCAAATTTAGATTTATTATTTGGTGATCCACTAATTTTGTCTGGTTCACTGAAACAATCTTTTTTTTTCCTAACGTAACCTGAATCTTGAACTACTAACATTGTCATGAGATTTCATATATATTAGATCTGAACTGAGAAGTACCTTAATGATATATTTCTCTTATTGGCACTTTTGGACTCTTCCAATTTTCTTTACTCTTATCTAAATTCTCAGATGAATTTTGAACAGAAATGGTTTGAATAAAACTATGTTTTTTTCAGAGTTATTTTTAACATTACTTCCAGTAAGGGTTCTAATAAACCAAGCCATCAAATCTTATTATTATGTTCCTCTGATTTGTCAATGGCTTCGTAGCACAGAGAAGGGCTTGAAACTTTCACTCATGGATTTACAATCAATGTTACCGGGACACTTGCATTCAGCTCAAAATTCCATGTCAGATATGTATTTGAGTTGGATACATATTGAGTACTTGGATACTTCTAAAGTTCTTTGATGGCCACTGTTAAACAATGAGTGGTTGAACTCTTCCAACAATGACTGGGTTGGACTCTTCCAACTCTAAGTTTGATCCTCTAATTTGATATTAAGAGTGAGTAGTTGTCCTTTTTATAATATTTGTTTAGGATGCAGGCTTGAGAGTTTGAAATAACTTTGTAGAATAGTACTTTGCTAATATCCTTCAATTAAATGGGAAACTTGAATAAGAAAAACATGTATCTTGAAAGATCTTAATGAATAATATCTTTTTAATATTTTTTTAATGTTTAAAACATTGTATGCCGAGCAATCCCAAATCGGACAGTTTGAGGCTGAACCAAACCAGCCCGGAATTGGGATGGTTCAGCCTCTTGATTCAGTATGGGGCGAATTGATCCCGAACCGACCCCTTACTGATATACTGAACTGCCCTGAACCACCCGGTTCAGCCCTATTTAGGGTGGTTCATCGGTTGGGGTTGCTTGATCGACCTAACTGGTATACTACTGGTTCGGTATAGTACATCCTGTACTGAACCATACTAGTTTGGTATGGTACGCCCCTTATTGAATTGTACTGATTCCGTACTAAAATGGTATCAGTTTCTGGTATGACGAACCTTAGTTTAAACAAATAATATTTAAGGGTATAAACAAAGAATTTAGTTAAATTTATATGTTATCCTACATATCCTCATATCTCTCTTTTTTCTTGCTTGCCGAGCGAGATACTTGGGGTATGTTTCTAAATTTGATTCTCATATCTGTGCCCATGCAACAATGTTTGCAATCAAAACCACTATTATGGTTATGTTCATATAGGTTTAGTTCAAGTGGCTATGTGATCCTTTGAAACAAAGAGGATTATATACTTCACTTTTAGTCTGTTTAAGAGATTATCATAATAAAAAGTTCACAGATTTACTTCTAGTTTGGGTTGAAGCAAGCCTTAGTGATAGACTTTTTTTTAAATACTTTTCCTGATTTTTTTGTGTCCTTGACTGATCTCCATTAATGAAATCATTAGCTTCGAATCTATAGAGGTGAAAGAGGTGAAAGAAGGTGAAAGAGGTGAAAGAATCATTTGAAGTTGAGAAATGGCATCATCAAGAGAGGGATCAATCCATGAGTGGGAGATCTGAAAAATTGGATCCTAGTGATAAAGCATGGCGAAGTGGATCTTATGATGCTGAAATAGACATTGCAGATGTAGAAATTGGTTTTGATTCAGATAATTATTGAGATTCCTTGCAGAATATTCTTGGGCTTGATGTAAGGGAAAAGATGAGCCTAGGAAAGCTCGTAGGTTGCATAAATAAAAGTTTCTTTGCCTTTAAGATACCACGTGACAGGTCATTTGGGTATCAAGGTAGTGATTTGGGGTGTCCAAGATGAGTTGCATGTTCAGACCAAGGCAGTCAGTATGTTGAGCAGCCTTTTGTTTCCTGAGGTTGCATGGATAAAGTTTCTCTGCCTTGATGGTACCAAATGAGTGGTCACTTGGGTGATAGGATAGTGATTTGGGGTGTCCAAGATAATAGGATAGTGATTAGGGGTGTCCAAGATGAGTTGTGTGTTTGAAATGAGGCAATCAGAATTGAGCAGGCATTTTATGGTTTGTTATGCCTGCAAGATTAATTTTTATACATGTTAGATTGGAAACTTAAGCAATCTTCCATGTTAGATTTGTAGGCTATGATTTACTCTAATATTTTACAGAATGAAGATCCTGAAGTAAAATGAGATCATTGTGAGGCTTAAAACATATTATAAGGTATTTTCTTTGTTGTTTCTAACATATTGTAATTGTGTGCGCTATGATGGTAGTTAAATTGGTGGGATCATAAGTATTGCTAAATATGTGGATTATCTGCAGCTAATTGGTCATCTCTTGAAGAGCAGATGTTTTATGTTGTCTATTACCAAGATTATGCTGCACTATATAAATTGTATAGGTTCAATTACTAGTCCCAAGAAAGGTTTGAAATCTCCATTGTACATTGCTATCTCAACCCTGTATTGCATGCTATATCAACATGGGGTAATTGTTTGGTTTGGCAAACTATGAATAGATATGGGGGGCATACTGCATCTCTAACCTAGTATGCCCCTCTAACCTTGTACATGAATGATACACAGGCATACTACAAAATTTCAAACATTTGTCTCAAGTGGCTTTGTTAATTTATTCATTTGGTGCAATTCTCACTTTTGAGATTGACATAAGTTCATACCAAGGATTGCAAAACTGACCTGAACCACCTAATCAGGATTAGTGTGTTGGTTCGGTACGGGAACTGGCACATATCAAACTGTCTAGGTCTGTACCGACCCATTTCAGTCTCCACTGACTCGTCTCAGTCCGTACCAACCCATATTGGGTTGAACTGAGAGAACTGTGTGGTTCCTCTTAGTATAATACTGCTCAGTTCCACTCAATTCCTCCTAGTATCACTCGGTTTTGCCTGGTACCATACCGTGTTTCGCTCAGTATCACACCCTGTTCTGCTGGTACTGTCTAATTTCGTCTCAGTACCAATCCGCATTGTTGGGTTTTGAGCGGTACAATTATATAATATACTTCGGAGTTGTTTCGGTATGGGTGTATACCATGCCATACTGAATCAGTAACATACAAATGTGACACCCTATACCAAAATTGTAGACCTTGGTTCATACCCTTATTATTTGAGCATAATTTATAGGGACTGGAGGAAACACTTTAAAGCATAAGTTTTTTCGTAGCTTACCAGCAAGTAGTATAATGTCTTGTTCATCCATATTGGTGGTTGTGTATGGTGGTGTTATCAACCAATCTGTGTCGTGAAGAAATTGTTAGTCAGCTTGATGACTAAATTAAAGGATAATGAGAAGAAAGAAGTCTTAAACTAGGATTCCAATGAGGAGAGTCCTATGATAAATGGATTGAAGAAATCCAATAGAAGAAGTCCTTGATGAAATTGAATAATATAATGTGTTGGTTGGAAACTGAGGGAATGATTGAGGTCATAATGATATCGACTCTCATGCAATTTTGAAAACTGAAGATGTGAATTACTTGAAAAGTTTTAAGGTGGGAAGATTAGGTCAGAAGGAAGCAAAAAAAAAAAAGATAAAGTCATTGAGGATATGATTATCCGCCGACATGTAAATCTGTACCTTCATGGGCTTATATCTAATCAAATACTTGAAGGTTTATTTGGAGAGGGAGCTTAATACAGGGGAAGCCATAGATTGAAAAAGGCAGTTTATAAATGAGGTAAAGTGCAATGGGCATTGGATGATGTGGTTATAAGTTTGGTTCATAGGTACTGGAGGCCTTAGAGGATACAATTTTGTCTTATATCAAAGAGTTCTAGGATTTAGGTTAGCTTCTTGCAGTAATGGATATATTATTATTTATATTCAGATTGCCTGTTAAGTAATTCTTCAAAGTAATATGCAATTGATTTTGGATTATAAGGCAATAAGCTAAAATTCTAGTCTATACAAGAGTAATGAACTTTTTTGTAGTTGTAATGATGTTTTTGCTCCTGTGCAAGATGCGTGAGGGCTATATCTCATTGTGCAGGATAAATTTGTTAGCATAACATGCCTTATCTAATTTTCTGTACATACTATTTTTCAATTGAAACTAATTAGTCGTGCTGGTTAACCTAACTTTGAACCTGAAGGTGAGGAGATGTCAGCTGGTCAATTTTCTTCCAGTCACAGGGACATCCAATTTGAATCTGGACGGGCCACTGCACAGTATGCAGAAACTCCTGCTGGAGTCCTCCAGAATATTGCAATGAAGTGTGGAGCAAAGGTAACTTAAATTTTGAAAACTTCTTGTAAAGTATTTAACGTTGCATTTAATATACTTTTATTGATAATGCCTGTTCTAATTGCTTACTTGTAGGTGGAATTTCGGACAGCATTATGTGACACTGCAGAATTGCAATTTTCTATGGAGGTAGTGAAAATATAGAACTTTAGCAGAAAGTTTTAGAGGCATAATACCAAAATAATAGTTTTCTAAATGCATAGATAACAGCTGTTGTCCTTTAAACAGTTTAGCTATGCTCTAACCTGATCAATAATTCATTTATGGGGCATTTGGTTCGTGGAATGTTTAAAGATTTCTGGCAATCTTTTGATGGCAATGTTACATTGACGCATTTGGTTCGGCATATATATAAGAAAGTTGATGGGCATTTAAGATTGCTTTGGGGATTAGATTGCAACGTTTGGCAATCTGATTTCTCTTGAGGAATTAGGTAATCTTAAATTGCCAGTAGATAGGAATCTTCATCTTACCTTTTTTTTTTCCAAAATTGCCCCTTGAAACAAAATCATTCATGAGAGAGGGAGAGCCCATTTTCTTCTGAAACAAATTTAATATTAATATAATATGTTATATTATTTTTATTACATATTAATATAAAAAATAAAAATTGTTATGTTAAATTATATATAATAATTAATTATTTCAATATAATTATATTTATATAATTATATTTATATAATTATAATATTTTTTATAGTATTCTTATTCTAATATATTAATAAAATTTAATATTATAGAATATAATATATAATATAATATTAAATATATCATATAATTAATATAGTTTAATAATGCTATTAAATTATTATTATTATTATTATATACTATTACATTATTATTTTATGTTGTGTTTTTTTATAATATAATAAATAGTATATATTATGAATATAATATATTTTTATATTATAAATATATTAATATTTATTAATATAATAAATATATAATTATTATTGTGATAATATTATATATTAATTATTATACTATATATAGTATTATTCATAGAGGTAGACTTGACTACATTCGAATGTAACGAAGCCTAAATCCGGTCACCTTCTTGATTCTTGAATTCACACAGTTCACGAATCCCAGAGATGAAAAAAGTGAAAAGTATGGGGTGGCTTCAGGATCCGTATGGATTTAAGGATGAGAAGGTATTTGGATCTTGGAGTTAGCTACATTTGAATGTAGCCCAGTCAACCTCTTAATAATAATAATAATAATAATTTATAATATTTAATTATATTAAATGGTTATAATAATAATCTACTTATAATAAAATTATACATATTATATTTATAAATATTTAATTTTTATAATATATTTTTAAATAATTATTTATATTACAATATAATATCATATACTTTTTGTATAATATATAATTATAATAATTATAATATATATTTAAAATATATTCTATTATTGTGTGTTAATTATGTATTTTATATAATATTATTAATAATAATTGTATCATATTGTACAAAAATAATATAATTAATTACTATATTCTATAATTATATAAAAATAATAATTTAATTAATTATTATATATTTTTTATAATATATAATTATTATATTTGAAAATATTACTTTGCTTTGGTTGCATTTCAATTTGGAAAATAGGGGTATTTTTGAAATTTTAATATGTTCTCCACTTGGATTCCAGGTAATCTAGCTTGTGAACCAAACATGTCAATATGAGATATCCAACAATATGCAATCAGATTATTGTGTGAACTAACCGTGGGTATTCTACATGCCCAGGCATTTAAATTCTAGTAATCACATGCTTAGTAATCACATGCTTGGTAATGTGTCGTGTTCCATGAACGAAACAGCTCCTTTTGGTGTTCTGATTTGGATTCAAATATGAACCTTAAATTATGTTAGTTTGATGTCACTGTCTGTTAGTATTAAATTGTTGCCTCTTATGTTGTTAAGGTAGATAAATAATGTACTATCAACTGCATTCATTCCTTTGATTTAGTCATGGCTCTTGTTTTAGTCCAGAAGGTGTTTAGTTTTGTTGCCCAGTAATGACTTTGGGATGCATATATCCAATATCTGACAATGGGCATCTTTCTGGGTCGTCTGCTGCCTCAGTGGCAATTCTTGGGTTCTTCACCCTGCTTATGAGTAGATGGTTTGTTACTTTCTATAATTGTTTTAAGCTTCAAGGTATAGGACTACCTATTTCATTAAGTGAATAATTTTTGGACCCACTATTTTAGTTTGAGTATTTCAGTGAGACTTAAATTTTAAACAAATCTCTTGCAAGGAGGGGCTTCAATGAAACCCATATGGCTATTTTATGGATAGCATGATCTTTCTTATTAATTGCTGGTTTTAGTTCATGCAATCAAGAGCAGCTCTCAAAAATACTGCTAGACTTGGAAAAAAGATCTAGCACATGTTCAAAGATGATGAGTTTTCATACAGGGAGCTGCTTTCGTCTTTAAATCACAAGTAACAGAGAGTCAAATAAACCACAATCCCACACCCTTATGTTGAATGGTTTATTAAGCTAAATTTTATGAACTTGTTTATTGCATATAATTTGTTCACAATGAAATTTTAGAGGGAATTGCAAGGTCCATTTTTCACGTAATGGGGCTTCAGAGACTTATTGCATTTTTACTTTTTGCATGAAATCCAAGAGAAAAAAGGCAGATTAGGATTTTTTTATTATAATACTTATGCACATTACCTATGTTACCAACTTATAACCATTCTTGTTTTAGGAAGACTCATGTGCATGCTTGTCATTGCTCTTTCCAGGTTTGGTTTGTTGGAGTAAAAATTGGTGAAGGAATTGGTAAAACGAGGAAGGAAGCCCAGCAGCAAGCTGCTGAGATCTCCCTTCGAACTTTGGCTAGTAAGAACATGAACACTTTTACAGTTCTTGGTCACTTGGCAGTAATTATCAGTATCATCGTCGCATCTTCATGCTGTTAATGTTATATGTCCATGCTTTATATTACAAGCATAGCAGCATCTTCTTCGATTCCTATGTTTTAGGATTTAGACTTTTTATTGGTTGATTTTTAACCCTCAAAATGTCAAGGCTTTTTCATTACATGATGTGCTTCTACTTGCTGATTTATATAAATTTGCTCATATGAGGGAGCAACCAGAGTAATGCAGAATTTTCTACTTCAGAGGTGTTGTTTTATTTTATATTTTGGTGGCCAGAAGATGCATTGTCAGATTCTGTTCATTTAAGCTTGGAGGAATGCTGCTATAATCTTTAATTTTTCAGAAATTTCTATCCCCATTACTTAGCTTTTATTTGGTGATACTTAGTGGTGATGCTGATAGAGACAAGAAGTTTATTATTTCATATTGGTTGCACATCGTTCCTGACAAGTTTAGAAGAGTAACTTTGTGTGATTTATGTTATGTTATTTCATAAGTAACATAATATATGATGGATGTGCACTTAGGAACTCCTTGAATATATCATCATTCGTTAATATATGATTGGTTCTTTGGAAGAAATATTCTTGCTGTTCAAGAAATTTTCTATCCAATTCTGATCAATGCTGGTTTTGATTGCAGATAAATATTTGTCAAATGCTACATCTGACCCTAATACTCTGCATGGAGATGTGCTGAAACCTTCTCATATCAAAGAAAATGGTTTTTTAAGTGATTTTAGCTCTTGTGGATATCCAGCATGTGCCAGGGTTGACCTGTTGCCTGTAGCAAGCACTTCAGAAGAGTCTTGTTTTATGGGCCAGAGACTCGAGGGTTCAAAAACAGCAACAACTTCTCTTGCTGCCCTCAAAGAACTAGTGAGATCCCACACTTTTTCTTCTTGTCAGGTGCTTTAATGTATATTTTTTGTATACAAAATCATGGTTCCTGGTGGGACATCTTGTGAGATGCTGGGACAGATTGTCCTAAGTATCGGTGTGGGCTCATCCTGCCATTATCTTTGTGTCCCAATTGGCGTGCCTTGGGAACCTGTCCCAAGTGTCGGGATAGGACGGGGTAGCGGCGTGCTTCATTCCATGAAAAATTCAGAATGGCCCCATTCTATGGGATTTAACACCTTGTACAGAATATTGACATGCTGATTCTACTATTCAGTGTACCATCAAGGGATTCAACCTAGTTTTTCAAGCTCAGCCTTCACCTTCAGCTGGTTCAGTCAGTAAAGGGGAAGTGTATGCACAGGTAATTAGGACCCTCATTTTTCGAATAATGTTTTCTTACAGGTTTATGTCTGCATGGTGCTGCATGTTCTATGAACAAAATAATTACCAATTATAGTTGCAGGTCATAATAATCCTTTCTAAACATAATTAAGAGAAGAATGAATTATGACATGCATAGCATTTTTTGTCCTTGAGCTAGCATTTATATACTTACCTGACAGTTTGGGTCTTCCATTTCCTATATTAAGTTCATTGCTAGGTTGATATCAGCAAGCTATGATAGGGATGCAAAGATCCTCTAGATGATAAACAACTACTCCCACTATCTTTTTAATTTGATAAGGCCTGAAATTTCTGTTGGCAAGATTTTGATGAGCTTGATGAAAGTGTACTTTGACAATAAGGTTGGAGATTTAGGTATACAGTGTTCCCAAAGTCAAAGCTTTGGTACCAACTTTACATAAGCTTGTTGTTCGATCCAGTTTTGGGCTTTAGCAAAATTTTCTTTTACCTAATTATGCACTTAATCTCATTTAAGAAGATTGTTGTCAACTTCAGCTACAAAAGTAGAGCCATCAATGGTTAATAACCATTGACAGAGGACGGCCATATTGTTTGGAATGGAGTCATACCTAATGATTGCATGGTTTCAAGTCCCAGTAGAACATCTCGTAGGATGCGGAGGTAGGTTATCTCTCAAGTGTTGGGATAGGATCGTCCCGCCATCGTCCTACTGTTCTAATTAGCGCGTCTTGAGACATTCCCTATCTTAAGTGTCAGGATAGGTTGGAATGCCGGCGCATCCCGTTCTATAAAAAAAATTGGGATAATGCTATTTCACAAGATTTAAAACCTTGACTGATTGCCGTTGGTATTGTACCAAGATTAAGGTTTTAAATCTTGTGGAATAAAGATATCTCGATTTTTTCGTGGACTGAGATGTGTCGTATCCCATCCCTTCTCGATTCCTGACCCAGTTAGGTATCTCAGTACTTACTCGAGATACTTTTTTTCTTAAAAAAATTATTTATGAAGCTTTACTGTTTTATTCAATTTTTGACATATTTGTACTTTAAAAGTTATATTTTTATGATAAATTAAATATATTTAAAATTGACACTATAATGTATTATGGCTGAAACAAAATGAGACAGGATGATCGAGATTGGTCTCGCAATCTCTTTGGGCTGAGACGGGATGGCCGTCTTGGCTCTCATCTCGCTAAGAGTTGAATCATTGATCAAAATCCTTCCTTTGGCAAATATTGACTTCATAGCTTAGGCCCTGGCTAGCAAAACAACAAAGATATAGCTTCACAAGACAATTTACACCTCAGATTGCCCATCTGTTTAGTGATGGTAGGCAAAGTTTGCTTTGAGTTGAGTCCCTTGTAGTTTAAAACATTGTTCGCAATATTGGTATTAGACACTGACACCGATTCTGTATTGATATGCCTGGTATGGGAGTCGGTTCGGCATATGGAGACTTAATACATCCCTCTTATAAAGTTTCAGTTTGCTACTAGTACATTCCAGTATGTCCGTTACAAATGAAAACATACTCTGATCACTTATAGTGTCCAGCAAGGCATGCCATGTAAGCAAATGATTTTAGCAGCAAAAGCTTCGGCGATGTTTTTTGTTGTGTGGGGATGAGCCAATGCAACTAATTTTTTGCTGTGTAAGGATGAGCCAATGCAACTAAGTGTGCATACTGTGAGCCAGTCTGCTACCACCACAATGGAGTTTTTGCTGGCAGATTGAGGAAGGTCATCTATGAGATCCATTGTGATGTCTCCTGATGCTTGGGTGGGAATAGGCAGTGTTGTAAGGGTCCAATAGGTGCTCTTGTTTTGTACTCGTTTCTTTGGCCTATACCACAGGCAGCAACATTTTCTTGGACTTCTTTCTTCATCGTGGGCCAAAAGAAGGATAGAGAAAGCCTTTTATCTGTTACACCAAAGTTGCCTCCCAAAGGAGTCATTAAATTTAGTCAATGGTGTCTTGAGAAAACAAGGCTTTGATGGCACTACTAACCTTCCTTGGAAATAGAGAAGACCATCTTGGCACAATAAGCAGGTAGCAATGTTGGTTGTTGATTGAGATGCTCTGCAGTTGGCAAAGGGAGTCATCATCTTGATTAGCCCCTCTAAGAGGGAGTGTCATGGGAAGGAAATAGGCATGACCTCCTCTTGATCAGGCAGCCATGAGAGAACATTAGCAACCAAGTTTTTTGGCCCAGGATGATAAATGACTTTGTAATCATAGTTGAACAATTTTGAAAGCCACCTTTGTTGCTCTGGTGTCCAATCTGTTTATAAAGGAGATGTTTTAGGCTGAGTTCATCTGTTTGTATTTGAAAACAAAGATCAAGTAGATAAGGTCTCCAAAAGTGTCCAGCTTCAAAGATGGCTAACATTTTCTTTGCATAGGTGAAACACCCTTTTGTAGACATGCTGAGTGCCTTGCTCATTGAAGATAGGTAAGGCAAAGACTGCCTTTTTGTGATAGAATGGCTCCAGTGCCTTTATCTCAGGCATCTATTTCCGAAACAAACTCTGTAGAGAAGATAGGTAAGGCAAGGACTGGTGTAGATAACATGGCTTGCTTCAAGATGTTCTACAATAGTGCTATTAAGGGGGGTTGCTAGAATGCCATAATTTTTCACAAAGTTGTGGTAGTAGCCTGTTAGGCCTAGGAATCCACATACATCAGTGATTGATTTTGGCCTAGGCCATTGTTGCATAGCTTCCACCTTTATAGGATTAGCATTCACGCCTTGATTATATATGATGTGGCCCAAATATTCAACCTTTGTCCTGCCAGGAACACACTTGGAAGCTTTTGCAGAAAACTCATGGTGAAACAAATATTCAATACTGTATGAAGGCGCTGTAGATGAATTGCCCATGACTCACTGTAGACAAGTATGTCATGGAAGAAAACCAAGACAAACCTTTGAAGAAAGGCCAGAATATGTTTTCTTATAGCAGCTTGGAAAGTAGAGGGTGCATTGGTTAGCCCAAAAGGCCACCAAATACTCATAGTGGCTGTTTGGTGTTCTAAAAGTAGTCTTTGATACATCATCAGATTCAGGGTACACTCTGATTTGATAATAGCCCAGCTATAGATTCAGTTTTGAAAAATATGAGGCTCCATATAATTCATCAAGCATGCCATCTATGGTAAGATAGGAAATCTATTTTTGACCGCGATAGAATTCAAAGCTCTATAACCTGTGCAGAACCTCCAAGTGCCACCTTTCCTAGGAACAAGTTAATTTGGAGAAAGAAAAAAAAAAACTTCTGCTTGGTTGAATAATTCCTACAAAAAGCATTTCAGCCACCATTTTCTTGATCTCATTCTTAAGGAAGTTTGTAGCGGTAAGACCTCACATTGGCTGGGGCAAGACCTCTCTGAGAGGGATCCAATGGTCATGTTTACAAACAGGAGGCAAGCCATGGGATTCAGCAAATATAGCAGCAAGTCTTTGTAGGAGGGCTTGCACTTGGGCTGGAGGATTTACAACCGGTTTCTTGGGTTCACATTGTAGTTGTGAGGCAAATAATTCTGCTCCATGACACAGTTCCTTCTAAAGCTTGGAGAGATGCAGGTTAGGTAGTGGGCATAGCCTGGCCTACCAATTTGTACCCGGTGATGTTCATTGTAAACTCCAGAGTCAGTTTCTTCCAATTAGAGTATGGGTCCAAGTTATTCTAACCTTTGAACTCCAAGAACAATATCAGAACTAACAGTAGAAGTATAAGGTGGTAGCAAAGGAAAAGGTTTAGATAAACATATTGATGTTCCTGAGTTGCCATACCTTTCTTTGCATGTGAGATGATTTACATTTTCCACCATGAGTGGCAAGAAAGCAACAGAGGTGATTGGAAGTTGAAGTTGCTCGGAAATGTCATTACTAATGAAGTTATGTGTAACCTATTTATCAGTTAGCACTATAATAGGGTGTTTGGCAAGGAAACTAATAACCTTCATTGCATGTGGAGTACACCAACTGGAGAATGCATACAAGCTGGTTTTTGGAATTTGACATGACTTCAATGACTCATTTGCAGGCATAAGCTCATCATCATCTTCCATTTTATCTTCCGCCTCGATAATTAGGAGCTGAGATTCATGAGATTTGTTTCCCAGAGAGAATTTCTCAATGCAGTAAAAATACAATCCGTTCTTATGACAATGTTGCATCTCCCAATTGATTCTTTTAGCAGCTACTGTGTGGGTACAACTGCCTACCAATGTGGCTTGAGGTCCGAGGATTTGGGTTTAGGGTTTAGGGTTTAGGGTACAGCTACTTTTGAGATGCTCTTTATGTATGCAAGCAAGTCCAACAGCATGTCTTAGGGATTTGGGTTTGTACATACATACCTCTGCAGCAGTCTCATCCTTCAGGCCACTAATGTGGGCGCCCAACATAACCTTTCTTTGGTCATTGTCGCACTCTTTTGGAGGGCCACTCAAATTTTTGTTGGCATTTCACATGTAATCCTAGTTCAAGTGATCTTTGCCAAGGCTTCATCCATGTCCTCATACACTATTGGCCCAAACCTTGTGCACAACTCATCCACAAAGGTTGCCCATGTGACCTTGCCATTAGTTTCTTGGATCCACTGAAACTAATTGTTTGTCTCCCCTTTCAGATGAAAGGAAGCGAGATCAACTTTTTGATCCATGGGTATCCCTTGATACTTGAAAAACTGTTCAATCCTATTGATCCATTCTATTGTCTCTATCCTCGATCATCGAGGGAAATCCATCTTAACGTATTGTGGCTGAAAATGGCTTCTAGAGGCAGCACTACTTTCACCATGGACAAAGGGACATGCAGGTTGTCGTTGTCCCTCATTAGAGGAATTGGTGGCTGATGATTGGTCTTTTTGAGTTTTAATACTAGATTTGGCTGCCTTTCAGCAATTTATTGATGCTTTAGATTCATTTGGTAATATTGGGAGTTAGAATGGATGGCAACATCAGACCATTGCAGATTTTGTGTCATCTTTTCTTCTAAGATTTCAATCAGCTCTCTGTTGGTAAGCCAAGCCATAACCTAACTCTGATACCAACTTAGTATGTAAATAGTGCAAGGATTAAAAATAATGGGGAAAGAGAGTTCCAATTCGGATCAAAATGACATCACAAAGAAGAGAGTTTCAGAAGAAGATAACTGTATTCACTTCTCTTGTTCTATTGTGTTCTTTACATTATAAAAGTTTGGACCTGTCTGGCTCCACCATGTCAGGCCACTAGCCTACTAACCTTACCCACTAACCCTATATTATCTCAACTACATGATTCACCCAACTAAATACAATGTTTGTGCAATAAACTATGGAGGCTTGGACTACTCTAAAGACATGGTCTTCCACAACTAAGCCCACACTTGAGTACTTTGCTGCACAAGTCACATTACATGGCTTGTGTGGCCCTTCCATGACTTAGTCATCCAGGTAGCCAGGATGAGGCTTCCCTAGCTGAGTTATAACAAACTCTTGATGAAAATTTTGCATGTGAGATTCTATTCCCTTGATGCTTCCTTATTTTTCTTATAGGTTGTGTGTTCTGCTTGATTCCAAGCTTTGAGATTCATTTTACATATTGGGATTGAAGTCATACATATTATTCTAAAAGATGCCTTACATCATATTAACTGATGACAATTTAACTTCAAACTTGCTGCCTTTCAGCATATAGAGAAAGATCATTTTTTTAAAAAATATATTTTTAACTAATAGTGAAAGTTGACTACTATGAGGGAAAAGAATGCTGGGTATTAAGTGAAATTTTATGTTATGTTGCATGTTTATATATGTAAAATCTTTTAGTCATGGACAGAATTTTGTACATTGCAAAAATGTTGTATATATAAATCCAAATTATTACATGGTTATTCATTATAATTTTATGCTAGATATGCTTTCATTTTAGCAGATATATATCTATTACTTTGATAAAATGTTGATATGGAATGTAGGTTATGCTCGCAGTCATTTATGCTGACAATTTATATTAAAAGATGTCTTATTATTTGTTGAAGTACTCAATTTTTCATGCAACATCTCTTATAATGTTTTCAGATTATTTCTTTGTGTATGTGTGTGTGTATGTGTCCGTACGTACACAGCCATTATCAGATGTTGTCCTAAATAGGAATGCTTGGGGAATTGGGATTCATAAAGTTGACCCAAATAATTAGGACAAGGCTATATGGTTACAGTATCTATCTATTTGTATGCAAGCTGGTCGGTGGTCAGTCACTGCTGAATTTTGCCTGCTTTGGCTGAAATTGTTTAAACTGAAAGGATGGACAACAGCCCGCTTAGGAACCAGAGGTCCAATTACTGTTTCCATCTATAAGAAACTTGAATACAATATTTATTCTGATTAATGCAGCAATCTAAATGCACATCTATGGCTGGACACATTATATGACTTAAGTTGCATTTCTATCCTCATACTATGCGTTCATCTAATCTGATTGTGGTGTAGTTGACTGATTTATAGGTTGGCTCTTATATGTATAATAAATGTTTCTTCTTGGGGAGGCAAGGTTCTTCGTTCCCTCTTGACATGATTTACTTTGACTTAACAAAGTCACTATTGTTACCGTGATGGGTCCATATCATTTATTTGAATGTTATATCATGCAAAATACACATCAGAGTGTCTGAGAGTATGAGGCTCATGATATATAAAAAATATTATCTTTGTGACTATGATATCAGCATGCCCTGGCTGAATAGAAAAAGGAACTGGATAACAGGATGTATGCAAAGTAGTCGTTCTTAATGAGGCATTTTACATCGAATTACTTGCGAACTAGTAGTTGGCATGTTCAATGTGCTAAGAAGCATAACGGCTGTGATCTTACAATTTTGTGGGCTCTGATCCTATTAAAATTGCTTCTATGAAGAAGACAAGTATAAAGAAACTAATGTGTGAGGAGCCAGGGAACGCGGACTTGTTTTTGTTTTCTCTTCTCTCTTCAGTTGCATTGGCACTCTAAGTTGGCCAGCTAAAAAGGGCGAGTCCAGCTGCAAAAAAGGAGTCTAGACACAAAAAACTTTCCCATTTAGATAATACTAATAGAGATATTGGTTTATTTATTCATTTCCTTAATCTGTAATAAAATTTGAAGTCATATGATGCAATTTGAAAACCTACAGATGGCATTTTTCCTCTTATCCAATGCTAATGCTTTATTATTTATGCCATCTTTGTGATTTCTGTTTTCTGATTGTCAAAAATATTTAATACATATGTATGTACCCATACATACATGAAATTCATGGATTAATGTGTTATGGTTAAGACATTTATTTATTTGTTCATTTGTCCAATTGTTCATTCATTTATTCCTTCATTCATTCATTCCAAGTGTAACATTGAGTTCCTGGATTTATATGCCCATATGATAAAGTCATGTTTTTGCAAATATAGATTAGAGACAGAGAATGTTAGTGTTTTTGTTATAATTCAAAACTACATACTGAAACTGATTTTTAGATATTTAGAATTAAGAAGTAAACCTAACAATCCCCATTCGCACAATGAGATATTCAAGGTGATTTTGGAAACCTCTCAAGATTTTACTAGTATGGAGAATATATAACAACTGGATGCAGTCTGAGTGGTCTAGGCTCATCTGATCTGTTCTATTGTGGCACTCCTGCATTATTTTTTATTTTTTATTTTCCTTCCATTTTTGTTTGCATGCATGCTTGTAGTGCATGATAAAAAACATGATATTGTCTATAGATCCCAGTTGAAGTCATTTATGACTATCCACATAAGCTATCAAGCTCTTGTATATTGTGTGATGTTGTACTAATGTCTCATTAATTTTGAAAATATAATTGAAACTTTTTGTTGAGGGTAAGATCTCAATTGGGTGCAATCTTGTGCACAGTGCATATGTAAACATTATTCTTCTGCTACTGATTTTGTTCATCATTTCTTTTGGCTGTCTATGAACTAAATTAGGTTGAAGTAGCAGGGCAGATATTAGGAAAAGGAGTTGGAACAACCTGGGAAGAAGCTAAGCTGCAGGTATTCTCTTTTTTCAGTTTTTATCTTCCTTTTTTATGGCTGACTTTGTAATTCAGGAATTTCACATGAGAATATGCATTCCTGAAAGAATATCATGGCAAGAATTTAGAGAACTAATTAAAATGATTGTGCAAATGATTCGAGCATATGACCCTTGATAGAAACAAATGATGAAGGAAATACATAGCTGGCCTAGATTGTGATAATGCTTACTGTCTAGTATGCTGGAGATGATTTGACTTCCACTTACCTAAAACATTAGTCTTTCTACCCACTTGTATATGAGAAACCTCCATCAGTCGATTTCTTCACATCCAGTGGAATTATTGAGATCCACGGAATCTATCATTTTGGTGGAAACTATGTGTTTAGTTTGCAACTATTAGTTTGCACTGAGTTGGTAGAGCTGATAATTGAAGAAAAAATTATTGGGGAATATTTTGTGTTATTGTTCAATTTCTTTTCATCGATTGACTAGATCAATTTTGCACACTCTATTGATTTGAAGTTTCCATATGCTGAAAGATGAATCTATTAAATAATGGGTGCAAACATGACCATTTTATCCGAGAAATTCTTGTATTTTCCACAGGCTGCTGAAGAGGCCCATGGAACTTTAAAATCTATGCTTGGTCAATTTATTCAGAAACGCTCAGGATCTCCAAGGTCAGTGTCTATTTTGTGCTGAAAGTATGTAGTTATGCACTTACACTGATACCTAGCAGAACCATTTTCAGTTCAGAAATTACAGTACTGGTAATCAGAAATTCAGGCAAGGAGATAGTTATGAAATTTAGGAAATCATGGAAAATATATTTAGAAAATTTTCAAGATATTAAAAAGTAGAATGTAAAGTAATGTTAAACCAATTAATTATTTAAATTATCAATATCAAACTCATTTGCAAAGCATCGATCATGGGAGAACAGTAAAGATAGCAGGAACAACAACAAGAAGAAATTTTCGAACAAAATACCAGATCATTTGTGAATTACTTGAAAAGATTCAGCAGCAATTCCTCAAACTGAAAAATGTAATGAATCATGCATAATTATTGCTTGGGAATATCTCAAAAAGCATTTTGACAACAAAAAACCTGCAAAATTTCCATATTGATAACTATATTGTGATATTGGTTTGAGATTTAGTTTTGTATACATGGACTAAGTCATATTAGTCTCATTTTTCCCATTCTTTAAATATATTATTATATTCTTCATCTATTGTAATTGTCTGACAACTGGATTGTATGAATTAAAGATGAATGTTGGCTGTGCCGAGCTTTCCCATCTTCAAGTTGAGTCCCTTGTTTGCCTATAATTGCCTTGGCCTTGCACATGCACCGATTCTTAGATTGATGTTGCCAAACATCAAAAGTCTGCTCAATCCTTGCATATGGAGTCTCTCCTATCTTAGAGCTGCAGTGCACCATGGCCAACACCATTGAGGTGGAAAAAGCTTGGATGATGGTCATGATGACTCTCCATCCGATTTCATTGACTTCTTTTTATTCTCACATTGATGGCAAGTTTCTGAAATGTGGAATTATGTATGCAAAGTTAGTGCTTCCATGTGATGATGGTTATGCAAACTCTTGAAGGAATGTACTTGCATTATTTCGTTGATTCATGGTTGCGTTTGTTTTGTTCCACGAACAAGTTGTTGATTTTTGGTAATGGGACAGTCTTATTGGTTTTCTTCTGTCTTTTTTAATTCCATGCATGCAGTCTAGTACGTGGCTTCTGCTTGTGAAGTTGTGTTGTTTTAACTACTATCATATTTACCCCCCTCTTTTTTTTTCTTTTTTTTATATGGATGGCTGGAAAACTGTTACACTTATTCATTCCCATCTGCCATTTCTTACTTCTTTCAGGTCACTGCCAGCAACTCCAAACAAGCGTTTAAAGCCAGATTTTTCACAGGTGCTGCAGAGAATTCCATCTTCTGGTAGATATTCTAGGAACGAAACTCCAGTGCCTTGATAGACTACCACCACAGTTTTTCCAGTGAAGCATCTAATTATTCATCTGTAGCTTAGTGGTGAGATGAACCTGTCAAGATCGGAGAGGAGGTCATGGCAATTTTGCAAGGAGCATCGTCTGTAGCTCAAGACAAGCTTTCCAAGGCAACCGTTAACACTAGCTCAAGACAAGCTTTCCAAGGCAACCGTTAACACTAATTACTGCCGCTTCTCAGATGCTTCTTGGACGTCAGTAAGATATGAGATCTCTGGGTATGGTTGTGGTGGCTGTACATATCTTCACAGCTGATCAGAAGTTTCCCTTCTACATCTAATGATTGGATCACTCTCATTGTGGTTTCGTGAATGGGAGAGCGTAAACTACTGTTAACAGACTCGTCTTGATGCAGCTTCTATTGGATGCTGCGGAGATCTAAAAACAGAGATCGCAGATTGGGTACCTCCAGAGATCCACATTTCTAGTTCTATAGGCTCACTGGCATCCAGCATTCTCTACCTGTGAGGACCAGAGGGACAGGAAATTAAATGCCTGTTAGCCTGGAAAACTGTTGCTTGTAAAGATCAGGTTCAGTTAACAGTTATGAGTGGGTCACTGGAATTGCAGGCTGCCAATTTTGTTGGACAGCATCTGGGTCTACTCTTCACTGTTCATTTTTAATGGTTCGAGCCTCGTTGCAGAAGCTCATGAACGAGCTCGGTCTTGTTAATGGTAGTTAGTCTTTCCACGAAAAAAAAAAAAAAAAAAAAGAGGAGTTTTTCTATAATGCAGGTTTAGCCCCTCTTGCTTGCTAATTTTTTGTTTGGTAATGGACTGCAAACCAATTTTCTACGTTAAATGAAGTCATAGGTCTGTTCTCAATTGAATCTGATTCTTAATGTAGCTATGCTAGGCCTATGTTCACTGCGTTAAGTTCTTGGTATAAAGTTTTGAAGACAGCTTGCTGATGCTTCCCCCACTTCCAACCTCCCACGTCCAAGGGGTGGCTGCTGCTGCTTTCCTCTCTTGGTTGGAAAGGTTGGGAAAAAACTAAGCCAGTCTTTAAAATAACAGAAGTTACAGCAAGAAAAATCACTTCATAAATGTTGTAATGACCTAATTAATCTGTTAGGGGGTTGGGTCTGCATGGTTTTGAATCAATTGGTAGCAGATGAATTAGGCTTTTCAAATTTATATATAGGACTATTTTGGGTATTACAAATGTGAAGCAACCTAGGTAGCAGATCCTCCCACCTAGTCTCCTGCAAGAAAACACTTTAAAAGAAGCGGAAATTCTGGAGTTGATCTTCGTGAACACTATAGATCCGTTCTAGTCAAATACTCCAGCAGATGATGACAACTATTGCATTCCAAATCGATTTTAAGAAAATTTCTCCAGATTGTTAGAAGAGGATGAGGAATGGGTGCAGGTCTTGATATTGAGCTTTGGTAAAAAATGGTTTCAAGTAGGTTTGAAGTATCTGCGGCCCAGGAGATGATGAGTGCTAGTGTCATCACTCCAGAAGCATGATACAGGACGTAGTGGCTGGCCTGTTTCTTTTCTTCTTTTTTTCTCAAATTCTCTGCAGTAGCAAGCCACTTATTCCCTATCTTTTTACTCTGCAATAATGCTGGCGTTGTGGTCTTATGCTGCCTTGTTGGCTCTAGTGGTGGTGGATTTAAAGGCTCAACCAGTGGATGCAAAGTTGCATTCTAGAAGTGCCAAATGTGAAATTTAAGATCTGAAAAATTGGTTTAGATGTAGACCGTAAGCCTCTAAGATTCTTGAATGCGCATCAGTGTTGATTCATTAATCGGTCAGCTTATGATGTGGCTTAAAACTTAACTCTACAATCATTTTTTTTTTTTTTTTTTCTTTTTTGGATGGGGATATGGAGATGTCAAGAACTTCCCTATTATTTTATTAGCAAAAAATATTTACAATAATACAAGGAGAAGACAGAATAGATCAGGGGCTGGGGGTCTAAAGGAACATAGGGAAGAAGATCAGATGAGGACGACAAAATAATAAACATGGAAAATCAAAAGCCAACTAATTCGCTAGAGCTCTGCCCAGAATAGGAGAAAGAGACTGCAACAGAGCCTGGTAGCTTTTGAAAGACGCCTTTGATGAACAAAGATGATGCCATGCTGGGAACAAATAGAGAGCTTTGAAGAAGACAACACTGTTGGAGAAGCTTTTGTTAAGAAAGAGTTTTGAATTTCTCTCTAATCAAATAGATCGACATACCGTACAAGCTAGTTGATCCCAAGCCTTTCTGATACTTGATTTGATATTCTTTATTCTTCATCTTTGGCAAAGATCTTGAAAATTAGCTGGCCAACTTCTGATACTCAAACTATCTTTAGAAAGAAAGCCAAACATGCTTTGAAGAGGAACATTTAATGAACAAATGGTTAATGGATTCATTGAAAGTACCTTATAATGAGCAATCATTGCTAATAGGCTAATCCTTTTTTATCAGAACCTCTTTTGTGTGTAACCGGTTCCTTAATGCTAACCATAAAAATAAATACCTTGTGCTTTAAAGGTATGGTTGCTTTTCAGATAATTTTGTAAAAAGGGCAAATTAATCCACCATAATTTAGAAATATGTATAAAGAATTAAGTATGAAACATACCATTCTTGGTGAGCTTTTACACTAGAATACCAGGAGGACAATCAAATCATTAAGAACTTGGAGCTAAGAGTTTTCCTCTATCGGGAGAGACTTGTGAAGTTTTATTAGCTAAGAGAATGCTAGCTCTACTGAGAAACTACTAAATAATTACACCTAACCACCCTTTGATAGAGGGTAATGAATAAAACTGCCAATGGAATAGATCCTACTTTAAAAATCATCTCAAAATTTGATATTTCTTTCATTTCCAAGTTTGAAGGAGCAACAATTCCAAGATGCATCATAATTTCTACAAATATCCCTTCAAATTGTGGATAAGTTGATCGAAGATTACCGAACCCTCATCCTCATCTTCTTATTAATATAATAGAGGCTTCCACTTTGCCTTTTGCAAGGAACTTGTAGTCTTCAAATCAATTTTTAAGCCTATTTGGAGAAGAGGGAGGAATCTAAGGTCTTTAAATTTTGATTCTTAGACCTCCTTCCTATTGCTTTCTACAAATAGAGTCCCAATTCACTAAGTAGTTGCATTCCTTCACCTTATCCTTGCCTTTCCACAAGAATGTGCTTCTTAATCTCTCTATTCTCTAAACAACCCAATTCAACAAATTGGAAATGAACATGTAGTAGGATGGGAGAGTTAAAAGAACAACATTAATAAAAACAATTCTTTCACTAATAAATAGAAATTTATCTTTTCAAAGAGTGAGCCTAGATTCCATTCTTTCTAGAAGAGTTAACCAAGATTGGATGGAAAGTCTCCCCTAGTTTAGAGAGAGACTCAAAAAAGTAAAGGAAAAGGATCCTTTTTTACGGTTCATCATTTTGGCTAATAACTATAATTCCTTCTTTGCTACATTCATACAAAGCAAGCAACTTTTATAAAAATTAACTCTCAATCTTGTTGCATTTTTTAAGGCTAGAAGAATTGATTTTATTGTTAAAAGAATTTTTTTTTCAGTAGCATGAAAAATAAGAGTATCATTAACGAATTGATGATTTATGGAATTGGAAATATATGGTTTTGGGCCAATACTTTTCTTATGGAACCAACCATCTTTAAAAGATGGAAAAGGACATCCGTAACAAGAATAAAAAGAGTTGGGGATAAAGGGTCACCTTGTCTTAGGCCTTGCTTACATGGCATCGACTTACTAAGAGAGCCATTAATAAATAATGAAGTTGTGGCAAAAGAGAGCATGCGACGAATCCACTCAATCCATTTGTTGGGAAATCCTCTGGTTACATGGAGGTTTAGGAAAAAGGTCTAATTAACTTTTATTAAAGGCTTTTTCAAAATTAAGCTTGCAAAGAGTTTCTGAAAGCTTTAGTCTCCTATAACATGCCACAACTTCATAAGTGCTAAGGAAATTTTTAACTATGGATTTTCTTGTAATAAAAGCTGATTAGACCTTATCAATTATGAGAGGAAGAAATTATTAAGTCTCCCTATTAGAATCTTAGAAATAATCTTCTATAAGCTATTCAGAAGATTAATAAAACAAATGTCCTGATATGTGTAATCTTTCTCTTTCTTGGAATAAGGGTAATAAATAAGTAGTTGAGTCTCTTCAAATTAAGGTTGCCTCTATGGAACTCTTCAAGCATATACAAGATGTTGTCTTTAACAAAATCATAAAATTTTTGGAAGAAGAGCAGTGGAAATCTATCAGAATTTGATGCTTTTGAAGACCCAAGAGAGAGGACTATGAGTTTGACTTCCTCCATAGTGAAATTTGAGCATAGATCATTCAAGTCAATTGAAGAGCTCGCACATAGCTTCTCATAATGAATGCTAATAATAGGAGAATAGGAAGAAGCAAGGATGGAGGAAAAGAAAGAAGAAGGGCATTTGAGATATCCTCTTGGTTTGTAAGCTCTATACGCTCACTAAATAGAGAACATATAAGCTTCCTTCTTTTCCTCCCATTTTTATGGAAGAAGGAAGTGTTTTGATCACTCTTTTTCAACCAAGTAATTCAGAACCTCTGTTGTTAATAGAGCTCCTTGTCATATATATCTTTTAAGGATTGCTGGAGTATCTTCTTTATTTCTCATAAGTTTGTCATTTAATTTGTTACGGGATTCAAGCAACCCTGAAGAGATTGCTATGAGGCAAAGACCACATCCTAAAAATTTAGCTCCTTGGTCCATTAGTTTTTAAATTTGAAGATTCTATTGGTTTGAAATTTTAAATCACAATCCAAACTGATAGGCAATGGTCTAGAGCTGCATTGGTCAAAGCTTTCTGGATGGAGGTAAGAAAAGGGTCCTCTCATTTTAAAGACATCAAGAATCTATTGAGCCAAGCTAGTAGAGCTTTCTCTCTCTAATTTCTTCAAATGAAGCTCCTACCTTTCATTTGTAAGTTTATTAGCTTGAAATCAGCACTGAAGTTTTGAAATACCAAATTTGCTAAAACAATCTGGGGTTGCTTTTGCGGTTGCTGAGAGTTTTAGTAATATTAAAGTCCTCTCCTATTAACCAAGGTCCCAGGAAGGAAGCTCAAATATCTTTCAATTCTTAAAAAAAACTAAAACGAAGGGTCTTGTCATTCAGCCCAGACTGCCAATATGATAAGAGAGCAATTAAGCTTTTTATAAAGCACCTCCATCATCAACGGATATAGGATCTTGATAAAGAGTAGAATAAGTGTTGTAATAGGCATCCACATTGGCATTTTATGATTATCAATATGGGATAATTATAATGCAATAAGTGTCCCAATCTAAATTAATCATGAAAGGATAAGAGTCCTTATTTGATTATGAGGAGATAATAATGAAGTGGTCAAAGAGACCTTGTTTTGTGAGAATATGACTCTTATCTAATAATCCTTATAAATAGGGGATGAGGCCAACTGCTTCTAAGAACAACAAAAAGAAATAAATGCATTCTCTCCATATAAGGGAAGAGAGAAGAGATCTCTTTCCATTAGTTTTCCTAAGCTACCATCTTTGGCTTGGGATTTGAAGTGTCGAAAGCTTGTGGGTGACTTTGATAGCCATCGAATGAGGCGAGAAAGATATAATAAGGTTCGTAATACAAATCAAAAATCATGATCTTTTTGTTAGTCTCAAAGAGGTATTCTATTTGTCCTATATTTTTTTATATTTTAATCAACAGTGGTATCGGAGCCTCTCATGCTTGTTATTCGCCTTTAATGTTATGTTAAATCTTTTAAGGCAAATTTGATGCATGCTATATCATGAATATTAATGATAAATAGATATATGCAATGTATGATCATTAATAATAGATTTAAGCATGCTATGAAATGATCATATATATATATATATATATATATATATATGATGGAATACTGTCGATAAAGTTTGGACAAAATTTGAGATTAAATTTTAGTTTAAACCCTTTTTTTTGAAAATTTAAGCCTAATTTTGACTTGATTAATTAAACAATTTGTCGATAAAGTTAATATCATTAGAAAGTAGATTATGAGAACTTTTTAACAATATATTATTTATTAAATTTAGATTTAAAGAAAGGAAGATACTGTGATGTACATGAAATCTTAGAAAAAAATTCCGTCATGAATCATAGCGGACCGTGGCACCACGACAGGCCGTGATTGCGTATAACTGTGTTGGGCTACGGGCCGCAACCAAGTGCGATGACCTGCATGTGCCGCATGCCCATGAGCGCAGTAGCCCATGCGATCGCGCGCTCTCGATTGCATGCTCAGTGCCATGCGATAGGCCATGTACCTACACGCGCGTTCACCTGTGCAATCTTGTGGAGGGCCACGAGCCAAGCCCTTCGAACCTGTGCTGGGTCGCATAGTAGGTGAAGCATGAGCTAAGCGCTATGGGCCAGCACTATGGGCTGGGCCCCACATTGCATTCTGTGGGCAAGCACAAGTTGGGCCCTGCCCTGCACACTTAGCTAACACTATGAGTTTGGCCTTTGAGATCGTTTGCATCATTCAAGCATAGGGTTGTTTTATCTAATGGATAATAATATCAAAATCCCATGAAAGAGAATTTGGGCACATAAATTATTAATTTGTAATTTTGGATCTAAATCCCACTTCCTTATGAGGTGCGAAAATTTCCATTCAATTAACTAATGTGTGCTAGAAATAAAGATTAGATATTGGTGCATATGTATGGTTATTCTATAATTGTCCTAATATTACTTTGTGAAAAAATAATGAGTTGTATCTCTTTTTTTTATTCCTTCATTTAATAATAATGCTGTGGATTATGGGTGTTTTATTTTTAATCAGTTAAATAGATTATTTTGCCCTGTATATTAGGAGATGATAATTAGCTAAATGTAAGATTTTTCGATCTTAATATATAGGAAAGAATTTTATGGTCTAATTAGATTAGAAATACAGCGAAATGGCCTTCGAGAACTTAATTGTCTAATTGATTGAAACTGGTATAGAAAAATACAGTACCTTTTTAATGAGAGAAAGTACTTGAAATCTTAACCAACAATATGAACCCACTTACGGAAGGGCAAACGGTCCAATATTACTATGACTAAGAAGCTTATCAAAATTAGTACAAGAAGAATATGATTATGCGCTTTACTATATTGAGCTACATGTAAGATGATCTAATTAGAGAATTTAAGAACTTCTAAACCACGAAGAAAATATGAAAACATCTCAAGCTATAATATGGAAATGACCAATATGGTAAGAGAACAATTGAGCTGTTTTACAAAGCACCTCCACCGTCAATGAATGAGTTATGAGACAGGATCTCGGCAAAGAGAGGAATAAGAAATTCCATCCAACCATTATTCCAGCAGAGAACCCTACTGCTTTCAAACAAAACCAATTGGTGATTCTATCAGCCTCCATTGATCTGAGGGTAGAAGATGATGGAGAAGACAACTTGGATTCCTGAATGAGAATGGCATTACACTTGGCTTAGGAGATGAAATCTTTAATTGCCTGCCTTTTTGCTGGCGCACTGGTTATCTTTTTACATTCCAAGAAACAATCAAGGTAGAGAGAGAGAGAGAAAAGCTTCAACACAAGGATTTCCCTCATTAATTATGTATATTGAACTAAGGTTCACGATCCGTTCCCGGCCAGCTACCCAATACATAAAGCAATACTATTCCACTGAAACTCTTCTCTACCGATGCACTGCTTCGTAGAACTGATGCTCCGAAACAGAACCCCATTGCTGATACTAAAATCCTGACATAGACATGGGATCACTTTTATCTTATAATTAATTGTTATCCAAGATCATCAGGCTTCCGGACTTGTATCCATTGACTAAATATATGGTTTGGATTTTTAGGCTGATTAAAAGTCTCATACGACTCATGAGATGGACAAGTAGGGAAACTAAATTGGAGTGTACTATCATAACATAATTGCTTGAACCCTTTGCCCTCGGTGGTCCAGAGCCAACCGCCATCCATTCTTTTCAACAGAACTGCTGCTTCTCAACTAATTCAAAATTTAAGAAGAGAAGCAAGACTGCACCAGCTAAATGAAAACTAAGAGTGCATTTTTCAAATGAGACTATTTATTTATTGGTGGCACCCACCCTCTAGCTTTATATGGCAGCTTAATCACCTCTACAAATATGCACGGAGGTCAACAAAAATCTACAAGGATGGAAATTAAGAGAAGAAAAATCAACGATAAGGGGCCCCGCCCCATTGCCAAAAGAAAAGCTCTATATATTTTTGCTGGCGTGCCACATAACAGGATAGTATTGGTACTTCATGCCATGAGCTCACCATGTTTAGATTTAACTCCTGTTAGACTTATAACATCTTTCTTTGTGATTTTCCCTTGTCCCAAAGTACTGTTCCAGACTTCCACCGCGCTCAAAAGAAGATTCATCTGGTAGCGTAAGTAAACATGAGCAAGCCAAGCCTAGTTCAAGCCCACAGTCTCACTTTGTAGCTAAGGGACCTCGAGCTGGTTCATTTAAATTTGAGTCCAACTCCAGCTGCTCATAAACAGTTCATTTAAGAGATTCAACGAGAGCTCAAGGTTTTCTGGGACTTTCGTTTATATAATTGATCTCAATTATATCTTAGTTTTACAATTAAAATGCATTCTATTTTATACAGATTATACTAGTATAATAAATATAAAATATACTTTTTTATATAGAGGTAATAATAAAAATATATAATGTGTATAAATTATGCATGTATTCTCTTATTATGAGCTTAATCAAAGCCAAGCTGGGTGGAGCTAAGCCTAGCTCTAGCTGCTCGAGTCAAACTTAGGCTGAATTTTGCTCGTTTGATAGCCCTACGAGCTGCTTTTGGAGACAGAGAATTCTACTGATTGGCATATTTGGTTCAAAATTTCAACTAATGAGTCAAACGGATGCAACATACATCCAATTCACCTGTTCAGTTTTAGCTTACAATCAATCATTCATTCAGTTCATTCTCTGATGATCAACCCGAATTTCTACTGCAATTCTTTTCCTTTGGGATCATCCACATGATATTTTAGATATTCAACTCTTTGTTTGATAGCTGTTACTCCTTAAATCAATCAGTCGAAGGCAGCCTCTATATAATTTCAGTCTGCAAAAAGGGATTCCTGCACTCTTATTATCTCGACAACAGAATTATACAAAACAAATTCTACAAGCGAAACTACATGACAGGTCCGTGGCATTTTGAAGAAGCTGGAACAGAGCTGATACAAAACACTTGCTGAGATAAGATAAGATGAGATGAGATGAGATGAGATGATCGGGCATCAAGCCAGGCCAACCAGTTTCTCGCTGATCTCCCACACCCTCCGAGCCTTCTCAGGATCGCTGGCCTCCTGCGACAGCTGATTCTCAAATGATGCCGAGTTCTTGTTCCAGCTCCAGTACACGCCGGACTTGGTCAAGCTGGGATCACTCACCACCTGAAACCGATAAAATCAAAGTGAGGGAAGCCTCCTCCTCCTCCTCCTCGTACATGCCCATAATCCCAAAGGTAAGGTGTTGTAGGAACTTGATCATGTTAATATATATATATATATGAATACCTGCGCAAGTCTTTTGCCAGCTTCCTCTTCAGAAACAAAGCCTTTGGTGATGTACTTCTGGAAGGGAGGGAAGAGGAGCCTGAAGAGGGGGATGTGCTCTCTGAAGAGGCCAGTGGTGGCAATGCAGCCAGGGTAGAGGGAAGCGAATGTGATGCCTGTCTCCTCGTGGTATCGCCTGTGGAATTCTTGCATCATCAGCATGTTGCAGACCTTGCTATCCTTGTATGCTTTCGCTCCATCGAACTGTCCGCCGTCGATCATGGTGGAGCCCTTCACTCCATTTAAGCCCGCTGCGAGCCCCCGCAGGTCTCCCAGGTTTGCCTTCGGTGGGACATTCCCCGCCAGAGTGTTTGTGTTCCCTGGTCACGACCAAAAAAAAAAAAAAAAAAGGATTATTTAGCCATGGATTGAAAAAGAGAGAGAGAGAAATAATAATAATAAAACCAAAGGCCTCCAGCACGTATCCGTTTCTACCTACCTGTAATCGAACCGACGATGATAAGACGCCTGCTGGGGTAATCGGACGACTTCAAGTCCTCGAGGAACTCGCGGGCGAGGAGGAAGTGGCCGAGGTGGTTGACCCCGACGCTCATCTCGAATCCATCAGCCGTGTAAGTGGGCTCGCTCGCGGTTGGAAGGTAGACGGCGGCATTGCACACCAGCACATCCAGCGGCATCCCGGTGAGTCGGAGGTTCTTCACAAACTGACGGACGCTATCGAGGGAGGCGAGGTCGACGTGCATCACCTTGTAGCTGTCTTTGTCCATGCCGGCTGCCTTGGCTGCTCTCTCCGCCTTGAGGAAGTCACGGCAGGCCATCACCACATCCCATTTCCCAGTCTCAGCCAATGCCTTGGCAGTCGCGAGTCCCAGACCAGAGGAGGCCCCCGTGATCACTGCATTGCCCTTTCTCAGCGTCTTTTTCCCTTCTGGGATGGCTCGGTTGACCGCCGGGGAGACCGTGGCCGCTGTCTGTGCTCTGACTCCTCCTACCGATACATTCACTCTCTGCAAGTTCACAGCCATTTTGCCAACACAAATTCCATTCATTACTTGTGCAGCAGACCTTGTGGTCTCAAGCAGCAAGTGAAGTGTTTTTTAAGAGGTAAAGAACTGTTAGCAAGTCCGGAGTGAAATGAGAAGATTTTAATTTTAGAGAGGAAACGTGCTAGCAAATTCCCTTTATGAGAGAGTCATGAAATCCGAAATAGCCAATTGGTAAAGCATGAAGAGATGAATTATTGATGATGAATGAATGAATGACCTTGTCTTGTGTTGTGAAACAGCTAAATTGAGCATGAGGTGGTGGTGGTAGGTACCATAAAAAAGTGGAAAAGCTACGACAGACAACCCATCGGCAAACATGCTCTCTGAAATGAAACTGGTTTCCTTGACGCCCCCCAACCCCACCCTAGCGCATGTTGGCCAGTATCCAGAAAAAACTTAGCAGCCAGTTAGAGAGCATCCATTGCACAAGTTCAAGTTACAGATGTGAAAGCAAGGGCGATGAAATCAAAATTAGATTAATGAAGCCTCAAAATTTTATTATCCTCAAGGATCAGCACTTTATTAAATTCGTCCACGTCTCTGTCCCGGGATAGAGTGGGGTTCCATTCCCACTCCCATATGAACAATTTATCCTCTGCAAGTAGTGTTTGTTTTCTCTCTCAACTGAGTGAGATAAGAAGATCGACAATATAGCAATTCTTCGCAGTCAGTTACCACCACCAGTGTTTTCAATCACATAAGCATGACCATTTGACAGAGAGTCCGCAATTGGCTGCGTGAACCACAATCTAAATGCGAACACCAGTCTCAGAAGCATTCATGTCTAAAGAAAACCAACCAATGAATCAATCTTAAGAGAAAAAAAAAAAAGCAGGGGAGGAATCCATACCTTACTGGACCTCAGAACTGAACAATTGAAGTCAGATCTAGCATGGTCCGAAAGTGGAACCCCAAAGAAAGCCGAATCCTTAACACCACCACTGACCTTTCCCTTTCCCTGCATCGTCGACACAACCACACTTGGATGACATTATTCACATCACCCATTGCAAGGACAAGAAGAAACAAATAAGCAAGACTGCATGCGTCTCCAAACTCACCTCTTTGTGGGCGGAGAGAGCTGAAGGAAAGAAGGAAGCCTGGAGGGCCATTGAGAATGCCAAGAAGTAGTAGTAGTAGTAGTAGTATGAAAGAGTGATTAGTTAACAGAGAAAGAGAGAGAGAGAGAGAGAGAGAGAGAGAGAGTGGAGCCGTTTCTCCTGTGGAAGGAGGTATTGAGGGGAGGGGGGGAGGGAGAGGGCTCATTAAAGGGATAGCAGGACAGGATAAGGTGATAGAAACCGGCTCGCCGCGAGCCAAGTTGGCAGGATATCCTCCAATGGGAATTCCTGGTTCAGATTTCTGTCTGGTTGAGGATATTTCGCCCGGCTTCCAGATCCATCTACCGGGCCCCGATGGATTTTGGTTATGGATTGTTCCCAAAAAGAAGAAGACTTCAACGGTGGGGCGCATCAGCATGGGCGGGGGGGGGGGTTGTATGCTTGGGTTGGGCAAGGGGGCCCTTGTGTCGCAGCAGCATGATTGCCATTTGCCCATGTGAACAAGGCTCGGGTATTGGTCTCAAGCGTCCATCGTACATTGGTAGGTCAGTGACGTGGCATTAATGGTAGCAGGTTATTTGACACTGAAGCCTAAAGCAAATTATTTATTCATTGTTAACAAAGAAGAAATGTTAAAGGATAAAAGAAGTTACATCATATTCTTCTTTTTCTTTTTTTCTTTCTTTTTTTTTCTTTTTTTTTTTTTTTGACTTGAATAATTATGGTGTGGATGCACCTACCTCTCTTTCTCTTTAAAAAAAAAAAAAACAAACAAACAAAATGCCTAGAGCTACACGTTCATGATGAGGTTGATTGTAAGAAATAGGTCTTTATCGCATCTCTTTCCAAATCTTGAGCACATAACCTAAGTTGGTCGGAATCATGCTTCTTTCGCTGACTAAGTTATTAGATCTGAATCATCATGTGGGCAAAATCATGAGATCCCTAGGAGTGATTAAGGTAATCGATCCCCTGTTGTTCAGACCATTTAAACCTATGAGTTGGACAGCACTAACTAAACAGAGGAAACATCTTATAACTTTTAATTACTTTATATTAAAAATCCTACAATTTCATTATCCTTCGACAAATTCAGATTTCACATCAAGCTAAGCTGTCTTTCTATATTTTATTATATATTCTTGTTCAATATTTATCAAAGTCTTCTTTGCCTTCAAATTATTTCTCCTAAATTATATATTATATATTTTTTGAACTTTCAGACTTATTTCTATCTTCTTCTATGCAAATATATTCTCTTAGAATTCTCATTTTTTTTTAATACTCACCCCATATTCTTGGACTCCTGTGTTGTTTAGCTTTTTTATATTTATATGACAATTTTCAATCTAAAGGTTATTTTTTGGGGCTACATCTAGTTGCATATTTTGAAGAAAGCTTTCTTTCTTCCTATTAATTTAAAATTTTTTGCCATATAAAAGACTCAAAATTTTTAGAGATGGAAAATTTCATCCGGACCTCCTCTCAGGATAGGCTCCTTGGAAAGGAGATGCCAACCAACTAATCTAACAAACCAATTTTATAAGTTTCCATGCAAATTCTACGTGTTCACCACTTGATGTAGAATCTGTTATTCAGTTTTGTTCGATCTCTCGTCCGCAAATATGGTCAGACTGAATCACTGATATCCAACTGGAAGTGGTAGCAATTGCATCCATAGCAAGTCGATCCATGAGCCATTTGAGCTGAAAATAGACCTTCTTGGATGCAATCAGTCATTTGACCTACCTCTTCTAAAATCATCTATCTTCTAAATTCTAGTCTGCGGTTGCAGGGCTTCATAAGATTTTACCATCTGGTTTGCCACAATTGATGTAACCACTGCAGTTGCCAAGAAATGCCCACTTTTTCCACGAAGAAAAAGAAGAAGAAATTTCAAAAACTTAAAACCAAGACCTTCACTTAGTTTCTTATTTCCTAGCAAATATGTGTGATATTATTACATCTCTAATTACTGCAATTCTATTCTATTCGCATATAACTGTAGCTGCACTGCACGAGGAACAATAATAAGTTTCAACAATTCTATGTGATCAGCATCACAAATGGAATACAGCGAAGGAACAATATGCTTCAATATTCATTCAATTTCTAAGCTAGCAAAGCAGGAACAACAACAACATCGTCGTCATCATCATCATCATCGTCATCATCAGACCCTACTGTACAAGTAGGAGATCAAAGGAGATCACAAAACCGTTTCCCTTTGACCTTCCTGGTTACTCTACTTGTCTTCCATAAAACATAAATCTACATTCTCTTAAGTAGCCAAATGCCAATGCCATGTGGATGAATCAAAAAGAGAAGATCGATAAAGGTACCAGGTACCACCAGGACCGGAAGAAGAGGATGTCTGAAAATTCTTTAGTTTTCTTGGCCCCCACAAAAGAAAGGGTGGGACGCAGGAAGGGAAAGCCTGAACAGCAATAACTTGCGACCCTGCAAAGATTGTGGCCACCAAAAAATATGCAGCCAGAAGAGGGTTCTTCTTCGGGTTCACGGGGTAAAGAAGGGTTGAATGAATGTTTGAACGGTGAGAGAGAGAGAGAGAGAGAGAGAGAGAGAGAGAGGAGCTCTACTCTTTAATGAATGTCACATGGGCTGTCCTACAAAAGTCTCTGCAACCCACCCACCCAGTGAAGCAAACGCCCCAACCAAGTAAAATGGTTTGGGGCGAGGGTTGATGCGGATGCCAAACCTCTAATAAAGTATGCATGCATCTCATGTCACGTGGAGAGATGCACGGAGGGAGTGGAAAAGAGCCAAATTATATCAGGAGGAGGAGTCCTTCCACGTAAACATGGAAGGAGAGTGAGAAGGATCTGGAGGAGAGGAGGAAGAGGTGGGTGCTGGTGCGGCGTTGGAGCTATCCATCTCGGAGTTGGCGATGGTGGCGAGGCGGGTTTGGAGGAGCAGGCTGTTGGCTCCATCGACGACGTCGTCCCACACAAAGCTCCCTGGAACACCCCAGGCGCTGAACCACGCCTCCTCGGCCTCCCCCCACACCAATTCGGGTGGCGGAGGCGGCTCGCACACGCCTGACGGCCAGTCAATGTCCTCGGGCTTGCTCCAACTCCCCTCGGCATCGATCGTGGCCGTTTCATAAGGAACAGTTGCTGGCGCGGATCGGGATTCCGATTGGACGTCGTTGCGATCGCTGGCCTGGTGGTGCAGGCGGTGTCGGGTATGTGCCTGGGCTTCGTCGGGAGTGGCAGCAGCAGAGGATGAGGAGGACGAGCAGGAGGCGCTGCAACCGGCCTTGCCGAGAAAGAGATGGGGGAAATTGAGTTTGGCATTCTCTCCCCTGAGCTTGAACGCCTCGCGGTCGTAGGCGAGGGCGGCGTCCTTGGCGGTGTCGAAGGTGCCGAGCCAGAGGCGGGCGCGGTTGCGGGGGAGGCGAATCTCCGCCACCCACTTCCCCCAGTGCCGCTGCCTGACCCCTCGGTACAATTTGGCAGGGGTGAAGGCAGTCGGCAGCATTGAACGGTTCGCGTGCCCGCGGGGGCTCAGGTTCAGGGCCTCGCTCCAGAACCGCAGGAGCTGCTCTTGGTACCTCTGCTGCTGGGCCCCGGCTCCGGCCCCGGCCCCGGCCCCAGCCCCGGCGAAGAGAGCAGGAGGAGGAGGAGGAGGAGGAGGAGGAGGAGGATAAGCTCCCATCTGGCAGGGGTCGTTGTGAGCAAATGAAATCATCGGCTGCTGTGGCTGACTGGAATTGAACACAGAGAGAAAAGGTGCGTCCGAAGTGTCACAGGCAAAGGGAAAAAATATATGCCGCGAAGAGAAAGGAGCGAGACTGGAGGTGGAAGAAGAAGAAATGGGTTTGGGATCAGAGGAGTGATGGAATCGATCGGGGCTCCTGATCTTCTTGAGAGGCCGGAGGGATGCCGCTGGCGCCTTCTCATAAACCGGCGCCCACTGCTGGGCTGCTGCTCCCTCCGGCGTCAGGCTGCTCGGACCCTTTCCTTTCCGTTTTCTCCCATCGCCGCCGCCACCTTCTTCCGAGCTCTCGCCGCTCTTCCTCGACCGTTCCATGGCCGATTACAATGAAGAACAAAAGAAAACCGGCCGCCTGCTCTGCAAATTATCTATATCTATCTCAGACTAAAAGACCAGATCGAAATCGGAAACATTGTTGAACTCCGATTTCTAGTTTGCAATGCAAGTTTGCAAAGCCACAACTGATCTGGTGAGGAGAGAAGGAAAAGAAACATTGCTAGCTCGCTCGCAAAAAGCCATCCATCTCTATCATGACAACAAAACCATGACAGGATAGAAGAAATAACAACGGGAGAGGACGAGAGCTGAGCGCGAGAGGCGGCCAATGAGGTCTTGAGGCCTGACTCGGAGCGGATCGAAATCGCTTATAGAGGGTGGGGGGAGGTACTGGATGACACCGTTGGAGCGTTTTCAGAGAAGGAAAAGGTCGGCCTCCGAGAATGGCCGGTGCCGGTGGGGAAATATGTGGGTCCCACGCGATTTCGTCCCATTCACCCTTCCTGCTTCTACTAGCGTGCACGTGGGCCTCTCTGGAGATTGTACTAAATGGTGGCACCGCTCGTTCTGACTCACCTTCGAGACTTTTGGGTGCGCGGGTACCACGTTGGTCCACCCTAGTCATCACCTCTTTTTTTCCTTGGTAATCATCACTTCTTTTTTCGTGGGCGTAGCGTTAGTATTCGAAGTAGCATTGCTTACCTTAACACTATTAAATGATTTTCAACCTAACAGAATATGCTTCTATTAAGATCTAAAATTGATCTTTACATATTTAAAAATAGTAATAATAATAAAGTATTAAAAGCCTTTTATATATATATATATATATATAAATTCTTCAATTCTCAAATCAATTGAAAACAAACAAAAAAAAGTCTTAAAACTCTTAAATAAGCTACCAAATATTTAAGTAAAGAGAAAAATATCGTTTAGTTGAGATGATTACGATTGCTTTCATAAATATTTGAAGAAGTTATATTTTAAATCAAATTCTTATATTAGATGGCATATTGCCTAATTAGATGAACTAATTCCTATTTAAAGTGAATTTGATATTGAGAGTGCTAATTAGGATAAGTCAATCATGAAGGAGAGTCCATTCCTAATTAGGGTTTATCTTTTCGCATGCGTATTCGACTTTACCATATATCATCGTAAGATAAGCCATCCAAATTTGATCATATCATTTATCTCTCACTTTTGGGCGTTAAAGCTTAACTCTATGCTTAAGTCATGAAAGTAGCTTAAATTTTTGTATGATCGATCTATCTCAGGCTCGTTAACTTTTTTCTATATCACTGAGCTACCATGTAGCTTATTTTCTATCAAATTATCTTGTAGTTCTTCTTTCATTGAGCTGTCAAGTAGCTCATCTCATGCTATCAAGCATCTTATTTTTGGCCGAGCCATCAAGAAGCTTACTTTGGTTGAGCCATCATGTAGCTTATAGCGGAATTATTTGATAGCTTATTTTTGGTCGAGCTATCTAATAACTTATAGATGAGCTATCTGCTAGCTCTTATTTGACCAATATATCTTGTAACTTATCTTTGCCAAACTATTATGTAGCCTATTTTACATGATCTCAGAGAGGTTGGCTTTCAGCATAAAGTATAAATTTTAAATGCAATAGGTCAATTTCCAATGGTCTGACTTGAGGTTTTTTGAGCTTGGGAACTTAGATTTTTGTCGTTCTAGGTTAGCCTCGAGGATGGTTCATGCACCTCCCAGATATCTCTTAGGTTGGAGCTTGTGACATGTCCTATAGGATGCTTTTTTTAATTAGACTATGGTATATTCTTGATCAGTCAAGTTTTTCAAGCTTTTTCTTGACCAATTTCTCCTCCAATGATCAAACCAAGAAACATCAATCAAACTCTAAGCCAATTTGAGCTACATTCAATGAAATTTTGTGTAGTTATTGGCCAAGTGATCAAGTTAGGCAGCGCTACTCTTCCATTAAGCCTAACATCGATCACTAAACTCAAGTTAGTTTTATATAATCATCCTTTGCTTGATCAAGTTAAGGATAAAATTTAGGTTAGCCTTACGCAACCATCCTTTATTCAATCCAGTTGAAATAGACTCATGTCAACCTTAACTCTTCAGGTAGACCTATTTTGATTAGGTCGATCTTAATTCTTCAAGTTGAGCGTAATTGTTTATATCGACCAGAATGTTGGTCAAGTGATGATTTTGATTAGGTCAGCCTTGGCTCTTTAGGTGGATTGAGTTAACTCATCAACAATAGCTCTTTAGGTTGGTCAATTTAGGACATCAACCATAACTTTTCAAGTTAGCTAATTTAGTTCAACCATAACTCTTTAAATTGGTTGATTTAGCTCATCAGCCTTGGCTCTTTAGATTAGATGATTTGGATTATTGGCTATAATTATTCAGGTCTGTCAATTTATGTCATCAACTATAGCTCTTTACGTCAACTAATTTACTTCATTAGTCGTTTCTCTTTGAGTCCACCAATTTACCTCATTAACCGTATCTCTTCAGCTCATTTGGCTGCTTCAGGTGCGCTCCATGATTGTCCCTGATTGACCTAAGCATAGTTTATGCCTATTTAAGCATTGCTTGCTCCTTGATCTCTTTTCTTGAGTGACATGGCTGAATGTTTTATGTTTTTGCTCAATTCCTACAAATGATGCTAAATTATTGATATCCAGAATCAGTCTTTGCATTCTAATAGACAAGATTGAACTTCACATATATGGTAAAACATCGTACCAACCGAATATCTATTTATCTACGTGAGAAAAGAAGACAGAGCATTAAGGGCCTCAGAGTTTCTTATGGGAAAACCCTATAATGTTTAAGTCAGTCGAAAGTGGATAAGAAGAAGGTCCTAGGACTCTTAAACGAGTTACCATAACTAAAACAAAAAGAAAGATCCCATTTACCTGGGGTGATTAGGGTTGATTTTGTAAGTGTCTGGAAGAGCTGTGTTTTAAGTTGGATTCTTATATTAGATAATTCTTATTAGTTTTGATCGTCAAGAAATTGATACTCATGTAAGAATATTCTCTAATTAGATGGGCTAATTTTTATGCAAAGTGGATTTACATTAAATAAGAAAAGACCTGATTATATTAGGATAAATCGGCCATCATAAAAGCGAATTTGTCTTTAATTAAGGTTTCATTTTACGTGGATATTTGACTTTACCATAAGTCACCATAAGATTAGCCGGCCAAATCTGACCACATCAACTTCTATTATTTCCTCCAATATGTTGAGAGAAAACAAGACATGATTATATGCATTGTGCAACCAATGCAGTAATCAAATATCATATGTGAAAAAACTTAGATTGCATTTGATTTTCAACAAGGTTTTTTATTTTTATTTTTATTTTTTTATATTTGAATATATTTTTAATTTTTACTTTCTGATTTTCAAAAAAATATTTGATAAGTAAGAATAAAATTCTCTTTTATTTTTTATTTTATTATAAATGACATCTTTTAAAAAAATAATAAATAAATAAATATATAAAAATATCATTCATTCTTGTGTTTTTAAGTTATGCCAACCGTAAACCTTAGCGTGGAAGGGAAGTTCACGGGCCAGAGATTAGCACTAAACCTAAGCAGCAGCAAAACTGTACATCTCAAAACAAAGCGTTACATGAGATTAGAACCAAGGGCCATGCTACATCATAAAAATAATAATAATAAAATAAAATAAAATAAAATAAAATAAAATAAAAGCCATCAAGTAGAGAGTCCTCCTGGCACTACGTGATTTGCTGATCCCTTTCCTTCCCTTCCCTTCCCTTCCCTACGCAAGCTATGCCTCATCATCTTCTTCATTCTTCTCTCCATTTCTCTTTCTTTTTTTTTGTTATCCACATCAGTAATACGTATGTAATTTTTTTTTTAAAAAAAAAAATAGTGATAATAAAACTGGTCCCCATCTCTGATGGACGGCAATTGAAACATTTCCATCGTTCAAACGTCAGCGCACCGGCCTTCTTCGCTTTCGGCGAACCCCAGAACAGAACCGGCCAAGAAAAGTTGAAGGGCAGCCGATGCCGGTGGTGCCAATCCACGCGTCGGTGCTCCACCGCCCCGCTCTCCTCGCTTCAACGTTAAACTAGGTGCTGCGCACGCCTCAGTTAGCCAGTTCCCCCTTCAAAGGTGATTTCCTCACTTCAAAGTCCATTTATAAAGTAAAATTCTTTATAAATTCTCGCATATATTATTTAGAAAAATGAAATAAGCCCATTTCCTCATGTTGTTTAGGTCATGGCCATCCCTTTTAAGACTTTTTAAGTCTATTCTTTGACTATCCTCATTTTTTTAAACCCTATGAGAAACATTCCGTATGTTTAAGAGGGGAGGAGAAAAAAAAAAAAAAATACTAGGAAGGCACCCAATGTCTACAAATATGAGATGAAAAAATTGTTTTAATATATATATATCAATTTTTCTTAGAGTATACAGAAGAAATTTTTAATAAATCAATCTTTTTTTTTTAACAAGGAATAATAGAATTTAACATCTATAAAAATACAAACTCTTTATACATCTACCTCCAATATATACACCAACGAAGGAGGAAAGCCCAAGGTCTACATCGCTATCTATTGATTTTTGGCTGTCTAGTTCACAAAAAGATCAATTGCTTGGTTTGCATCTCTATAAACATGCTCATATGTAAAGCTTGGAATAGTTGTGATAGCGGAATAAGTCTTCCTGAGGCATGAATGCAGATAGTTACATAGTCAGACCCTCCATTAATCCAGACAATGATGGCATCATCAAGAATAATCCTATCCTCTTATATACATTGAAAAATAATTTTCATACCACACCATGCTCCAAAAAGTTCAACATTAGGTACAAATGTGACAGTAAAGAAATGGCCATGGCAAGCAGAACATTCTCATAGTGATCTTGATCTATAACGCTAGTGCCTACTTTGTTTGGATGAACAAATCTATCAAAGTTCACTTCAATAAAGTCTAATTATGAGGATTGTCATGAAATCAAATTTAGTTAAATAGAGCCTATTGCATTTTGCAGTAGGTAGTTCCAAGTGCCTTCATTTCTCTCTTTTCTATACCAGCTACAATACATAAAGTAGGAGGAACTGATCATTAGCCATTATCTCATGAGCTAACTTCTTAGAAGGAAACTCAGCATTTGCTATTATGGATTGGAAATGGCTGATAGAGAGGTGATTGGAAATGGCTTCTGTAGAAGAAAACCTAGAATCCCCCCGGCCTCTAAGCCCTCCCAGCTTTGAATTCCATTAAAGGCCTCTCTGATGGAAACCAAAAAATATTGTGCTTGCTAAATAGCACCCTCAATTCTGCATTTAATTTCATCATAAAACACTATAAATGAGCTTTGGAAACTCAGCTTTTGACACCCACGCATAGGACTGCTTGCATTGCTAGTTCAATTTTTCAAATTAAAGCGGTCCTAGCAAGATAGAATATATATATATATATATATAACCTCTGCCATTCTGATACAAATCCGTCATGGAGTGACCTTGACCCTCAAACTATCTCTTTGAATGAGGGGACATCCTAATTTGTTCGATTGATCATTTAAAATTTCTCTACATAGTGTTATCGGCTTGATTATTCACCATTAGAACATTTGATGCCCCAGGTCAAGACTCATTTTATGGATTCCAAAAATATTTTTCTATGCATGATGCTATAATTATATGCAAGCCACAAGTATCTCAATTATTGCTGAAGGTGCCAAATCACCATGCCTGTAAAATCTTTGGATTGTATCATTGTGGTGAAAGGGCTTGGTTGAAATCTCGTGTTCATTGGAAAATGTAAGGCATGGCCCTCTGAGCAAGCTTTTTGTGGATCAAGGGTCCAATCCACCTAACTAAACCATCTAAATCAAAAAAAAAAAAAAAAAAATCGGTTGAGTTGATCCAGTTAAGCAAACACAGCATTGTGCCTCCAAGTTGACTCAAGCAAAGCTAAATTCTTGTCAGTAGAAGAGAAAAAACATAGTAATCAAACTCTAAGAGTCTAACTTTAAGAAGGAATAAAAAGAAGTGAGATTCACCGGATCTCTTTATACTTTAGTGCCTCCTCGTTGATCTTCCCTCTATACCTCTCTTCAGTTAGAACCATCGATGAGATGACACTTATGAGATGACATATAGGTTCTCAAGGCTTAGATCAAAGCTATTACAATCCCTTGGTAGCCTCTGCCAGATTCATTTGATTAACAAGACCTATGAGAATTCCTCCTCACTCTTATCCTCTCTTTTTCTCTCTTTTTTCTCATCTCTATCTTCTCTTTCTCTCTCTCTCTCTCTCTCTCTCTCTCTCTCTCTATATATATATATATATGAAGCCTAGGTGAACCCTAATGGAAGTTTCCTCCTTAATTCTCTTGCTGTGACAAATGTAGACCTTAAGCCATACTGGCCACAACCTTTTGTATTGCTACCCACCTTGATTTTCATAGGCTATCACTCTAGGCTCCCACTCTTGATAACTCTTATTGTGCTCCATATCTAACTGGTCCAAGTTATTGAACCATCGGGATAGCCCTATCTTTCTTATATTTTCTTCTTGATGACCATGCTTACCTTATGATTGACTCTAACTATTGGTACAAATCCTTTAGGAGTACAATTGTTAATTAAATTTTCTGGACAAAAAGTCACTGATTATGGATTTTACACTTTGATCCATGAATCAAGTCAAAATTCTTTTTTTTATTTATTTAATTTTAAATTGAATAGGAATGCATATATTTATTATTAAATGTAGTTTAGATATTAAAGCCTCAAATTAAAGAAATTGATAATAATTAGTTAATTATTGATTGGTTGAAGACAAGTTGACATTACATTGATTTTTAAATTGATTGAATATATTAGGTGTAGGCCAGTGACACTACATTTGATTTTTAAATTGACTGAATATGTTGTGCATAGGCTAACGACATCACATCTGACTTCATACAAGAAGAATATAAGAATTCCTCTCAACCAACTACAAATATTTTATACATATGTAAACTCTATGTTAACAATTAAGATAAATAATTTATAACAATTTCTATGCACCATCATTCGAATAATTATGAATATTTTATATTTGAATATATTAAGTGATAATTTTTTAAGATAAATAACTTATAGAAATCCTTGTAACCTTTTATATAGAAAGAGTTGAACCCTACCGCATCCATCTATCTTGAAGCATTATATGCAATATATATATATTTGCATATTAATAATTTAGATTGTTGTTTATTCATATTATTTTTTGATAACAAAAAGATATGTACAAGATTTGTATAATCAAGATTGAATGAAAAAGAAAATAGTAGTAAATTATTCTAATATCAGTTGAATAAAAAATATAATTAAAAAAATTTGAGACGTGACATTAAGTAAACAAAGTCAACTACCGCAACCACAGTTCTTTCTTAACTACCACAGAATTGTTAAGCGCATCGTCTAGAGAAAGCATACATGGTATAGACCCAATGATCAAAACTATCAAGCCGTTCCACAGTCCAAAAACACATTAAACCAAGATCATCAAAGCATATTGTAACAAGAACAACAACTTGAAAAAAAAAAAAAAAGAAGGGGGAAAAAAATAAAAGAAAAAAACAATGATAGCAGTAGTCCACAATGTAATGATGTTCTTCTTCTGTACTGTACCTACCAAACAAGAGCAAAAGAGACAATAGGTAGAAGAAGAAGAAGAAGAAGAAGGGAAAGAAAGAAAATGGAGGAGGTAGCTGCTACAAGACGAGTATCGATCTAAAGAGCTGGAGATGAAGGTCATAGCCCGGATATCTAGCTGTAGGGGCTCATCCCGACGGAGGACTCCTTGGCGTAGGGCGGGACGCCGGAGTCATTGGACTTGGAGAAGGTGACGTAGTAGAGCTCGGAGAGGATGGCGGTGAAGAAGACGAAGGCGGCGCCGGCGGCGAAGACACCCTTCCTCACGGTCTGGCAGGACGGCACGTCGGTCCCGAAGATCGTCCGGTACCGGGTGTGGTACGCGTTCCGCACCGACCCGGCCAGCAAGCACGCCTCCGCTATGATAAACGTCAACCTGAAATCAACCACCGCCGTGACCAAAGCCCATGTTTAGTATGCGACAACAGCGGCCAGGTTGTTCCCATTTGGCACTGATAAAAACTCCATCCACATAGGGTCCGTCTCAAAGCGTTTCACGCGATTCCCATAAAAATTGACATTACTGATTATTATGTCTGGTAGGCAAAGGATAAGGATTTTAATTGAAGCAATGCACAACAAGAACATTACGGGGAAACGGGAAACGGGGAAACGGGAAACGACCCTCCATCGTAGATCTGATCTGAAGCAGAGAGGGAACAATGGGGTGGGGGGGGGGAAGAAGAAGATAGCAAGGAAAAGGAGAAAGATAGCAATACCAGCAGGTGAGGAAGAGGAGGAGGGCGCAGGCGCGAGAACCGCCGGGGTGGAGGGAGCGGCCGCAGCAGAAGCACTTGCTCACCGCCATTATCATGACCTGGCTCGCCAGCAAGAAAAGGAGCGCTCCCACGCCGTACCCCGTGGCGATGTCCGAGTCATAGACGCAGTAGTTGTAATCCTTCTCCGAGTCCGTCACCACCGTGGCCTGCAAACCCATCGCCATCCGATCCGTCAAAATTAAAGCTCAGATCTCGCTGACGCTCAAACATTTTGAGGGCTTACCGTGCTCCGGCGCTGCTCGGCGGCAATCGCGAGCCCAAAGGCGATCAGATCGAAGACGAAGACGGTGATCAGGACCAGGATGGAAGCCATGGATCCGGAGTAGATCTAGCGATCCTCTCTCTCTCTCTCTCGTTTCGGCGAGGAAAAGGGTCAGGTGGAGGGTAATAAGAAGAAACCAGAGCTAATGTGAGGCAGACTGGCTACCGACAGGTTCGACACGGGTTGGTAAACAAATGGTTTGGGATTTATTTAAGCCTTTTTTTCGGCGTGAGCCGCAGATATTTTAGGATGGGACTTGGCAACTCCACCCTGCTTTTTCCTTTACTTTTTTTTTTTTTTTTTTTTTTCCTTCTCGTGGATTGCGGACGAAAGAAGTCATCGTAGTTGGAATTCCGGGAAGAAAGAAGAAAAAAAGAAAAAAAAAAAGGGATTGGGTTTTTTCTTGCCAGAGGCTACCAAACGAACCGAGCTATTCAGTGCGCAGTGCTACGTGAATACGCACGTAAAAGGATTATACCATTGGGTTGGTGCTTCCACCGACAGTGGCTACCAATCGCCATCCCAGATGTTAATGAGAGCATTGCATTAGGCTTTAAAATAATAATAATAATAATAATTAAAAAAAAAGAAGAAGAAGTCAGCACCGTAATTTTCTCGTTCCTTTTAGTTGAAATATCTTTAGTATTTTCCAGCTGTTCGTGGACAGCTTGGCCTAGACTGGATCGCAATCAACAAACCGCCTCAATTGTGTAAAACTTGGCTACTTTGACACGACCAAATGTAAGCCTGAATGGCTCCAAACTCGAACTCAATTGTGGCCTTTATTATTAATTGAAATTCAGAAATGATGGATGGATGCCCATGGTGTACCCATAAAATATGTCTGCAACGATGCGATGAGTCTGCGGATCAAAAACAAATAAATAGTCCAAAGTGAATCACATGATGTCTTTTTAACTTATACCAAGCACTCCCTTGGCATGTGGTTCATTAAATTGAGAAAATTGAGCTTGGTCAACCGGAGCCCAACCCAATTCAAGTTAATTTACACCGTTTGTTTATTTATTTATTTATTTTATTTTATTTTATTTTATTGAATGGCTGCAGATGAGAATTTGTATCATTCATTGCTAGATTCAATGCAACGGAGAGAAGCCGTTAATGTTAAATCACTCGTTCCAACATTATAAAAACTCAACTTTAGATGCCTATGGACTTAGATCGCAGTGGTTCCAATTGGTGAGAGATGGGATATTATGGTGAGTAGTTAACTGATTTTGAGATTGAGAGTATCTGGAGCTAAATCACAAAAACGCTAAAATTTTTAGATCTACGATTGACATAATTTTACGAGTTTGAATATTTTTTTTAAAAAAAAAAAATTAATAATTTAATCATGAATGAAGAGGAAAATAAAATAAAATAAAATAAATTCGAGCATGGTGGGGTGGTCTGAAATGGATCTTTCGAGATAGCGTCAAACTTAATCAAAAATATAGATTCAATAATCAAATCAAAATATTAGCATCAGATCTAACAACCAATGCGTAGCTCAATGCAGACCAATATTTGTAGCTTCATCCTACCCTGCACTCTCTGTGATGTTCGATTTGAACGTTGATGATGATAGGACTCGTCCCGGTGAAGGCAAGCTGGTGTCCGACAACTCCTTCCAGAGAACAATAGATTGATAGGTACATAATTTTAATAGTAAAAATAATAAATAATCTCACGTTATTAAAAGCGGAGCAATTCGGAAGCCGCCGTCCGCAATGTGGGCGGTGGGACTGATCACAAGCGACAGCGAGAGCTCAGCGAATAAATAAAATAAATAATGTTGGGGGCTTTACGGGATTATAATTATTTTTTATTTATTTTTTTTGGTTTTTTGTGCCCTCTCCATCAGCGCCCATTTCGCTGCGCCCATGGATCGATCGCACAGGACCGGGGGGGGGCGTTTTGAGAAGTGGGTGTACCAAATAAATTTTTTAAGACCTAGATGCACTTTTGGTCCAAAACCTCCACTCAAAATTCATTTCTCCCCTCAAATTTTTACTTATTATAATTTAACTCTTTATATTTTAAAAATATTTTATTTTTAATATATTAGTTATTTCATCCATTTTAATTAAATCATATAATAAAATATTAAAAATATAATATTTTTAAAATATAAAAAATTAAATTATAATAATTAAAGTATTAAAGTAAATTTTAAGTAATAAGGTGATACATTAACTATTTTATTTATTCTAATTGATATGCAATGAAGTGCTAAAAACTTAACTTATTGACAATACAAAAATTTTAAGATAAACTCAAGACTCTATTAAAAGATTGAAATAGGAAATCTTAAATAGAAAAACATCAAGATGCTATCACTTTTATGGATGATTAAATTTGCCAAAGTTGACGTGATAGCAACCGCACTACTATTTCCACTGAGCAAATTCAGCTGTAAAATAGATAGATAAATATCTTAAAATAATTCTAGCCTACAAATGAAATAATATTAAGATAAGGAATAATAATCATAATAAAAAGAAATAAAACATGGATTGTTGTATATGATAGCAGGTTGTACCACCTTTTGCACAGTTCAATTAACACTGCTAAAAAAGAAAAATATCAAATGAAGGAAAATATGATCTAAAGATACTAGAGATCAGGATACAAAATGACATCTACTTAAGAGGCAAAGAAGGACTGGATTCCAAACCAAGAATTTGTTGATTAGCTTTGAATGGCCACCTAGATCAATGCATGCCAGCATTTCGTTGGAGTTACTCCAGATTTAGAATATTAAGCGAGGTATATACATTGTTGGCCCCTTTTTTTCATTAGCTTAAGTGTTTGGAGTCAATTTGCTTCTTATAAAATGGTATCAGAGCAATCATTCAACGACTGGAGCTAGTTAAGGCAACAATTGGCAACCCCTTTCAATGTTCTTGTTGCTTGGATGCCACCTTTGACCATGGCGGCGCTTAGGCCGCTGTCTCCTACGATGCTATTGAATGCATCATCTCCCTCAACTATATCCAACCTAAACATTTTTTGTGGCACCCTCCCCGCCCTCTGCCTCCATCTCGAGGCAACTTCTCCTCTAAAGCTATCCCAATTAGAGTATGGCCATTGGGATCATCTCGAATACCTTGCTATATCTCTAGCAACAAGCTTGGCAACACCATCCTAGTAAAGCTTGGTAACCTCAACACCCTCCATGATCTCTACATCAACCACTTCTATAGTTATCAGGGCAGCCTCCCGATGGCCATCGATGACATTGCCACCCTCATTTGCCTCAATGCTACCAACCATGGCTTATCTAGCAAGATTCTTTTGGAGATCAGTTCTAACTTTTTAGAACCTCCATGCCTTTTGCGAGACCCAGTCTTTTTGAATTAACTTACTTTAGATTAAGATCTAATTTAACTAGATCGAGTTAAAAAAATTTTTAAAAAATTATATAATTAAAATTTTTAATTAAAAAATTATTCATGATGTCTAATATTGAGTTAGCTTTCTAACGCATCCTGAATCACTTGAATTAGAGTTCAATTGAAGAAGTTATGAGTAATTTTATGAACATATAACAGTGCTGACAAACTTTTAATAAATTATAAAAAAATACCATTGATAGTAACTAAAGATGATTTTTGCTATTTTTATCTAAATTTTTATTTCAAAATTATGTTGGAAGAGTTAAAAGTTAGTCTTAAGTCAAGAATCTATTTTAAATATTTAATGAATATTTATCACTTTTGAATTTTTAAATAAATCAATATCCTACAAGAAATAGGAAGTTTATTGATTTTAAGATATTAGTATTTTATGAAGAGTGGAAAACCTTTTGGTTTTAAGAAATTTCTTTATAAATATTGGCTCAACTGAGATCTTTTGATATCAAATCAATTGTTCAAAAAGATAAAGAATATAGAGATTGAATGATCAAGAAGGTTGATGGAGCTTCTCCACATCAAAATTTAAGGATTAGTTTTCATCAATTTTATTAGTTCTCACTAATTTTATTAGAAACAGGTAAGTAACCTATTCATAATTGAAATATTTTATAAATATTGCATGACTACTAAGAGTTTATTTTATAACTAGTAAATGAATGTTGAAATTTATATAAATTCTACGTGATATAACTCCTATATGATTAGTTACTTTGAATAAAAGTATTTGCTATTTACTTTTGAAAGTTCATAAATGGAATCAAGTGTTTAAATCTTACATGGTTTATTATTAAAAATTTGGATCAAGTAAGTAGTCCATAATTATGTAGTAATATTTTTATTTGCTATAAATTATTATCATGAAAAAATAAAATATGATCTCTTTATGATCGGCTACCGTTATTGCTATTTTCTATAATTATTATTATGAGAAAATTATTTATGATTTTAATATAAAGCGATATGATAAGTAATTTTATGAAATAATATGATAATTGAAAATAAAGAATGAAAAATAAGATTATCGGAGATGAATGATTGGATTATTGACAATGAAACATGATTGACATTATAGTATATATAAACTTTCAGTCACTACGAATGATTGATAATTAATACCGAAACCCACCTTCGTAAGAAAAATATGTGGAGATCCAACCCCCATCCGCAAGATTCAATGCGGTGCATTGGTCCTATCACAAGGATTGTATATAGCCGTAGTTAAATGACTAAGGAGTTGCTACAACACGGACATGAAATTGAAAACTATAATATTTTAAAATCTAGATAGTATTCTATTCTGCTTTTATTAATCATTTTTTTTGTTGAAAATATCCTTCCACACTTCAAATTCTATAGCATGTTACTATTTCACATTTAAATAATCTCGGTTATTTAAAAACTAATGTCATGATTTTGAGATGCAAATGAAAATTAATATTGAATTATAATCTCTATTTGTTGAAGGAAGCGAGATTTTGTCATTCCCTTTTTCATCTTAGGTGCACATCCCAATCGATTCTAATCCATCTTTTAAGGATGAGAATACTAAAAGAAATAAGATAGGCTTATTCTTATAAGAGATTGTTAGTTAGAAATTTATATACCCATCTAATAGAAAAAGGTGTTCATTAATCCTTACGGACTGAACAAGAATTTGAGATTACGGACTGAACAAGAATTTGAGTTATATAGAGAAATTTATAGAGTTATGACTAATTACATGCCCATGAAAGGAATTTGATAGATATGACATTTATCTATCGTAATCAAATGAAAATGAAGACAATTAAATGTGATGAATACTAGAAATGGGTTGCTACCATGGTAATGGATTTATCAAACAGAAGAATTAGAGGTGATGTGATGCTTAGCTATCTTATCTCAGAATCGTATTACTAGACTGTGACAGTTGATGATGCCTTCCTAGCATCTTTTCATAGTGAATCTTTGCCATTAAGAGCCCTTAATAACTGTTACATAGTACATCCAGCTAACATAGATATTGAAGATATAGAAAAGAAAAAATAAGAATTATGATTAGATTCGCAACAACCATATCATCTGCATCCTCCTTTTCACCTATTCTCCAAAATGCAACATCATCCTAGCTAGTAGTGGAAGCATCTAATGGTGCTCATTGATGATTTCACTCTTCTCTGAAAGCATGCTTGGTTGTTGAGGAAAAAATTGGAATTCATGAACAACTCTCGGACCTTCATGAAGATCAAACACATGAAGGTTTTCAATTGCTCCGTCTCTCCCAATAGATTCTGAGGAAGAGATAGCTGTGTGCTCAGGAAAAAATTGATACTCATGTATATCCCTTGAACCTCCGTTTAGATAAAACATGTTAGCACTTCTAACTTTTGGAACAAGACCAGCGGAAGTACTAAATGTGAAACAATTTTTTGAATTCAAAAAGCTTGTTACTGCCTGAAAAGTAAGTGAATTGCAAATTGCAATAATGGTATAAGGGCAATAAACAAAAAATCCTTGCAAAGGAAATAATTAACTAAGGCTAAAAGTATTCTTAGAGATGGTTAGAAAGAAACCTTAAGTGGAACCATTTGTTGTCTCTTACATATTGTACCATTATAAGTTTCCATATCTTGTTGCCCTGTAATTGCCATTCAAATGAGAGAATAGTCCTAAGAAATCAATTTATAACAACTAAATCAAGGAAAGTCTACAGGAAAAAATTTGAAATAGGTGAAAGTAAGAAAAATATAAATAGATTCCACCTTAATCCAAAAATTTAAAGCAACATCTTCAAAGATTCTAACATATTCCTATTGTATCTTCCGTTTAAGATAATTCTAAAGATGCATCTTATTTGCAATCATGATTTCAATAATTTTCTTAAACTTGAAGAATGTGCTCACCTCTATAAGTTCATTTGTCATTAATAAAGATAGCTAAGGTTTAAGGTATCCAAATGAGGCAAAAAATAAATCAAGTATCAGTATATATCCATATCTATATCTATTTTTATTTAGCAAATATAGATACAAATCAAATATTAAATGTATGGATATAAATATGAATATAAGTTGTATAGTTAGACTTTATAATCACTAAATTAATGATATTACACGTAAAAAGTAAATTAAGTTGACACTATATTAAACAGGATTAAAATTGGATATTTGGATATGAATTGAATAATTATCTGTCTATATCATTTTTGGATACATGATACCCATATTTATATTTGTATCTTAATAGATTTAGATATAGAAACAAATTTGAAAAGATGAGATATTATTTTATAAACTTTCATAATGTGTGGGCTTAGTTTCCATTGTCTATTCTTCCCTTTTATGTAATTCAAAGCAAGTAATTTATAAAAAAAATCTCATTTATTGCCAAAATCAAAATAGCTTAAATTATAGCAAATACGGAAGGTCATTTATATAAGTGGGCACTGGATCTCTTATCTATGTTTTCCTAGGTCAATAGCCCCCATAACATATATTAATCCTAACTAAAATATATATATATATATATGTTTTTCCTGTGTAGAAAATTTGTATGCAATAATTCATCAATTAGGACAAATAATTCATATGAATTATTTAAAGCCACTCCAAAAAGGATTAGGTCTACTAAAAAAAACCAATTTCAATCACTGACCACAAACATAAAGAGTAGCCATTATATATGAAACTACCAAGGATAAATAAATGCAACTTACTCTCCTTATGTATTAAGATTTGGAAATATTTATATCCTAAATGCTTGGCTAGTATGATCTAACACTCCAAAAATTAGTCATTTTCAAGTGCAATTGAGCGAGTGCTATCAGTTATTAAATATGCCTAGTCTGTTAATTAGCTCATGAAAATAAGAAATTAAAAATAAAAGACATATATCCTTACAACAACAAACATAAAATGATACATTGATGTGAAGGTTGTATGGAGAACAATAGGGAAAACGATGCTTGAAAACTAGTTTGCAATGGTTTTCTATATGTTTCCACAAGAATTATTTTAAATAAACAATAGCACTTTCATCCATGCCTGATTTTCTTTCCCTTATTATTACCATCATTTGTGTTTAATATACATTTTTTACTCTCAAGAATCTTGTTTCTAGTATGTTCCAAGAAACTCTGAATTAGGGGAAATGCTTCTTCCAAAAACTGACTATTCCTGATCCAATGACAGTCCACTCAATGATTGAAGCTAATTATGATCAAATATTAAGTTTGTTTAGAGACATTAAGATGCTGGACCGATCAAGTTAATATTTTAAAAGAAAAAAACCTATGGGTAAACCATAATTTACATGTGAAGTATAGGTTCCATTATTGATGGAAGGAAACAATAGAGAAGAAAATGAATCCTTAAAAAAGAAAAAAAGAGGAAAAGGAATTCTAAATATTTAGTTTAAGAGAAAAATACATAAGAAAAGAAGCCTTTAAAAGCCACATGGTGTGATCAACCAATGTCCTCCTAGTTCTCTCTCTTTTAGACTAAAATTTCAAATGTACATGGTTTCCAAATAATAAAACTAATATATGCTAACATAACTGATGTTGGGAATGTAAAAAATAAATACATCAATAAAGCAAGAATGGAAAAGAAAAATATTGATGGAAGAAGATTGGATGTAAAAGATTAGGACCTAGAATCATCTCATTTCTTGTTTAATTAACCATTTGCGAGAGCGGTTTGGACCTAGTTGATTGATAACTTTAGGGTTTGATGGAGACATGGGACTGTAAATCATGATGGACTTCTCTAAGATAAGCAAAGATTGATAAGAAAACTTGAAGGTTAGATGTTCTAGGAGACTTGAAAAGAAAAAAGCAATAGATCTTTTCAATCGAAAATGAAATTTACAAACTTGTGTGGTATGATATGATACATAGGGTGTGCCTTATAGCTATCTTAATTAATGGCATAAAATATAAGGAATATATTCTATTTGATCAACAAAACAACATAGTTGGCACTAATAATCAAGTAGTGTATATCCTCATAAAGGATTTGCCCAAGGTCAAGTTCACAAAACTTAGATGTTTGGACTAGGTATCCCATCTTAGCATGTTTTAAGGAGCATGAAAATGTTATGCTAATATTGTTATTAAACTAATGTCAAATTTTTTGGTACCAAAAAATTAATATTTTTTTTTCTTCTTTTTCTAAATCAGGATTATATCTTGTATCAGTGAATTTGCAAATATTTCATACACAAGTTTGTGAGAAAAATCTATATACAATAGTTGTTGAGCTATGAAAGAAAATTTAGAGAAAATATCTAAGAAGTCTAAATAAACGGAAAGACCTCTAAATTAATCACATTTAATGAAGTTTAGCTACTTTCTGTACAGTCAGGAATTAATATGAGGCCTAGTCATAGGAATTTCAACTAATATAGTAAGGTCAAATTAGTCTATAAGTGTATCCATATCATCTAATAATCTTTACTTGATTAATAAAATTTTGTGTTTAGCCTTGATTCTCCAACTTACTCTTGATCCCTCTATATAGTCATGCTAATATAATATTGGGCATGTTATCACGAATGTTATCTACATTGTTAGAGTGATTAAACTTTATAATTTCTCCAACCATTTATTTTAGAAGATCATTCAAAAACAAGAAATTGATGTTTCACACCAATTATTGGGACATTGTAACATTAAAGAAAGCTAGGTTCCTTCATAGTCATGGTATCTTTCTTACACTACAATATCATAACTTGTGATTTAGACTTTCTGAATTTTTGCTAATTACAAACATCCCCCAATTATAGCATTAAAAATATTAGTTGTGACTAAAACTATAGACTAACCCAAACATAAACCGTAAAGTGATCAGAACCTAAATCTTAGACTGACCTGAACCTAAACCCTTATCTTATTCAAACTTGAACCCAAAACCAATCTGAACCTATTTGTACCTTAACAAATTGTAGAGTCCTTTAAGCTATCACAAAGAAAATAAGATCTTTATGATCAAATGTGACAAAAATTATAGACCAACCTATATTTAAACCCTATATCGACTCAATCCTACGCAAGATAAATCTAAACCTAAACCTCAGTCAAATGTAGACTTAAACCCCTAGACCAATATGAATCTAAACCTTAGTCCAGCCAAAGCCCAGTTAGCATAAAATAGGATGAAGTAAGAACATTTTATAGAAGTATCCTAAGTAGCCTACACTTGCATCGTAATTGCCTCCCCTAAATTCAAAGAAGGAACCCCTGGTCCCCTAGCCATTAAGCCATACCATCCATCAAATGATATTCTTACACCCCATTATTCTAGGTTAGATATATACCAAGGTTAGCCTTTGCCCCAAATTGAGTACAGCTTGAGATTTTTACCCCTACTTAGTCAAGCCTTATCCTCTTTTAAGACCACATGCCTAAGAGAACGAGGAGCAACACTCTTTTTGTCCTCTACTTTAACCCTTCCATCTTTCTCTTGTAACTAAATTTGATTTCTTAGTTCCTATTCTATTACTAAGTATTTAGTGCACACCCTCCCTTCTAAAACACTATGGATCAAAGAACCTTTGCTAATCAAGATAAAAGGGAGAAATTTTTCTTAACAACTGTTCTTCAACCCTAAATCTAGATCATTGCTACATAATTAGTCTTCATCATGTTTTGTGTCTACTCTCCTCCATTCTTAGTCTTAGTCATCCTCTCTTGGTTAGGGAAACACCCTCCTACATTATCTTAACCTTTCATGTTATAAAGCCTCTCCAACCTAACCCTCCAATCCCTTCTCTTCTCCTTATCAACATCTTAATGTTTAGATTGGTCCTTCTTGACCATTAACATAGTCTCTTCCCTTATCTAATTGTATAGATTCCCTAAGATTTTCTTAACCTCAAAATCATACATAATCATTTCAAATATATTAATATTTAGAGTAGTTTAAATTTATTTGATGATAGTAAGATAAGTAATAACAATTACCATATTATGATATATATACAATAGCAAGCAATATGTAATCAAATCATATTAGAAATATCAATGACTTAATTCAATGAGAATATGAGAAAAGAAAAAAAATGCTCTTAGGAGGTAAAAATCATGATACCTAACAAGGCCTCAGTACTTTGAGAAGGCATCATATGCTGCAGTAATAGTTGTTGATGCTGCTGCTTTGGGGTCATTGGTCCTGATACTAATGATGTTTGCAAAAAAGGTAGCTTTTGTGCTTTTGAAGGTTGCATTGGTTGTGGTCTTTTATGCCCTACTGTTGTAATTGTAGATGATAGCCCATCATCCGAGGCATGAAAAGAGCTCAAGATAGAGCCTAAATTTGTATTGGAGCCTAATTTAGATGGCATAAGAATCTTATTTTCTTCTAGCACATCATTATAATTCTCATATCTCTTCCTTTGAAATTTATATCTTTGGTCGGCAAACCAATGCTCAACTTGTCGATATGCTAATCCGGTGTTCTCTACTAATTTTTGTTTCACTTCTCTAGATGGATACCTGTTAACTGATCAATCAAAAAAGAAGTCAAAAAATAAATTGACCTAATTCAAATTATTCAAATTTTTTAGGAAAAAAAAGAAAAATTAGGTTAAAAAAACTTGAAGAAGAAGATAAATAGAAAAGAATGATTCTACGAACAAAAATAAGCATCCTTAAGGATCTTCATTTGAGATGCAGACTTTCTTTGCCTTTGTATAGGTGTATTTCTTATCTCAAGAGGCCTCTTCCCCTTCCTATCTTCTTTGGGCTCCATTTGAGAATAAAAGTCACAAACAAGATGATGAAAAGGGCTGGTGGGAATTTGAAGGAGGAGCTAAAGCACAAAAAGAAAAAATTGGTCTTTTTATGAGGAAAAAACAAACGAAGAGCTCGCATTATTCTAACATTCATGTATTTTTATATGCAAAAGAAAAAGAGAGATATCGTTAGAATTAACCATTAAAGTTGAATCCAATAAAGCAACAATGAGGGTGGAATTAAATCTACATGGTGTGATTTGGTTTTAAATGAGCAAAATAACAGTGACAATGACATATATGAGGAAGAAAAAATGGAATATAATTAAGGTAGTAAAAATAAGTGAGAATCTAAAGATCTACTACATGAATAAAGGAGATTTTGAATTAGTTATATAAGGAATGGGAGAGAATAAACCAAGACAATTAATAAATGCCTTTCTTTTTTTTTTTAACTGCAATAAATATGGAATACGAAGAAGTAGAAGATTGATTTATGAGACTTTAATCCTTTTTAGATAGAGGAGACATAAAGAGATTCCTTTTCTTTCTTTTAATAATCATATAATGTGCAACTTTTCATTCTTATATATCATTTCAAAATATCGAGAAGTTTTACAATATTATATCTAGTCTTTTAGTTGACTATCATTTCGGGTTTCCTCATCATATGCTTAACATTTAATATTTAGTTTCACACACATTTGCATCTATTTTACATGCACATACACCTATATCTATATTTGTATTTATTTTGTACAAAATGATAGATGCACACATTAGTAGGAACTAATATTAAACAATTATAAAAATAAAAGGTAAATAAAATTTTTAGTCAACATAGATTGATCATAATTAATATGATGGTTAGACATTATTTGAGTTATGTTTTTGGATCCATAATTGAATACTCTATAATAAGTTTATAAAATTATTATTTCTATTTACCTTATCATTTTATTTGTTTTCAGCCTAAATGTTCTTATAACTATGGAGATGTGTTAATTAATGAAAAATTAAAATTTTTCTATTTATAATATCTTATCTTTATTATGATTTCAAGTGGTTCAATGTAATACGACTGGATAATCATACCTTTAAGATAAATTATAATTTTTATTATTGTAAATTACTTGGCATTTAGAATGCACACATGTAATGTATATGTTGAACTATAGGAAACTTCAAAATTCATAATATATGTACATATGTTTTTATGTATATAAACTTTACTTAATTATCTATCAAATTATTTAGTCTAATGTGGGTCATATCCTAATCCGACTCAATAGGCTATAATTACAATAATTAGATTGTCCAATAATTGGAGTATAATGTTTAGTTATCAAATTATTAATATCATTAATTCTCTTAGTTCTTCGTGCCTAAGATCCTATGGTAATCTGGTACCTTAAAAAAAAAAAGGTTTATTAATGTAATGATGACCACACCAATTACCATTCCGACATAATGAAGGCCAAGAAGATTCAAAAAACAAAATCTATAACTTAATATTTGTTAATCATTATAAATAAATAAAGTATCATATTTTGTTTTATATATTCAAGATCTAAATAAAAGGCTTTGAGCCTATCGCAAGAGGGCTTGAAGTATGCCTGGAGTCATATATACCCTTTAAGAAAAAAATGTGGCTATCTTTTCTCATTCTCTCCTCTCTTTCTACATACTCTAGTGACTATAGAAAAATTATTTCTTTAATTTTCTTGGTATCTTTCCTACATGTCCTCTTCTGAGTTCTGAAATTCCATGAAAATCAAAGTTTTTAAATTATTCTTCTTTAATTAGGATTCTAATATTTCTAATTTATTTTGATCTAAAGCCATGATACCATACAAAGATATTATGTTCTCTTGATTTTCTTTTTTCTACACATCCTAAGTAAGCCCTACCATCCATGCAAAAAAGAAAGATAACAAAGGCATCCATTTATTTATATATATCTTAGATATATTTAATCTTCTTCCATCTCTTCTTTTTTAATTACTATTTCACTTCTAGTTTTTAAATTTGAATTTGAATTTGGTTATAAATACATGGAACTATGTGTTAATGTTTCTATCAGTAACTATTAGTCTACTACAATAATTTTTATATTTTACTAATATCTATTAAGTTTAAAGAAGAAACTAATATTGAAGCTTCTCTTTGTGCTTGTCTTTTTCTCAAATCCATTATATGACTCTTCCTTTCTTTTTCCTTCTTAAAGTTTTAATAGGCAAAATAAAAGATATATTAGTCCCTAGTAGAGCTGATCAAACATCAAGCTAGGTCTAACCCCGTCGTTGGGCCTAGAATTTTAGCCAAGCCCAACCCAATGTCAAAGGGCCAACCCATGGTCCATCCACCTAACCTAAACTCACTTTTTTCATGCTTATTTAGGATCTAATAAGGGTTCTTTTAATATCTAAGCCTGCAAAAATTCAAACTAAGCTAGGCAAGCTACCTGGCCCATGATTAGTTCTAGTCCCTATTTAGCCTTGAGGGCCCTAATCTTACAAGCTTTATATGATCATCAAGCCTTATTAGCTATTGAGATATTTCAAAATTTTAATAATACTTTCATAAATTATTATTTAACTATCCATATGATTTTCAATCTTAATTATTATTTAATTATCCATATAATTTTCAATCTAATGTGCATTAGTTTTAAAAGAAGCTTCATTAGAGCTAATATAATTATTTCTTTCAAGTAAATCTACTTTTAACAATGTTCAGTATTGAGTTAGCTTTACAATGCATCTTAAATCACATAAAATTAAGGCCAAATGAGAAAGTTATGACAAATTTAATAAATATGTATCGGTGCTGATAAACTTTTAGAAAATTATAAAAATATCATTTCACAGCTCGTATTTTACGAATGTTTTTTTCTTGTATTTTTATTTGGTTTTTTATATTTCTTTCTTCTACAAAATCATGTTAGATGAGTTATAAGTATAGTAAGAGCTAGGAATCCATTTTTATATATTTATTTAATATTTATCTCTTTAGATTTTTTTTTTTTTTTGAAAATTGGTATCTTCTTGAAAGTAGAAAAATCTTTTGATGTTAAAAAAAATAAGTATTTTACAAGAAATAGGAAACCTATTAACTTAGGAGAACTTTTTATAAATATATCCTACTTTAAATCTTTAAATGTAAAAAAATAATTAATAAAGTTTTTTAAAAAATTCTTTATTTTTTGGCTTTGAGAGATTCTTTGCTTATCATATCTTGACACTATGATTCCATAAGATATGATCAGTGCAAGGCCAATAATTGTTTCTCTTGTGCAAGCTTGCTTGCATTAGACTCTCTCTTAGAAAATTTGACACTTGTTTCTATCAAGAGAAACCCACATTGATTCCATTTGAGGTTAGTTAAATCTATTTGATAATCATTCCTATAAAGTAGCTGATGATTTATCTTTCCTAGATTTTTTTTTTATATACACCTATTTTCAATAAAATATTAATATTAAAAAAAGTATTATGATTAATTATTGTGTGATTTATAGATCTTATGACTCATGTTTTCTTGCTCTATAAATTATACATATGTTTATGATATCTAGTTTTAAATGCCTTCATCTGCATATTAATTGATATTTATATGAACTATGATTAGATATGGTATATTTTGGATTTTAAATTCTAATCGACTATGTTAGAAACTTTATTAATGAGAGTTATATATTAAACATATACCCTACCAATAGAAATTATACATTAAAGGAGTACTCTGCCAATGTGTTTATATATTGAACATATATCTTGCTAATGGGGGGTCATATATTAAACAGAGATTCTGCAAATAAAGATTATAACAGATACCCTGTCTGATAAATATGTTGCTAATTGAGAGTCATGCATTAACACTAAGTTGATTCCGAACTGATTAAGTGCATAGTCTGGCTAACAATTGAGATGAATTATGATTGATGTAAATATCATTATGAATATGAATTAATTATTTGAGAATTATAGATCATCTTATATTTACTATATTTGAATATAATGGCTTACTCATTTATAGTATAATTATTAAGAAAATTTATTGATTTATTATTTGAATTATTTAGTTAAGCTATTTGTTGCATATTGGAATGTGAAACTTTTTATTTTATCTTTTTTCCTTTTAGATTTAGAGGTTTAATGGAGCATTGATATAGTAATATTTAGTTATACAAGAAAAATTTTTATTATGATCTAAGATCAATATTTGTGATGTAATTCAGATTATTTGGAGATTTTTTCTAAACATGTTTAAATATTAGTTATTTATTTAATATCCTAATAGATTCTTTGCATACTAGTGAGGTTATGCTTTACATGTGTAAGATAGTTGCCACGTTCTTGACTCGGTATTTTAGGTTGGAGGCATGATAATATATATCCTTGATTCCTTGATTTCATATTTCATATGATGTTCGCAAGAATTCATGAGGTTACAAGGTCAAAGAATAAATTAATAAAAGATTCTATATTTATTTTATTTTCTAGTTTCTAAGTAATCATATTTATGTTAATTTATTTTCTAATAGCTAATTTACACACTCCATTAAAGTGTGCTAGACTTTGTCACCATTAAATATGTTTTATGAAAAATTAGAAGATGATTCCTAAATGCATATTTTAGTTATTTTCTTATTTCTAAGTAATCGATATTATGTAAGTGCCTACCAATTTATCAAAGAATTTAAAGAAGGTCAGCAGGTGATTGCTTTCTAGTCCTTAAAATACAAATTTTGTAAAAAGTCAAAAAAATGGAGATTCATAAAAGGGCAACTAATTATTTACAAATTCCTAAGTCATTGGTTTTAGGATACTAAGAAGTCCAGGGAGTGGCTTCTCTACTTCACCTCTAGTTATAGTGAGGCCAATCTTAGATACAATGTACTTTTTTAATATGGGCATTAAGGTTGCTATGGTTGAAAAGTTGAGGATTCTGGATAGTTTGAAGAAATATCTCTTCACAATTTTTCATTATCTTAGTCCTATGGTTAAAGAGACAACAAACATGTAAAACCCTTTCATTCTTATCAAAGGTAATATCTCCACATTTTTGGCCAAAGTATTCTCTTTCTTTCAATCTCCAACTTCAAATCTCTAATATTCTCTTTCAATCCTAGCATTTCATTTTTCCAGCACAAACATGGTTAGATTTGATTATGGATCCTAGTTTTAGGTATTCTCTCTTGCTTGGGTCAAGTAATTCCATTATTATTTCAATTTTTTGATTTTTACCACTTTACTACTTATGAATCAAGGGTGGTTGTGAGTAGCCTTGCAATTAAGAGAAAAGACTGTGGGATTAAGTGCATTTTAAATATAAGTAATTATGCAAAGTCTTTCTTTTGTGAATCATATTACTGTAGACTAGTTAATTTTCTATCTTATTTAAACCTTTGAATCATCCATTACTTGCATACCATATGTGGTAGTGTTTGTCAACTCAATCATTATCATATTTTGTTGCATCTCATATAATTTTTGTAATTAATATATAACAATAAATATTAAGAAAATAATTCAAAATTTTAACAAATTGAGGACGTAAAAAATATGGAAAAAGAGGGGAAGTGAGGGGAGAAACATTTTGCTTTGATTTTATAAATATTCTTTGATGCTTGAAGTGGAACCCAAGAAGAATATAAGTTTGTTAGATAAATATTTTTTTCTTCATACACCCAACCTACACTAATGAATTAGTAAGATGACATCAAGAATAGCCTTTAGCTTAGTAAACAATATGTGCACAATTGAATATCCTTAGCCTAAAGCATATCCCTACAATCAACTTCAATAATTAAGTCCTATATTTAAAAAAAAGAAGAGTAAAGACATCTATAGATACGAGAAGTACCAACACCCTCTTAAATATTTTCAATCCTTTGAACCTTAGATATCCAATACAACTAGTAAGAAAGTTCAGTTACTTAGTTAGCCTACATTTTTCTTGAGTCAAATATACTTAAATTTAACATTACTTGATCATGCCTACTATGCTTTCATGTCATATTTACAAAATGCGTATTTGTTTCTTTATTTGCCAAAACTTATTACACATCAAGGAACATAAGATAACGATTTTTTCTTTTAAAAAAATCACGAAATGTGTATTTGTTTTTTCATCAATAAGGGTTTTTTAAAAAAATTGAGTACTTTTTAAAATAAAATATAGTTGGTTATTAATATTTGCTTCTTTATATTATGATTTTTGGAGTTTAAAAACTTTTTGAGTTCTATTTCTTAGGTTTTATCTCAGTTTTGTTATAGAATGGTTCCTTAGGTAGATCTCTCTTCATATAAAGAAAACCTTTTCTATCATTATTTTTAACCACAATCTAATTTAAGATTACTAGTACCCAATATGCGCTGTAAGCTTTTTTTCTAAGGAGGAAGGGAGATTGATGTTATAAATATTTTTATTTTTTGGGCATATTTCAAGCTTTTGAGATGTCTGACACATGTTAGAACTTCAAAAGATAAGGGATATTATGAAAGGAAGAAAGTTGAAAAGGGTGCTTGAACTTCTTTTTCTTGTAAAATACTTGTAGGGTTTTAAAGATATGGACCAGATAGTTTTTTTCTCTTAAAACCTCATCTATAATCATTATTTTTACACCCAAAATCATGCTTCACATAGCTAACTCTAAGAGTTCATATTAATAGATTTATAGCAAAATTAGATGTTAGTTGTGAGTAATAGAAATTGAGGATGAATTTTTCATTCATGGGAATTATGAGGAATGATTGCTTCTTACTTGTTGTTTAGACAAGTGTAGGTAGGCTCTAAAAAAGAAAGCAAAGCATGTAATATAATATATCATTATTATGTACAAATAATAAATAATATCACTAATAATATGATAATCATATTTCCTAATATTAATTACAGTTTTTCTCATATTATTGATATTATTAATGTTAATCATATAATATTAAATTATTATGATATAATAGGTTAGAATGCTTCTATGGGTATAAATCTTTCTAGTGAAAATTAATGAAAAGGTACTAATTTTTTTTTAGAAAAAAACAGCATAATAAGTCATGATTTATGGTATATAAAATGGTTATAAATCAAAATTTACAAAATTTTGAGCTCACTTGCCTATGCATCTAGCTTGCAAAGATGATTGATAGAAACATAGCAAGCGAGCAAAAACAAAGTATGAACCAATTAATTTATAGTAAAAAATCATTGATCTTGATTTAAATATTTCAAAATATATAGATTAAATTTTAGCGAATTTGCATATTTTTAAGGTATATATTAAAGTAAAATACAAATATAGAAACTATCCATACTTAGGACCTTAAAAATATGCAATTTTCAATTTTTAACCATTTTATATATTATAAATCATTATCAATTATACTAATTTTCATTTTAGGAGGATTGTTGATTTCTATTAGAAAGTATTTGGAGCCAAACACTATTAGAAACATTCTAGTATAATGATTAACAAGGTAAAATAACATAAAGATAATATAATGCAATATATATTACATATAATATTGTATAACTTATTATTAGAAAATAACTATAACATTAATATTCTATAATCTTACATGCTTTATATTATTAACAATAATGCATGTTGTATTATCAAGTTAAAACTACTAATAATGCTTATGTTATTATAATGATTATATATCAATATGAATATAAGTAACATAATATGCAGTGGAAAAATATATTATGATATGACAATAAAAATAAATACTATAGTTATAAAATGTAAGATAATATTAATGTAATGTAAAGTACACAATAATTTTTATAGATTCCAAAAATATCAATATTAAGATTATTATATAATTAAAACTAAGACAATCTTAAACTAGATTATATTAGTTCTAATTCTAATATTAATGTTATTACAATTATTTAATAAAACTCTAATATAGATCGTGAATAATAATATAATCATATAACTAACATAGCATAAGAGGTATTGCCATAAATTATAACGTTACAATAATTACTGCCAAATTGCTATTACAATGATGTAATTAAAATATAGCATAACTTAATCTATGATGCCATAAAAAATAACAATAATGACATATTATAATTTAGAATGTATTATTAGCATCAATATATTAATAATATAAAATATTTATAATATGTTATAACATGCATCAATATTATAAATATTGTAATATAAAAAACATTTCATGTCGCTTAAAATATTAAATAATAAGTAATTTTGAAATATTATTGTATGGAATGATATTAAAATACTAATATAGCTACACAATATTGTCATGTTATATTGATGTTACAAAATAAATAATGTAATATGATATAATATTAAATTATCTAATAAATAGTAAGTTGTAAAAATATATTCTTGATAGCATAATATAAAATATGTTTATTGTTAGTTAGATCCATATGCAATACTAGGAAAAATAGAGTGTTGTTTTATGGTGAATTCAATATCCAAAGAAATGAACGATGCATTTGGTTTTTGAGATAGTTATATTTTATATTTTTATTTTTATAGAAAATAGAAAATACATATGAAAACATGTTTGGTGAATGAAAATAAAAATCTTTTCTTAGAAAAAAAAAGTAACTCTATGGTGACAAAAATATTTTTATTATTTTTTATCAAAAAAAAGACAAAAGTAGTTTATAAAGGATCTATTTGGTACCATTTTTACTTCCTGTTTTTTATTTTTAAAAGTAGAAACATGTAATCCAATATAGAAAAAGGGCAAATTACATAGATACCCCCTCAAGTTTGGCCGATTTATACATTGACTCCAAAATTTTTTTTTGAAAACCTTTAAACTCCGGTTTCAACTCTCTGTCCACATTTGTTATGAGAAGAAATTAGTATCTAATAGTCGAATAGTACCTAATCTTTTTAGTAATATTAAAATGATCCTTTAGTTTTGAGTCCAAAGGAAACATGAAGAAGGAGAAGAGAGAGGAGATTTTAATTTCCGCCTATTCTTCTTTTCTTCTGCATCAAAAACCAATCCATAGGTATATTCCTTCTTACTTGAGATCTCTCTATTTTTTTTGATTTCTTCTCATTGGCCTATAAGGAAGAATTTTTTAACTTATTTTTTTCCGTTGTTTTTAGTTCCTTTGTTTTTAGGTAGTTTTGGAGCTTATTTTCTATTTGAATGCTAAAATTTTGATATTTTTGGATTCTATCTAAAAGAAATGGAGATCCATGGATGACAAGATCAGCACTACAACATATGACTCATATTTTGAGTTTGGATATTGTTTCTTCTACAACATATGGTCTTTTTCCTTCGCCTCAACATCACACCATTATCCTCGAGTTGCACTTGACTTCTAGATCCTCGTTTTGGTCTCTCTTTTTGGTTGGCCAATGATTTTAGAAAATTTGTTGGCATGGATTAGATGAGGTAGAGTAGCTTGAGATCAAGAGAAGAGGTGGTCCACAACATTCTCTTCACTATTTGCTTCAACGTCTATGTATTTCTCTATAAAATGAAAAGAAGGAGCTTTGTCCACAAGAAGTGCCTCTGCATTACTGGTCTTTCTTTTGGCCACGATCTCCATTCCTTTTACCTTACTCTCCCTCTCTCTATGATTTCTCTTCCCTTACTCTTTACATTTCTTTTCTTCCCATTTATTCTAATGGATTGGAAGTTGAATCAAGAAACCTAATACATGCTTTGATGATGACTAGAAATTTCTTACCGATGAAGATCATCAAAATGGTTGGATGGTGATCGGAGGTTTCTTACTACTGAAGTTCACTATAATAGGATAGGAGAGAGGAAGGATTAGGGCTGAAGATTAGGATACTTCGAACTCCCTAAACAAATATAAAAGGCAAATTGATCTTTTCAATCAATATCTTAATGATTATATAGGCAGGTGGACAAAAACAATGTTAAATGGCACGAAATGGGAGTTTTGGAGTCTTTGAAAAAAAAAAAGGGTCAATGTATAAATTTGCTAAACTTGAGGAGGTTATGCTATAATTTGCCCTATAAAAAAATATGTTTAATAATACTAATTTTAGTTTTTTTTATTTTATTTTGATTCTTTCAATACGAAAAGGGAAAGTCCATCGAAGAAATCGATAGGACTTAGGGGAAGAGCCACTTGAGGGTTAGTGATGCAACCTTCCATAATTAATATAATAATTAATATAATATTTTTATATATTTTTTTATTATAATATGATTATATATTATAATATTAATATTAAAGATAATATTATATTGGTAGGATGTGTTGAATTATAGTTAATCAAAATAAATTATAAAAAAATAATAGTAATTACCAAATATGTTTTTGCTATCAAAAATATAAAAAAGAAAAATAAAAATTTTATTTATTTTTTTTAAGAAGAAAATGATAATGATGACAAATATTCAAAGGCTAAAAAACTTGAATATGCAAGGGTTGACCGTATTTTTTTTAAAAAAATTTACTTTCTTTTTTTTTTAAAAAATATTGTCTATAATAAAAATAAAAATAGAGAATAATTTTTTTATTTTCACTTATTAAATATAATTTTTAGAGACTAGAAAATAAAAAATAAAAATAATTTTTTAGAAATAAAAATGAAACATAAAAATAAAAGATGCTGGAAAAAATCAAACTTAACCCAACATTTTGGCGTCCGAACGATTTTCTAAACGTGGGAACGGACTAGGCTTTTCTTCTGAGAGAGATAGAGAGAGAGAGAGGCATCACATCTTTTGTGGCATCCGATCAAGTAAAATGGTGATCTCGTCTTAAGATTCGCACCTCAGAAAAGTCATGTACATGATTCTCCAAACAGGGAGAACCATTTAACGAACGGCGGAGCGGGCGACGAATAATTAAAAAGAGCGGAACTCTCTCTCTCTCTCTCTCTCTCTTTCTCTGCCTCTCAGCTCTCTCGCTCTCTCCCTTTCACCTCTTCCCCCTTGTCCTAGGGTTTTTTTCCGTTTGCCTTTTTTTTTTTTCTTCTGGGTCTCCTCCGCTATTCATTTTCGTGCTGTTTTCGCTTCTTGCGGTCTCTGGCCATGGCGATTGATTCAAGCCGTGACAGCTCAGCCGGCGCGGAGCAGGCCGGTCCGAGTCTCCCCTCTAGAGACCCGAAGAAGAAGAAGGACGAGAAGAAAGAGGAAGATCTGGTGATTTTGATCTCTCTCGCTCTCCTTTTTCCCTTCCATGTTTGATGATTTTACTCGCTTCCCATTCTAATGGTCTATGGTTTCGTTGCAGTCGGATGAGGATTTGGCGTTGAAGCAGCAGCTCGAGCTTTACGTCGAGAGGGTTCAGGATGCCGATCCCGGTGTTCAGAAGTTTGCCCTCGAGAGCATGAGGTATCTTTTTGATGCAAATCATGTCAATAATTGGATTCTCGCTGCTTAGGGTTTTTCAGTTCTTTATTTACTATTGCCATATTTGTTTTCAATAATAAAATTTGCGTCCTTTTTTCAAGTTCTTTATTTGGGCGATGGATTTGGAGAGTCGATGGGTTAGGTCATTTTAATCAGTAAAAGGTTATTGTTTTGATTATAGGAAGGAGATTCGTACGGCAACAAGCTCCATGACATCTGTTCCGAAGCCTCTAAAGTTCCTTCGACCACATTATGGAACTCTAAAAGCATTCTTCGAGACGATGCCGGAGTCTGACCTGAAGGTATAATCATTAGATTTCTATGTTGTTTTTTTCCTTGATATATTTTTTGGTCAGTACTCATAGCTCATATGGGTCTATGAATTGCAGAAATACCTAGCAGACATTCTTTCTGTGTTGGCCTTAACAATGTCCGCTGAAGGGGAAAGGGTATGCAGTTTACTTCAAATTTAAATCATTGTCGGGTCATTTATTTCTTGTTCTATGTCTCTTAAGAATGAGTTGCATGAATGATGATTGGAATATCACAAGGAAAGACCAAGTATAAAAACAAGGTGGGTAATTTGATCATGGTTTGCTTATTTGAATGGACTTTTGGATTTTGCTTCAATTGGGTTGGGGAATCTGGCTTCTTAGTTCCTCCATGTATTTTTATTCTTCTTCTTTTTTTTTTTTTACCCTAGTTGAAATCCTTGGTGGTGTTCATATCATCATGTTGGATGATGCTATTGTTGCCTAGCAACACATTTTGCTCATGCATTTAAGTTATTTCAATTTAATTTGACAAACTTCTTGCTGTTTTTTCTATAAACTTTGTTCCTTAGACTAATGTTTCTTTTGTTCTTCTGACTTATCCTTGGATGTCATGCTGTCCAATCACTGTCTGCCATGTTCAGATAATCCTTAGATCTTACTCATTACTTAATAAACCCTTTCTCATATCATTGATAATTCACCTCCTTGATGATAATTCACCTTTATTGGTTATTTATAGATATCAAGTTTTGGTTCTTTTTATTCTTGAGGGTCACATATGGTTGCCCTCAAGCCTGTGCCAATTTGGTTGACTTGGTGTTATTTGGTGGCAAGCACTAAGATCCAGTTTCGGTTATTTAATATGCTGATCATATCTTACAGTGCAGTACACCCGGTTAACTGGTTCCTGTTATCATCTTTCTTCCAAGGCAGTCCCTTCCAATTGCCTTTCAATTTCAAACAGTATATTTAGCGTTCCTTTTCTGCCAAAACAACAGCTTAGCATGCTGAATATTGTGCATCCCTTCCCACTTTACTTTTGTCTACATGCGTGCGTCCATATTATGTGTGTACACAGAGATCATACTATGTGTGGCATAAAAAAATAATTGGTTTAGAGGATAAAACTCAAAAATCATGGAAAATGTTGAAAATTAGACCAAATGCTCGGGATTTCTAGAAAGCAAGAAAAAAAGTTTTAATAGTATTTTTGAGAGCAGAGATTTACTGTATTTTTATGTATTGGTATATGCAATACCTAGTATATAAGAGATGATATGGAAAAATGGCGACACTATCACCTCCAACAGAAACAACAAAAGGGCATGTTTAGCATATAATGCATGAACGTTTCAAAACCACCTATGACAGAAAAATATAATATACATGAAATTTTGTATTATATATGTGTAATTCAATAATTGTTTGGCCACTTATTTCGAAATTATTTCAATAAATTTTCAATGATGCATTGAGTTTTATGTGTATGGAAACAACTGCAATTGAAACTCAATTCTCCCATCTTCTACTATATTTATATGCCTTCACATTATCATTTTTTACTCAGAAGTGATAATTCTGGTCCAAGACTTATTTCCAATTACTTCTTTGGTTATATTACTAATAAAGTTCTATCTATAATTTTTCAGTCAAATTTCTCTTTGTAAGTCTATTTGAGTCCAAAATAGGGCCATGTTTGGTTTTCTAGCATGTTTTTTGTTTTCATCTTCCGAAAATAATTACTTTAGAAAATGCATTTGATAGGTGAGAACAAAAACTATTTTTAATTTTTGCTTTTCATTATAGATGACATGTGTTAAAAGGATAGGTGAGAAAAATTAAAGAGAATACTGGTCACTCTCATATTTTTAAGTTTTCTAGTTTTTGTTTTCTATTCTTTTCTTTGTTTTACTAGAAAAAAGTGAAAAACATTTTTAAACTATTGTCACTTTTTTGCTATTTTGGAGTTGTGTTTTTTAAAAAACTATTTTTATTTTCAATCACTAAATGCATTTGCACAAATATTTTCCATTTTATATGAAAATGAAAATAAAAAACAGGTCTATTTTTGAAAACCAATCATGCCCTAAATGTTTTTTTGACTTAAACTTTTCCTTTAACCAATCATGCCCTAAATGTTTTTTTGACTTAAACTTTTCCTTTCACATGAAAAGCATGAGCTTGTTAAGTGGTGATTTCAAAAGATTTTGTGTGTGTAAGCATGCTTAGATAGATTGTTGAGATGACTGTTTTGCCAACCTTTTTTAAATGCCTGATAGATAATGTTGATACATAAAAATGGCCTGGAGGTGGAATATTGAGGAAACAATATTTCGTTGAATGTTTAAATGACGAAGGATGCAATGCTTAATAGAATTGTTGAAACTTCTTTAACCTTTGAATGGATACAGGGCTACTGATTGTGGAAAGCTTATAGGTTAACTACTGACTATATAAATGATGCCAGGCCATAGATCTGGGATGAAGATGAGAAATTAATAGTAAAACCTTTGTTGAAATTTTGAAATAATGATGAGACGTGAGACTTGAGGATAATTGAGACTTCTTAGGCATTTGGATGATTACCAGGCTTGTGATCTTGGAAAGCTTATTATACTAGTTTGCTGATTATTTTGTCACACCAACTTAGCATATTCCATATTTCAATTTTTAAATAAGGGCATTGTGACAGGGTCAGATGTATCTTACTGATGCACATGTGGACAATGTTTATTGGTGCTAACTTGGTAATATTGGGGGGAATATGTAGACTTGGTAAAACATCATAAATAGCTAAACAAGTGAAACCTATATGTGAAAGTTTGTCGATGTAGCAAGAATATGAAGTGTATGTGTGCTGTCCTGTTGTATCTTATATTTTACAAAATTTGGAAGTTGTTGTATTTTTCGAATTCTTTTTTGGAAACATATGCGGAATAATAACATCTGCACTCTTTGGAAGTTTACTACATTTACAAATTTTTGCGTGTAGGTCTCACTTGATCAGCTTTTCTTGATGTTTTGCATTTCTAAATATTACCTGCAATATTACCAAGTTAGCACCTATTAAGCAGTCTTGCATGTGCATCCATATGACCTTCAACCCTCCATCATAGAGCTCTTATTTCCACATTATTATTTATAATGCATTACATGTTATCTACACCATGCTATACCTTTAATGATTCTATCATGATAAAACTTTATCCAATATTGATGGATCAACTATAAGTATTTTTTATAAATATTTTTTTTTTTGTTGAATTTTGTATCCTATGGTTGCCATTTTTGTCATTTAGATGTGTTGGTATTTTCTCACAAGTTGCTAATCAAGTGGGCCATTACATATAGAAAGCTTTCTAAAGGGTCTCTCTACATGCCTTCTTACATTTGCACATTGTTGAAGTCACACTTTTAACTTGCACTGTAAATGAGTCAGGCTGGGCCACAGTGATTGAGATAAGTTTAAAGAAAAAAATGTATGATTTTTCACCCCTCTTCATGCTCTATCATGTGTATTGTTGGGATCTTTCTGTGAAATAAAATATGGTTGAGAATTTCTGCACTCATTTCGCAAGTAGTTAAGTTCTTCTCGGAAAAAAGATGTAGATGGCTTGGGGGTACGTGCTTGGGTCATTAGACTTGATTAATAAACAGGATGAGTTTAGCCAAATACAATGATCTTGAAATGCCCTTAACTCATTACCAAAAAAGGCCCTTGACTGGAATTAGATTGATGCAGGAAGGTGAATTGGTCAGCAGACTGGCTTGATGGTAAGGTGGTGTGAACAGAAACTGTTGGTTTGGATGGAAACTTTCTGGGACAGCTATAAGAGTTTGCGAGGATGAAATTCTTTGGTCTATCTTTACTAGGGGTCTTAGTTTCTTGGCTTCCTTTCTCTGCAATAAGATACAGAGAGGGCATTGATGTTTTTAAAGCTACGTATACGTTGATGTTTCTATATATATATATAGTTAGCTAGTTAGTTAGTTAGTTAGCTAGCTAGTTTGTTTGTTGGTTGCATGGTTTTATGCATGTTTTTGCCCTTTGAGAGTCTCATTATTCATGATATCAATTGAGGCCTTGATGGATTCGCACATTGTCCACATTTTTACACATAAAACAGAGTATCATTTTGCAACTGAGTGTCTGAATATGATACCATTGTGCTTTTACTTGCTGAACACTTATCATGCATACGACAAAATGTGATTCCATTACAATAAAAAATGTGTTCTTGAAATGGCACAACACTTTTCCATGGAGAATAATATCATTCTAGTCACATCTTTGTATGTAATCAAATCTTGTTTAAACACATTACAACCATCATTTGCAATAACCTCTTGGAGTTTAGTTGGTAATTTGCACTTTGGTCTACGTATTGTGACAATGGATTCCTTGCTTGTGAAGTTCAATATAATCAAATATTTATGTGCCTTTTTGTAGGAGAGCCTGAAGTATCGATTGTTAGGAACTGAAGGGGATATTGGTTCTTGGGGTCATGAATATGTAAGGTAATAAACTTAACCCATCATAGCTCATCAATGGTGATTGCTCTATGTATTGGTTTTTTGAGTATGTCTCTAACTTTCTTGTTTGATTGTGGTTGCTTATGTAAGAAATCATGCATAGCTGAGATGGGTTTTAGACTGGATTATGATGGCTGTTGATTTCTTATGTGAGGCAATGGCTTCCATAAATGATACTTCTGTTTTGTATTAATTACTAAATGAAGTTTTCTAATTACTAATAAAGAAATTTTCTTCAAGTTCTAGGTCTACTCAGATTTCTTGCTGTTGAAAATTGATATGGATGATGGATGCTTAAAAGGAGTCAGATCTGCTTTTTGAATTATTTGCTAGAATGGATGTTGGATGGGGTGAAATCTTTTGACAGATCTCATAATTTCAGAATTCAGTGAATATTTGGAGAATTCGTTAATTGTTCGTATCCAGGCTGCCAGATGAACCATTCTGTGAATTATTCGCTTATTCGTGTACATATCATGAACAAGCCATGGAATTCATAGAACTCTTGTTTCATTTTTGAATATCGAATAGTTCGTATCATGTGGAGGAAGCTGTGTAGGCTTTTGCTCCTGAGTGTTGAGGAGAGGGGCTGCAGGCTATGGAAAAGGGATAAGTGGGGTGACCCAATGATTTGGGGATTTGCCTAGATTTTAGAACTTTTTTCCAGAAGGAATACTGAGAGTTACCAATCACCTCTCTCCCATTCTCTATTCTATTCTTTTTATCCCATTTCCATGTTCTTCTCTTCTCCTCCTCCTAGGTCTCATCTACCATTTTCCTTGCACTACTATTTTGCTTTCAACCATTTTTTTTCTTACTTCCTCTTTTCTTCTCACTCTACCATGGCCAAATCCAGAGTCCTAATGATTTCCAATGTTTGGCTCCATTCTTGTGAAGTGAAAGATTCAGAGTTACCAGTTTCTTTTATTTTGTGCTGTGTGTGTATATTGTATTTATCAATGAATATTCTTTTTAAAATGTTATTTTAACAATATTTTTTGGTAATCCTGAAAATTTTCTGAATCTACTGAATTATTTCTAAATTCTGGACCTCAGTCTCAACCCTTCTGGGTTATTCCTGAACACTGGACTTGTGAGTATGTTTGACTTTTTCTTATAAGAATTATGTTTTCTTTGTCAGCGGGAGTGTGACTTAGGGGAACTTCTTGAAATTAAAAATTGTTATTCATTTTAAGTAGAATGGAGTAGGCCTTCACAATAATGTTTTTGTAAGGGACAAATTGATACAACTGAAGAATTGAAAAGGTTCAAAACCATTAAGGAATGTCAATGTGAGGTCTGACTTCTCCATTGCGGTGCCTCTTGTTTTGACCTTTCTTTATTGCTTTATCTTCTGGTTAGGCATATAAGTAGGATAGTGACCTGTTGCTTGCCATTAAAAGAATCATTTTTTATCTGTCTTTGTTTTTCCACGATGATGACGTTTCCTTTAATCAAACAAAATTGATTTCTCTGTGCCCTTGGAGTATATGTATACATTATACACCTCGTTACCCTTTTGCCAATCATGTGATTATATTCCTACCATGGTAGTGAAATGCTATGTTGCCTAGGTTTGGATGTGGAGTATATCCAAGAGTTCAATTCATCTTAAACCAAGATTTTAAATCTCCCAAGATGGGGATGTCTTGGTTGCTCCACAAAATTGGAAGTCCTACTATTTGCCCTATCCTGGTTCAGTACCCTCCATCTCTCTCCTCTTTTTCATTTCTTTCTTCGCTGTTTGTTTTTTTTCCTTCTTTGTTTCGTTTTTTCTTCTTTCTTTCCTTCATTTCGTTCTTTTTCTTCTTTGTTCTTTTCTTCTTTTTCCATTTCTTATTCTTTCTTCCCCCTCTTCTTTCTTTCATTTCATTTTCTTCTCCCTTCATTTCTTTTCTTTTTTTTCTTTCTTTCCTTTTCCTTCTTCTTTCCTTCCTTTCATTTTTCCTTTTTCTCTCCTTTCTTTTTTCTTTCTTCTGCTGACCTATTTGAATGGGTTTTGGAGTCCTACCCTTGTCTCAGTCCTAATCCTGCTTCCTCACATCGGTTGGGATGGCCACGATGACCCTTTCTTCCTTGGAACTTAAAACCTTGTTGCCCTAAACCCAATTCTTGGGATGTAAGAAGTTGAGAGAAAAGGATTGGAGAATTGAGTATGGGTATGTTGAGTCTTTGTTTCATCACCATTTTTTGGGGCCTAGCCATGTTTCTTGAACTCAATCCTAGATGTCAATGTTATACATGTCTGGGTGTAGTTTTTGATACACTTGTTGCTGTTTTATGCATTTGACATGGTTATAGTTTGCTATGTAGGCATGCCAGGATTTAAATATTAAATGTCCTAGAATAAGGTACTCAGACTAAAATTTTCAGTTAGCAGACCTTTAAGTACTAGTAGGATTGAATGCCAACTGGTTTTAAACAAATCTGATTGATGGCATCGTGGCCACAAGTCAAAGTTCTCCAGTCTTTAACAAATAAGGTGCATCAAACTTGACAGAAGTTGCCCAAATAAATATCCTAAATCCTGACCCCTTGCCCTTGTGTCGCAGACACCACCCCAGTCCATACCTAATGCTGTATCACATTTGATCTCCACTGGCCTGAGGTTCGGAAGCCATTACCTCCCATCGCCAACCTTCTTTGCTGATGACCAGCCTTTTCAGCCCTATACAACTGATCACTAGCCTGCTTCCACTCAAGTAGGTGCCTTACGGCCACCACCAGCCCTCCCACTCTCTTACTTTATCTCTCCCTCCCTCTCTCCCTCCCTTCCCCTCTCCTAGCCTGCTACCACCACTTTTCCTCTCTGCTCACCTCTTGTCAAGGTCTGTTGTATCGGCTCATGCTGATTGTACCGTACCATACAAGTATGGTGTCGAGGTTTGATTCGGTATTAACCTAAATTGGTTTAAACCGAGTAGAACTGTCCTATACCACCAGTACTGACCTGCAATGATGGTATTATGGTTAAGAGTGAGAAAAGTATTGGTGCACTATCTCGGTACGGAGTGTGCATCATACCATATTGTACTGAATCAGTAATGTATCAGTACACTTCTCTGTATCGTTTTGTGGATTTTGCCTCCTGCTCTCTCTCTGTCCTCCTCCACCTCTGGCTTCCTAATATCTATGTGGCTTTGTCCAAGCAATGCGAGTATGTGTCAGGAACTGATTCCATACCTTTAACTGTGTTGGGTCATCTTGAGACAGGTATGGTCAGGCAAGTTATGTCTCATGGATCAAATAAACTTTAGATTGTCAAGTTAACAATGTTTTAAGTACTTTCTTTTGCATATTCTGCTTACCTTTTCCTTTATAAACTCTGAAGCTATTTCTGCATTAGCATGAGTCCGTTTTTTTTTGTAACAAAGTATAAGATGGCATAAATGTAAACTTCCAAGACATAATAGCTAATTTTGGAGAAAATAGAAGTGGAACAACCTGTCCTCAGTAAAAAATATAGTCAATAAAGAACCAGAAGTCAAGTTTAGCTTGTTGAGCTATCGTCGACCTGTGACAGCATCTTAATTAGTTTTCATTTCCTGTAGTTGCTGATCATGATAGAACTTTTTAACTTTGTTAGTTGTGAAGCAAAGATGAACCCAATAAAATAAAACTATTTGCAATGTTTGTTGATGCACAACATTTTACTATTATTAATATGATCACTATATTTTGATATTACTCTCCTACTACTTTGATTAATCACTTCCATCATTCTGCATCCATTTTTCTTGCATCATGTTGCATTTATGGTGGTATTATTATGTTATCCTACTTTATGTGCTTGGTGGTAATTCCATGTTGGCCAACTGGCCTTGGTTGGGGATCTATTGCAAATATGCAAAATACGGGCCATCTTTATGTACTGATTGACCTCAATCAAATTTATATGCAAAACTGTGGAGAAGAGATGTTATTGATGGGTCATAAAATCATATCAAGTTAAGAAGTAGATCCTACATGAGCACAGTTAATTAGAATCTCTGTGATAAGTTTATGCGTATTTACATTTCTGAATGCTAATTAGATAGTTATGCTTATTTTTCTAATGGTGATCTGGATATATCAGAAACCTGGCTGGTGAAATTTCACAAGAGTTTGCAAAACGCCAGGTTAGGCCCTGTCTCCTCAAAATTATGATCTAAGTTTTGATCTTGTTATATAATTTATGTTTATTGGTGAATGTATTGTTGAATTTGTCATTATTATTGTTTGCCGGTTGGTTTACTTAACATAAATTCATATTCTTCTACTGTTTCTTTGACAGTTGCTCTCTTTAATGCATTTACTGGTTTGCTGTGGTTTGTTGATTCAGAAATGCATTTATTTTAGTTTTGAATAGGGCTTTAGCAGCATCCAATTGGCCAATAATATGCTAGATGCCTTTAACTAATTCAGTCTTATTATACATGAGAATCAACATCGTTCAACTACTGAAAAATTCTCAAATTGTCTTTAACTTGGTTAGTTTCCAAATAAAAAAAAAAATCCACAGAGGAGATTCTGATATTCTCTACTCTATCTTCTTTTTCTTCTTGGCCTTTGATATTCTCTGTTATTTTTTCAGCAATATTATTAACTATTGCCCTTTGCAAATTTTCCAAAATCTTGTATTTTGTCATGCCATTAGATCAGGTCCAACTCAACCCTATCGGATCCACTAAAACACATTTAGATGATATTTTCATTGCATGTCAGGTATTGGTTAAGTGATGATGGAGCATAACTTAACTAGGTTCTTGTATAGGTGGTGCCTACATAACCATTAGGTCATTAATATAGAACTATGATGGCATGATTGGTATTAAGCTTCTTGCATATGCTGGAATCCTATGTAGCTTATTTAAAAAAAATGTTGGTAGTGATTTATGTGATACAATTTATGTAATTGCGCAATAAAGGAGAAAAATGTAGTTTGGTTGGGTTAGATGATTTTGATGGCCCAGGAAAACTAGTTGATTGGGTTAGGTTTGTTGACTTGCTCATCAAAATTAGACCATTGGTGGGTCTACTAGTGCGTTGAGTGGTTATGAGACTTACGGTTCATAGCTTATACATCTTAGCTTATATGGCTAGCATGATTGTTTAACCGATCACAACTTCCATCAATAGCGATAAAAGATGCATTACTTGAAATTGCAAGAAAACTGTTTTAAAATGCAGTGCTGTCTGCAGTTCCTTGACTACACTGCATTCCCTATATGCAGTACTATATGCAGTCATATAGCAATGGACAAAAAAGGTGGTCCACCTAGTATTGTACAGCTCTATATGTGGCCTGTTTAGTATGGTATGGTTGCATATATGAGCCTACTAGCATTCTGGAGATACATATACAATCCATTCTTATGTGGGCCCATGTAGTGAAGCAGATTCAAGCTGCTGGCTAGGTTTAATATGGGTTTCAGGTTGGCCTGATACAGGTATTAGTAGTGCTAAAATGTTAATTATGCCATAATTATTGCTAGCAGGCAGTAGATATTAAGTAAATAAGCACTAATTGTTATTTGTTATTATATGAATATTGCTATTATCTATCTATAAAAAATATTATCATTATTGTTGCCTTTTGTTGCGCTTAATATGTTTTTATTTATCTTTAAGTAGTTAAAAAATAGCAAATATTTGTGCACCCACTCGCAGCCTGTATTCAGCATATGTCAAATAACATGCCCATGTATCTGCGTCTATGCTATACTCATTGTTAAGCTTGAACTCCTAATCGTGATGGCTTCTTACATCCCATGCTTCCTCTTGCCTTGACACTTTTTGGTGGTTTGACTATAACGAAATTCCTTTACGTGGACAAATATTATTATGGTGCAGGATATGGCCGATTTTAGTCAGGTTTCTCTGTGAATTGTTAGCAGAGACTCGATTGAATTTGTGACCCCATAACATGCAAACAGTTTTTTGTATTGAAAAAAAAAAAAATCAGTCACATGCAATTATATATGATCAAGGACCAGATCCATGAGTTGTCTTTATGTAATTGCAAACTAATTTTTAATCCTCTTTGATTAGGTAGCAAGGACCTCTTTGCTCTGAAGAGAATTTTGCAAAAGCACATCTGAATATTGTACTTATGACCTCGTGTCCTGCCCAACCCAGGCATATGGATTATCAGTACACTGAACTGATCTCTATATCATGCATACTGATATTGTACCAAATGATACCGACATAGGGTCCAGCATTGCGATTGTGAATCTTGAATGGGAACATTTTAAAAAGCTCTCCTTTTATTGGTCCAATAAAGCATGCAGGTGCATCTTGTACATTACTAATTTAACATATTAGCTATTAGTAAAATAATCATGTCAAACCTGCTGATGAAATGTGTAATCAGACCTTTTTGACACTGCCAAAGGCAATATTTGCTAAGTAATCTTAAAATACCAAATTATCATTGTCCCTGCTGCCATATGCTATTTCATTGCGAAATGAATTCATTCTAGCATACAAGATTACCCACATCAATTTACTAAGTTGCCTTTCTACTCAAGTTATAATGAGCCAGCCTTAATTGAGTGCACTTAAGATTTTAATGAGAGAGAAAGTTCCATTGCACTTGCCTATGTGTTTGTAGGTTTTCTAGGTATTCACATTGATAGACTCATTCAGTTTTTTGTAGTTTAAATGCCAAACAGTGACCGTCAACTGTCTTGCCTGAAGATCTTATTTATCATCATTCACAGACTTAGACAGTGGTGTGGTTGGCTGTGAATTTGGTTATCACCGTTACTTTTACTGACTTGCATGTTGTCATTAAGTAGATGGGATGCCACAATATTCGGCCTAATCATTGTAATTCTGGAGAGTTTGCTGAAGTTGTAGGCTGATTGCCTCTCTTTATTTTATGCAGTATGATGACATGCCCATAGACGCTTTAATGGAACTCGTGCAACAAATTGTTGCATTTCACATGAAGGTATGCTTTGGTTGAAAACCTTGTGGCTTAAATTTCTCTGCTTGCTCATTTCTGTAGTTTGGTGTGATGCTTTGTTATTCTGTGCCTCCTGCATTTTTTGCTTTTGTTTTTAAAATGATGTTCCACTCGAATGTTGGAAAGTTTTCTCCTGTTTACTGAAATGATTAATCATGGTGCAGCATAATGCTGAGCCGGAGGCTGTAGATCTGCTGATGGAGGTGAGTGAGGATCTACTTTTATTTCTATAGGGTAGTTGTATATGCTAAATTTTTCTGGCCTTCCAGGTTGAAGATCTTGATCTGTTGATTGAGCATGTTGATGGTTCAAATTACAAGAGGGCATGCTTGTATCTTATGAGTTCTTCTAGGTAAGTAACCTGATAGACATGTTCAGAAGTTGCATTCTTATGTTTTTCTTATTTTAATCATTTTATTTGTGGGCTGAAATAATTAATGTTACATAGACTGCAATAATGGGACATTTTCCCATTGTGGCTCTCTCTTCTCTGAGTTCATTGGTAGCTCAGACTTTGGTGGGTTTCAAACTTTGAGTGCCGTACCTGGGAGCAGTCTATCTGCCCACCAGGCCAATTAGTTGCAAATAAGTGCATGCTTTGCGCACTTGTGCTGGATGGCTCATGGCTCTGCTTCAGGTTCATATTGGCATTGCTGTTTAAAGAAATATTATATGGAATTATAAATTCATTCTTATTTATTTCAGACTACAGGCCTTTGTAATATAATTGCTCTCAAGAATATTTTATTTAAGTAGATATGGTAATGATATCTTTCTTCTCCCAAGGAGTGTATAGCTTTATATGTATCTTCAAAATGTTAAAATGCTGCATTAAAACTATGTAGAAATTTTCCTCTTCAATTTTTTTTTTCTTTAGTAATTTTTTGTTGATTGTATTGTTGTACCTTATCCTAACAGCTGAAAACTTCCATTCATTTTTAGAATACCCAATTATGTTTGAACCAGTTGACTTTTTCTGCCAGATATGAAAGAGGTACTTTGAATGGCTGACATCATTCATGCGAAGAACTAGTTCTGTATGTTTCAAATCAATGGCCAGCCTTATTTTCGTTGTTTCAAGTGCTACCGTAGCAATCAATCTAGCGATAACAGGGATGAGGTTGATTTATAAATTAGTATTGGATGTCATCAAGTTGATACTTGCCATTGACCTTTGGGTTCTCATTTAGGCACCTACTTAGAGCCTCAGCTCTAGGCAGCTCCCATTTGCCCTTCTGCCACTTAGGATCTTTTAAAACAACACAACATTTTAGTTGGATGAATCTTATTACCAGATAAGTGCTTCTCCATACTAATTACTGTCTATGGGGAATATCTTGACTTTTAGTTATCTGTCATGCCAACCTGCCCATAGCCTTCTATTGCTTGCCTACCGCTGCACATTTTGTTCCTCTGTATGTTTGAGTTTGGCATTGTGCCCAACTTACTTGAGAAACACTACTCAGTTATGAGCAAAATGTCAGATAGGATATGAACTTGGCATTTTGCTTTTTCAAGGCCATTTTAAAATTTCATTTTAGATATTTCATCTGAACCTAAAGGCCCTCAGGCGATATAAAAATAACCATCTTGGTCAGCTTTTGTTTGTTTCTATGATCCTGATGGTTGAATATGGATATGATTTGATATTTTGTAGGAAATGTAGATTGTGTTTGGTTACAGCTGTTTTTCCCCTTTGCTCTCTTCTCCTTTTTGGTTCATGTCTTCTTTAGTCTGAATATTATAACAAGCAATTTGGTTCTTTCTTATAGCTAGATTTTTGTGCGTATAATCATGCGAACTTGGTCATACAGCCTGTTAAATGCATGACATGGCTGAATATTACAACCTAATATTGGAACTGACTACAAGGTGCTCATGAGATATGACTTGCAATTTGGACCATTATGTTTTGGGAGTTATTTAGTTTATGGATAAGCAAATGTCAGTGCAAATCATGTTTTATATGATTTGTGAAGGGTTTTGCTTTTGTAGAGGTACCCTTGTTATCTGTAAACATGATGATGAATATGTACTTTTGGTTATGTGGACTGGTGCCAAGATTTAACAGTTACCTATCATAACCATATATATCTAACCTTTTCTCAAATATTTGGGTTGGCTTTATGGATCCTCATTTGTCAAGTATTACCATTTAAGGCGACCTCTGTTTTATTTGCAAGCTTCTATATATCTTTACTCAACCTCTCTCAATGTTATCTTAGGTCTTACCTTTCTGTTTTTTCATAGCCTTCAACAGAAACTGAAAGACCTCACTGAAGCCTCCTCAAATCTATTTAATGGTTTCATGCTTTTGGAAAAGTTATATTTCAGAAATCACCATGGGATCAGGTTGTTAATATTTGCATTAGTGCTCAAGGGCATTGTTTCACTATTGAATCTGATGCCAAGACTGTTTGAATTTGCTTTTCCTTATCTGCTATATGTACACAGATATACCAGATATTCCTCTCCTGATGAAGAGAAATAGGTCCAGATCCAAGTTTTGCATGGACTATTGTCATTTATCTTAGAGGCTTATTTAGCTGCATTGGAATCTGTTTTTTTTGATCCTCCATGATTTATTGCACTCTACTGTTCCATGAGCTGTGGTGCTAATAACTGCTGCAGTCAGGTTCTTTTTATTCAATAACTATGCTTTTTAGCTGCATCCAAACTATAGAGACAACACTCTGGTCATTAAGTTTATCATGTTGTGCAAAATGTCGGAACAAATTTCTGATTCAATATGTTTGCAGCTATCTCCAGAGCCCTGATGATGTGTTGGCATTGGATATAGCATATACAATTTATATGAAGTTTGAAGATTATGCAAGTGCCTTACGTATTGCACTCTTTATCGATAACATTCAGGTTCGTTTGTGAGCCTTTTAATTTTTAAGAAACTTCTTTCACTACTCTGACTGAACCAAGATTTAGCTATCATAAGCATGCTTTAATGAGATTTTGTTGCCATGACAGTATGTGAAACAAGTCTACGCATCAACAGAGGATCTCTTGTTGAAGAAGCAATTTTCTTATATTATTGCTCGCCATGTAAGCTATCCTTATCTTATTGAAAATTTATTATTGGGAGCCTTGGGCTGCAGTATTCATTGCTATCAATAATATCGCTTTTGTCTGTAGGGGTCTTAGTGAAAAGCTGTTTGTTGTTTAGCAATTGCATTTTTGAAGTGCTTTAGGACTTTTAACAACCGTTTGGTAATTGAATTGAGAAAGTGTTTTTAGTAAGAGGAAATGACAATAAAGGTTATTGCATAGTGTTTTCAGTTATCCAATTGTTTGTATCAAAAACTATATTCTAAAGTATACTTAATTTATAAATTATTTATTCTGATATTTTAATCTAAATAATACAATAAATAATGATTTCTATATTTCTTATGAAAAATATATAGTGATATTGTTATAATATAATAATATAATATTATTATAATATTATTATAAAATATATTGTAATAATATTTTTATACTAAATTTATAATAATGTTATTATTAACTATATCATTATTGTAATATAATAATCTTAGAATATTGTCATATTCTAATATTAATTTTGATTATTTTCATGTTTTGAACTAATGACTTCTAGTGTTTATTAAAATAAAATATCTTCGTGTTGTGTCTTTAGCAGAGGTTTTGTCTAAAAGCTCCGAATTCGACCTTTTCCTTGGTAGACTTTCAACTTTTGGAAGTGTTGGCAAGCTATTTTAAAATTTGTACCAAACACCTCAAAATCGTCCAAAAATGTTTCTGGTCCTCCTAGAAGTCCTGTTTAGCCTTCCAAAGCAATACTAATTAGGGTTTTAGTCATTCATTTTTGGGTGCACTTGTTATATCTAACATATAAAGGTCTTTTCCATGTTTATATTATTTCATATGTTATTAGTTTATAGTGTTAGGCTCGAGCTATCTATCCTGGAAAATTTGGTGCTTTGCTGTATATGTTATTTCTCGTTATATATCCATGTGATGTTTGTTGATCCTGTTTTACCGATCACTGTTCTGTAATTCAGGGATTAGTAGTGGAGCTTGAAGATGATATAGCTGCAGATGATGATGATAGGGAGGCCTTGCAAGATATAGTCAACAACGTTAAACTAAGTGAAGGATACCTTACTCTTGCACGTGATGTTGAGGTCATGGAACCCAAATCTCCAGAAGACATCTATAAGGTGCTGACATTTATGATAGCCTGAGTATATCACACTTTTTTATTTAATTAATAAATAGCAAAATGAGTGTGCCTTTTGTAGATTTTGTTTTTGTTGAATTGGAAACACAAATGTGCTTCAAAGCTTCTAACAAAAATGATATTTTGCAGCTTTCTCTTAGATATTTGTCTTTGATGTATTTTTTTAATTCCTCTTCCAAAGATTATACATATATTATAAATCAAGTCAGTGACAAATAGCAATTCATATTTAGGTCATGGATTTAGCCAGTTAAGTTATTATTGATTAATATTTTAATATTCTAATGTATCCTTTGTTCAGTGAGGTATTGAGTTCGTGTCTGAGTCTTGCTCCTCTCTTCCTGGCGAAGTCTTAATTGCAATTACTTTTAGAAGTGTGCATGGACATGTGCAAGCATGCTGATATATAATTTCAATAAAAATAATGAAAACACCTATATATCATTTTGAAGGGAAAAGTTATACAGACAACTAGCATTTGTATGTTTAATACAATAATGAAAGCTATGATCAAGATGCATCATTTTGAAGAAAAATGACAGAAATATGTATGGAATTAAGAGAACGGAAGCTAAGAAGTATGAGCTGAAAGAAAACTATCAAAAATCTTATTTGTGGCCATATATGTGGTTATCTATGCATGCATTCCTTGCATGTGTACTTCATTTTTATTGACTTACATTCTTATCTTATTAGGTGCACTTGATTGATGGCCGAGCCACTGCAAGTTCCAGCCTTGATTCAGCTCGGCAGAATTTGGCAGCTACCTTTGTGAATGCATTTGTGAATGCTGGATTTGGTCAGGTAGCCATGAGTGTTTTTTCCTTGGACATACATACATGCATACGTGCATACATACATTTTTGGTCAGGTAGCCATGCGTGTTTTTGGTAAGTGACCTATATTTTAATCTTCCCTCTGCTTTTGTGCAGGATAAATTAATGACTGTCCCATCAGAATCTTCAAGTGGTGGATCTTCAGGTAGCTGGTTGTTTAAGAACAAGGATCATGGAAAGACCAGTGCAGCGGCCAGCTTGGTACAATTTTTGTCCTTTGGTGTTATGTGATATCGAGCTCATACTGACCATCAAAAAATTGATGCCTTTGTTACCACTGACAGGGGATGATTCTATTGTGGGATGTGGACTCTGGACTTGCTCAAATTGATAAATATCTGCACAGCAATGACAACCATGTTGTTGCAGGAGCTTTGCTAGGTGTTGGGATTGTCAATTGTGGCGTAAAGAATGATTGTGACCCTGTGAGTTATCTTTTGTGTGTTCTCACAGGAGAAGGTAGTTCTTTTGTCTGCACTTTATCTCTTATGAAATTTTACTATTCATTTATGTTTTTCCAGGCATTGGCACTTCTTATTGACTTTGTTAATAAAGAGGACACTATCGTTCGAATTGGGGCAATTTTGGGCCTTGGCATTGCATATGCTGGTTCAAATAAGGATGAGGTGAAATTCCTGGATTTTCTTCTCTTTGTGACCCCTGACTATTATATGTTCTCGTTTTTCACCGATGTTCTTTGGAATATCAGCTTAAAGTTCGCCTATCACCTGTCTTGGGAGATCCAAAAATGCCTCTTGAGGTTCTTGTGTTTTCTGCCATCACCCTGGGGTTGGTGTTTGTTGGTTCTTGTAATGAAGAAATTGCTCAATCTATTATCTTTGCCTTAATGGATCGTAGTGATACTGAACTGAATGAACCACTCACCCGCCTGCTTCCTGTAGCCCTTGGCCTTCTTTACCTTGGAAAGCAGGTAATACTTCTTTTTATAAAATTTTTAGCCTCCATTTATTTTTTTGTATTTCTTGTATTTGATATTTTTTTCTGTCTAGCATCACTTGTGAAATTTCATATATGAAATTATATCCTCTTCCTTTCTAAAGCAAAATTTTATTATTAAGAGCATTTTGTCAATTTAAGGCTTTGTAGTAGTAGTAGTTGTTGTTGTTGTAAAAGCATTTTGTCAATTGAACTTAGTCCAGGATTTCTTTACGGTGAAAAACTGTACATCATTAGAGTCACTTCTTTTTAAGTAGGAAGAAGGATCCTGATTTTGGTTGCTTTATATTAGCATTCTGGTTGCATGTGTTTTTATTCTATGACTAATTTGCTTTCTCACCAAAAAGAGGACTCATGGGATGGCCTTGTAGGTTGCATGGCAAGACCAATGGTTGCCTTGTTCTCAATCTGGGTACTAATTCAGATGGTTTCATATGTTAGTTTGAGAGCCAAGTGTAGAACCTTCATATATATATATAAAAAGAGAGAGAGATCTGATCATCTTTTCCACCTTTAGATCCACATGGATCCTGAAGCTATCCATCTTTTTTACTTTTTTTATCTTTGGGATCCATGAACTGTGTTAATCTAAGGGTGGGGTAGGTGACCGGATATAATCACACAAATCCAAGGGTGTGTGTGTGTGTCTTTGTGTGATCAACATAGTTTTTTGATGAATGTTTGATGAGGTGTTTGAGTTTCTTATTTTTCCAAATTTTTGTTCAGTTACAGTTATAAAACTAACTTAGCTGCAGATATTACCTTTATGCTGTGGACATTATTATGTTGTTGATTCAAATGTGTATTTGTTGACTAGCAGTGTGCGATATTGTTTACTTACAATCTAGTTTAACTTTTTTGTCTGCAGGATCATGTTGAAGCTACTGCAGAGGTTTCCAAGACATTTAATGAAAAAATTAGGAAATATTGTGATGTCACACTCTTGTCATTGGCATATGCTGGAACAGGGAATGTGCTTAAGGTCTTGTCATCTCTCATAACCATAGCGCAAGATCACTTTAAATGAGTTCAGTCAACTGATCGGTATCATCAATTCCCTTGTCATACAGGTCCAGAAGCTTTTGGGGTACTGTGCTCAACATCTAGATAAAGGTGAGACTCATCAGGGACCTGCTGTCCTTGGAATTGCTCTTATTGCAATGGCTGAAGAATTGGGTCTTGAGATGGCTATCCGGTCTCTGGAACACCTTTTACAATATGGAGAGCAGAACATTAGACGAGCTGTACCTCTGGCTCTTGGTATACTATGCATATCCAATCCAAAGGTAGGTCAATCTTATGGGTGCTAGCTTTCCAGACTTGTCTCATTACCATTGCTATCAAAGTTTCACACTTGGACAGAAGGGTAAAGGTGGGCAACCACATCCTTATAATTCCATGTTTAGCAAGTTGGTTATTCTTCACACTACGGTTTGGTTTGTAATGATTATTAAGTTTGACTAGATGTATAGCTTTTGGTTGAGCGGATGCTGCTGATTTGGGTCACTGCACAACAGACTTTAGTCTGTTAACTTTTGATCAGATGATTGTTTATTCAAGCCCATGCTTGAATATGCGATGTTGCCCTATAATTGGGAGATGTTGAGTTGAGCAAAAAAATGAATTAGAGTAGGGGGAGGATGCTGTTGCTTCCTGGCTCACAAATTTTTGGTGTAAAGTCCATTTTAGAAAGTGATTTTTTAGTACACTGGGTACTTTTGACTTGTGGTATCTACAGACGCCAGCAACATGAAACTTTTGTCCTTTGGCTTTGTCTTTCAAACCTTCTTTCATCAGAGATACCATAATGGCTGGGTGACCAAACTGGCTGTAAATCAGCCATCCTGTTATGGTTGCAAGTCTTGGAGGGACATATTGCAGGACACTAGGATAAGGTACCATTGACCTGGCGTATTGATCTGGCGTATTGGTCAACGTGTTCTGAGACATCTTTTGTCCCAAGAATTGGGATGGAGCAGGACAGTAATGTGTCCTATTCGACAAAAAACTTGGTTGGCCCCATCCCACTGAATTGAAAACCTTACCTCCTAGTTTTCAAGCCTATAAAATTTTTATAGTGATTATTGTTTTCGTGCTTATGGAGTCTTGTTTGATCAGGTCAATGTTATGGACACACTAAGCAGACTTAGTCATGATACAGATGGTGATGTGTCTATGGTTTGTGCCCCTACACAGTGATTTTATTCCATTTTATTTCATCAAGTTATTCCTTTTAATTGAATATCTGTTCTACAGGCTGCGATCATTTCCTTGGGCTTGATAGGGGCGGGCACCAATAATGCTCGAATAGCTGGCATGCTTCGCAACCTTTCAAGTTATTACTACAAAGAAGCTGGCCACCTCTTCTGTGTAAGCATAAGCATCCTTTTCCTTTGTATTTTGGCAACACGTGTTATTCTTAAGTCACTATTTTTCCAATATATATTATGCAGGTGAGGATTGCTCAAGGTCTTGTACACATGGGGAAGGGTTTGCTAACTCTTTCGCCTTACCACTCCGATCGGTTTCTATTGTCTCCGTAAGTATTTTCCTTGGAATCTTCCCATCCCTTGGTTACGATGAATAATCACAAACCCCATAAATCACTAATATTCTCTCTTCACAGGACGGCTCTTGCTGGACTTGTTACCGTATTGCATGCTTGTTTGGACATGAAGTCTGTTATCCTTGGGAAGTACCATTACATGCTTTATGTCCTTGTCTTAGCCATGCAGGTGTGGCTTGAAACATCTAACCCATGCCTTTCTTTGTAAGCCTTGCAACAAAGTGCTCATGGAATTTGAAGCTGCTTCTTTTATTGCAGCCAAGGATGCTAATGACAGTGGATGAAAATCTGAAGCCCGTATCTGTTCCTGTTCGAGTGGGGCAGGCTGTTGATGTGGTTGGCCAGGCAGGACGGCCTAAGACCATAACTGGATTCCAGACACATTCTACTCCTGTTTTACTGGCAGCAGGCGAACGAGCTGAGCTGGCCACTGAGAAGTATGATATAACACAATCAGTCTTGGATTGCATTTATGTTTAATGGCTATCTTAGTGTTTGAATGTGTTAACTTTGTTTATCTATGCAGATACATTCCACTCACACCAGTATTGGAAGGATTTGTTATCCTGAAAGAGAATCCAGATTATCATGATGATCGTTAAGGACATGCATCTGCACATCCTGAAGCAGGCGCATACGCATCTTGGGGGCACTGCTTTTGCTCGAGAAACATTGGCTAAACAGAGTTCCAGTTTGAAGCCTGAACATGATCCGTAAGAAAGGAGGGGCAGGGGTGGTATGGTTGCAACTCATGCCAAACATGATATAAATTTTTCAAAATATAGAAGTAATTTACTAGCTGGCTTGTGAATTCATTAATTTTCCTATTTAGATATCAGTGCCGTACCTCTTCTGGACAAAGAAAAATTCGTCGCAATTCTGTAGAGAAATATTGAGAAATGGCTTAGAACCAATAGATCGTTATTTTGATATTAATCTAGTTTTTCCGTTTTCTCTTTGTCATGCATTAGTGTTGGCTGCAAGAAGTTTTGCAGCCTTCACTCTCAGCCAGCGCTGCAAATGGATGTGGCCGGTTGGAGCATGTTCTGTCATTATTATAGTGTTTGCTGCTAGAGAGTTACAGGTACTAGAGAAAAAGTGCTAGAGGAGTTAGAAGCGGTCGAAAATATTGATGGCTTGGAATCTCGTAATATCTGACTTTCAAGAAGGCCAGCGAATTATGGTAAACTTGCGAAAAAAAGCAAATACGATTGGTGGGGGGGTGAAGGCTGGCTTATATCTATGCTCATTTATTTTCTTTGAGGTGTATTGGCCTTGCCCCCTGCGGTCCTCTTGTGTATTGGTGTATGTACATTCTTAGGTACGGTTGATGCAGGTAACCTTCTGGTGGCCTTTGTGCGTGTCCGAGTTTGCTTTGCTTGGGGGTTGTGAATGAAACCACCTCACCTATCGACAACAAAAATATCCAAACTGTCCACTGCCGCGTATTGGGCTGTGTGGCTTTTATTATTATTATTATTATATTTTATTTTTTAATTTGGTCACATCTTTGGTCGAGCGTGCTGGATGTCTTTACATGCAACCGAAAGAATGCCTCTCATTCTATCATATTATATTTTTATTTTTTTGTTTTTCATGTCAAGTTTTCATAACTCTATTTATCACTCAGTTGTGATTTTTGATTAATATATATATATATATATATGCTCAGCATTATATAAGTAAATTATATGGTGTTATAAGGTTTAATTGTTAGTCATTCTAGTCATTTGATTTATGTGTGTTGAAGTTATTATTGTTTTATCATTATTTGTTACATTCATGCTAGATGATAATTATGCTTCATAGATTGTTGGGTATCTTGGCAAGTTTGATTGGTAAATTAGATTACGAGGAGTTTGGATGAAAAATATATTAAAATTTTAATAATTTCTATATTTTATGAATTAAAAAGAAACCAAAATAAAGTAATATTTTAAAATATAATAAATATTTATTATAATTATTTAATGCAATTAAATTTTTTAAAATATTAATAATAATAATATATCATATAATAATGAGTATATAATAATAATAATAATAATAATAATATATTTATTATATTAACAAAATTATTAATATATATTTATGATATACAATATATATTATATTCATAATATATACTATTTATTATATTATAAAATAAATACAATATGAAATAATATGCTATCATAATATAATTTAATAATATTAATAAATTATATTAATTATATGAAAATTTAATATTATATTATATATTATAGGGCAAATTATAGCAACTTTGGTCTATTTATATATTGATTCTAAAAGAATTTTTTTTTTTTTGGAAGACTTCATTGATGGTCATTTGGTGCCGCTTTTTTTTTATTGGTCCTATGGCACCCAATTTTTTTTTAATAGCAAGATTATCTTTTAGTTTTGGCTAATAAAAGATGAAATTTTAATTTTCAAATAAGGTTTCTCTTCTTCCTCTATATTCTCCTTTTGGGCTTTTTTTTCCTTCAAGGATATTGTTCGGTCCCATCTAAAAATAAAGATCAATAAGAATAAATACTCCTAGCTAAGAAGCATTAGAATGGCACCCTAAAAGCTTAAAAAAAAAAAAGAAAAACCCAACTTACTCATGAGAGGGTAAGAAGTAGGGGTGGAGAAAAGAGGGGATTTTAATTTCTAAATAGGGCTTATGTTTTTTCTCCTCTACTTGTTTCTTCTCATTTGTACTCAAGTTAATCCATAGGTTTCTCTTTTCCTTCTGTTCAGGATCTCTTTGTCCTCCTCTCTGTCATTGGTTCAAGACGAGAGCCTTGTTCTAGCTTTTTTTTTTAAAAAAATAATTTTAGGGCTTAATTTTTATTTGGGTGGTAAAATTTTTATTTATTTATTTGTTTTGATATTATGAGATGGGAAATGGAGATCCATAGCCCAAATGGGCTAGTCACTATTTTAGAATAAAATACTTGACATCTTTGGTGATGACCAGAGGTGTGTGAGGAGAATTAGGGTGGAGGTTTTGACTTGAATTCTTCCAAATAAAAACAAAGGTTAAATTGATCCTTTCAATCAATACCTTAATGATGTTGCAGGTAAATGGATGAAATAAGATCTTTTGCCTAAGAAATGGAACTTTGAGAGTCCTTAGAGAAAAAAAAAAAGAAAAAATCTTTTTAGAATCAATATATAAACCAACTAAAGTTGAGAGGGTTTCATTGTAATTTGCCTTATATTATATTACATAATATTAAAATTTATTAATATATTAGTAAATAATAATAATTATTATATAAATATAATTACATTGAACTAATTAATTATTATATATAATTTAATGTAATATTTTTATTATTTTTATTAATATATAATAAAAAAACTAATTAAAAATTTTAATATAAAAATATTATATTATAAAAAATTATAATATTAATTATTTATTTATAATAATTTTTATATATATTTAATTTATAATTATATAGCATATTAGGTTGCTAGAGGGTTTTTTGTCTGAAGATTTTTAGTATTACATTTTCATAAGATGATAATTTTATGTTATCATAATATCATCCTTGATAATTATAATACCCCAAATTTAGCCCCACATTGGATGGAAGAGAAATGGGTCATGTGCTTATATCAAGTTCACTTGCTGCTCATTAACTTCCACTTGAGTTTTTTGGGCATGTGGTTTCGGTCCGTTAGAAGTTAATTCGGCTAGCGGGCGTTACAAATAGTATGAGAGCCGTGGGTATGAGGGAAGGGTTACCTATGGGAACTCGGAGTAGATTCTGGCTAGGTTGTGGTGTACGACGAAGACGTCGGATTATAAGGTTGGAAGATTGCCCAAATTTAGTCTCATGTTGGATGAAAGAGAAATGGATTATGTGCTTGTAACTCAAGTCGATTTGCTACCCATTAACTTTCACTCGAATTTTTGGGCTTCGGACATTACAATAATCATATTATCATATTATCATGTTTAGTAATAATATAATTTTCATAAGCATTTATGGATGCATAGATCTACTTAATCAAATATAGGATCCTAAAATACTTTCATGAATCTTTCAGATTTTAGGAACCAAACGCGACTTGATGCCCCTTCAAAGAAAAGAAAAGAAAAGAAAAAAAAAAGGTGGGCCATTCAAATCTTACATATTTATCATAGATGGACGGCTAAGATATGCGCGTGGCCTCGCGACTCTCGTCGAAGCCCCCAATGTGCGGAAAAATCCTATGCTTCTTCGTCTCGAAGTAAAATCCCCAACTACTTAATTCCTCTTCGTCTCTCTCTACCTTCCATTCTCTCAATTTGACCCAAAAGAAAAAAACATCGGCGATGGCGTCTCCGGCTGCGGTGAACGTGATGCTGGCGGTGCAGGAGAAGAAGACGGCGGCGGTGGACGTCTACCGCCCCCTCCGGCAATACATCGCTACCACCTTCTCCGAGCGCGAGGCCCAGGCCAACGAGGACGACCTCGAGGCCGTCCGCCAGATGCGCTCCGACCTCGAGAACCCCGCCTCCGCCGCCTCGTCGACGGAGCTCCGCCGCGACCTCCTCCAGCACTACTTCCGCGCCCTCGCCCTCATCGAGCCCCGCTTCCCCATCTCCCCCGACCGCGCCCACGTCCACTCCCTCTCCTTCACCTGGCACGACGCCTTCAAGCCCAACAAGAAGGTCTCCCTCCCCTCCATCCACCTCGAGAAGGCCGCAGTCCTCTTCAATCTTGCTGCCGTTTACAGCCAGATCGCACTGTCCGCCGATCGATCCTCCGCCGCCGGGCTGAAGCAGGCTTGCAATTCATTTCAGGCCGCTGCGGGGGCTTTCGCGTTTCTTCGCGACCATGCGGCTGCCAAGGCGGTTGCTGCTGGAGCGACGCTGGATGTGTCGCCTGAGTGTGCCTCCATGCTCGAGCGGCTCATGCTCGCACAGGCGCAGGAGTGCTTCTTTGAGAAGGTTATTGCTGATGCCAAGCCCCCGGGTCTCTGCTCCAAGGTCGCTAGGCAGGTAGACCGACACCACTTCTTTGCCCTTTTGCTTTCGGAATGGATATGCCTGCTTGCTTTCTTTTTTTTTTTTTTCTTGATTTCTTGTCGAATTAACATATGATTTTGAATGACAATTCTTTTCGCTACTGATTTGGTTTAATCGAGATCTGGTGCCGGCTTTAGAATTGGAGCCATTCTTCCATGAATTCGAAAAATGCCCTAAATGCAACCAGCCCTTTATATTCGATAGGAAATAGGGAACCGATATCTTTCACATTTCACTCAAGGCTTCGTGAATGTAAGTTATTGAAATCTTTGCCGTGATGAAATCAGAATGATAGACCACAAATGTTGCAGAGATTTAAAGTTTTTGCGTCTTTTTTCCTTTCTACTCAAGAATTGTCCTGCAATCTTGTTGCAGCTTTATGGAGAAATATGTGCTTGCACTTATGGGTGATCTTCTGTAAATTGTTCTTAAACTATTACTAGCAGTTTTCAAATTCTTTCCCCTTCTTCGAAGCTTTCATGCTTTTACTTAAAACAACACTTAGTAGAAGCTTTGTAACTTACTGGATTTGTAGATCAATCAGAACATGATGAAGCTTGATGAGGTTTAATAAGCTCTCAGATTATGCCATAAAACCTTGTGGTGTATGGTAACTATTGTAGGTTGGTCTCTACTATGAGGAAGCTTATGCAGCCCTTAATTCTGCTCCACTCAACCAACACTTTGACCGGACATGGGTTTCCCATGTGCAATTAAAGGCTGCCCAGTTCTATGCAGAGGCTTGCTATAGATATTCCTTAGAGCTTCATGATAAGGATGAGATTGCCGAGGAAATTTCTCGACTTAAGATTGGATTAGGCACCCTCACGGATGCAAAGAAGTCTGCCAAGGGAGTTGCTCAACCTCTTCTTGATGCTGTCTCCAGATTGGAGAGCAACATGAACCGCAACCTGGAGAGGGCCATGAAGGAGAACGATCGGGTGTATCTCATGCGAGTCCCAGCAGCCAATTCCTTGTCTGCTCTACCTGGAGCCTCTCTCGTCAAGCCTACACCAATGGGTGAGCTTTTAGATGCTAGCAAGGAGAGGTTGTTCCAAGGACTTGTCCCAGACAGCAGTGCCAAGGCCCTCTCCAGGTACACAGAGATGGTTGATGATATTATCCGAACCCAAGCAGAAAGGCTGCAACAAGGAAGTGAGATGACAAGGGTTAAACTTAACGACATGGATCTGCCTGATTCTATTCTAGCTCTGGAAGGTAATTTCAGTTTGCCCATGGATCTTAAGGAGGATGTTGAGGCTGTGCAGATCAGTGGTGGCCCTTCTGGCCTGGAATCTGAGTTACAACAGCTTAGGGATTTGAGGAGGGTCAATCAGGAGCTTTTGGTCCAGACTGAAGAACTACTCCAGAAGGAAGCGAATGAGGATGCTCAATTTAGGGCCCAATTTGGGACACGGTGGACAAGACCACAGTCCAGCACTCTGACAAAGAACCTGCAGGATAGATTGAATAGGTTCGCTGGAAATCTTAAGCAAGCTGCTGACAGTGACGCACGAATTGAGCGAGCTGTAAAAGACAATGCTGCACTTATGGCAATCCTTGATCACAGGCCGGTATGTTCGTTGTGCTATATGTGTGTATTTTTCGTTTGTATCAAAATGCTGCTAGTTTTGTGGAAGTTTTACATGAAAACCATTGATATTTTTTCTGTTCACACAACATATGCAGAACAATATGAATTTATACTATATAATTTACCTGGCATTTCCATAGACCTTTATCATCTCCTACAACATTTCAGATTGAGCAAAATTATACGAGATATTTTGCTCTACCTCTTCTTCTTCTTTTTTTTTTTACAAAAAAAAAATGATGTCAACATACACCATTGATTTTGTTGATATTTCGGTACATGTCTTACTGACAAAGCTCCAAGTAGACTGAATACAGATTATTGTTACAGTAAAAGGGTACTAGACCAGAGAGGTTATATACTACAATAGATTCATATGTGTAGATTGGATAAATACTTGTATTACTTTGCATATATAATGAACACATTGACAATTTTAGCATTATAAAATGATTTACTTTTGGTGCATTACTAACAGTCAACGACATATTATGGGCCTCTTTGGATTAGCTGCTGGCCCCAGCAGCTATCTCACATAGTTATTGGCAAACAGCCACTTAAAGGTATCCCAATAGCCAATCCGAATAAGGCTTTAAACGTTAAAAAAAAACTAGTTTAAGTTATTATTAACAAGCAAATCCAACTAAAGTTAACTAAAATTGAAAGCAAAAAATAGCAATGTGAATAGTTTTCTACCCTCAATTAATGTTGTTTTAATAGAATCTAGCAGACCGTGCATATCTTCAAAGCTGTCTACCCAAAAAAAAGAAGAGAAATTATGATTGTATATTGTTAGGTTATGGTGAGGCTTTCACACTTTTGGGCCAACACTTTAAAAGATTTGTTAGCTCATTCATTCCTTTGTCCTTTCTCAATATTTCACCATCATTCTTGATTTGATCTTATATTAATTTAAAATCACTTCCGTTTTCTTGTGTGTGGAGCCTTCTTTTAGAGTTGCACTTCATAGCTGGCCCTGTGTTAATGGGATCAAAGTTGGAGGTGGTGTTCATTCTTGGTATGTTCGGGTTTTTTTATATTTTTTACCAATTTGTGTTTTCAATTAAAGCCATAAAAATCATAATCAATTCCAAATTTCCCATAAATGAGATAATCCTCTTTTCAAGTATCTCATAAGATAACATGGATCAAAATATCTATTTCTCGATTAAAAACTAAAAAAAAATATTTTCGTAATATGGCAAAGAGCCATGCCTTTGCCCACTAACATAGGGGGTGTCGAGTGGGAGTTGCCCAAAAGTTTAGCTAGATTGGAGGTGCATTAGAGAAAGAGAGAGGTCTTGGAAAGGGTGGAAAGAGAGATGGGCGGATAAACCAATTTTTAGTGGATTGGAAGTACGTGCGCATTTGTGCGTGCGCACATGCACATGAGAGAGAGAGAGAGAGAGAGAGAGAGGATTGATGTTGGAGGTAGGTGAGAGAGAAATGCACGTTCAGATTAGGAGATCTACGCTAGGACCTCATGAGTGGAGGATGTTGCTGGTAAAAAATTGACGGATAGAATTCTATAAGAAATATTCTGGAACTCAAATATAATATGGATACTTAATAATATTTGGTGAATAATTGATAAGATTGGAAATTTTGAATAATTACTTAAACAGGTAAATTACATTGATCAAACACTGCAATGTAATTTTAACCCCTTCTTTTAACTGAATGAAGACCCAAAATTGGCCGTAATAACTGAATATACATAGGGAAATGAAGAAATGATCCATAGAATTAAAAAAAATAATGTATTTATATAGCACTCATGACTAGTTTTGGTTAGTTCTAGGCTGAAGCTGCTTAAAAGTTACTAGAACTGATTGTAACAAGACTAAAATTAATTGGTTTCAGCCAAAATTGACTGAAACTACTAAAAGTTGAAATTGGCAGTGCTACATTTTACTTAGTCTTAGCTGAAAGCAATCCATTTTAACTGAAACTTGAAATCTTGATTCTAATCATGCCTTATGCTTGTGATTTATTTTACCCATTAAGTTTAAACATCTCTTCAATCACTTTAAACTTGATTAACATCCTACTTTGCGAAGTACCAATTTGAATCATGTTCCTAATTATTTAACCCATTTGAACCATGTTCTTACTTCTCATATTTTAAATCTATATGTTTACCAACCTCTGCTTTTTAAGGAAATTCTTTCCGTTAATCCCCCTTTTGTCCTTCAAATTTTGAATACTTTCAATTGAAAATCTTGATTTTTAGTTATGTCTGAAGTCCATCAATAGCTTAACTTGCATCTTGCTTGAAGTGCTGGGTGTTTTCTAACATTTACCACTCCTCTTTGAAACACTGCTTTATTTTAGAAGCTTTATGTAATTACTTACACTTGGGGCAAAATTGTTTTTAGCTTCTTTCTGCTTTTTGTTTTGTGTATACCGGTTCTAGTTTGCCACTTGTTCTGTACAAATGAGTTCTAGTATAATTCTTTGCATATTTGCATTTTTAATTTATTATGTATTGCAGATAGAATCAGCTCTTCCAAGTCTTGCAAGGCCAATTATGTCTTTGGATGGCAATGAAGATGCAATAGTGGGAGCCCTCAAACAAAGCTTGGTATTTGCTCTTAAATGTTCCACTTTGCTTCCATTTGAAGAAATAGTGCAGGAGTTGGTTTATCATTAATAAATTGTGATGACTTGATGGTTCTTGAGTTGAATTATCTTCCCTTATACTTTTTGGTGCAGCTCGCTCTTGGCCCCCCCCCTCCCCACAAAAAAAAAAAAAAAAAAAAAACTCTCTCTCTCTCTCTTTCTCTCTCTCTCTTCTCTTTTTCCCTGAATCATGTAGTTAACACATGGTATGCCGTACTAGTGTGTACCATCTCATATTGGACGCATTGTGCTGGTATTGAATTGAGACTTTGCAGCCTTTCTAGACTGACACTATCTTGAACTTGAAATATTGAGCATGATGTCATCTATTTTAAGGAAATATTATATTTTGAAATTTTGTAAAAGTAAGGCTCTTAAACTTAGGCCCTGTTTAGGATATCTACTGGGAGGGGCTAACAACAGCTGTTCGCCGTCAGCTACCTAAGATAGCTGTTTTTCAACAACTGGGGTCAGCAGCTACCCCAAACAGGGCCTTATACCATATTGACAATTGTCCAATTCATAAACTAGGGACCCATTGCCTAATCTTTCCTATATCTCATCATTTTCTTTTCTTACATGCATGTATATGTATTTTTTCATTTATTGATATCTAGTTGCTGACTATGATTTATCATGGTTTTTATCTTGTATTTTTATTAATGAGTGGAAAGATACTTAGAATCTGTGGCTAATCTTATAGTCTATTGTAGATGGTCTAATAGTTCCCAAGAATTTTTACATTGTGTGATTGGGCTTGTTATATGTTTCTGAATTTTCACAGGGAGGATTTTTTTTATTGATAGAAGTTGATGATCTTGAGTATATAATTTGTTAATAGTTTAGTGGTGGATTCTAGTTGTGATTTATAAAAAATTGGAGGCTGTGGCTAGTTAAACCATGGTTTACTGAAATGAAAGTTGGAGGATGTGTATTTTAGGCAAGATCTGTTTTTGCATATGCCTGAGACTACCAAAAGAGAAGACTTAGTGGAGGGGGGAATTTGAAGAGGAAAAGTCAAGCTTAGAGTTTAGGAAAGAAGGAAAAAAGATTCAAGTAAAAAGAAAATGAATGCATGATTTATTTTCTGTGTGTCTCTTTTTGTGTGCTTTTGTGTTGAATGGGGAGGTTGCTATTGGTGAACCTACAAGATTGGTACAGATTGAGCATTGCAGAGTGAATTCTTCTCTTTTTTTGGGATAAAATCTAATTTGTGCACAATTTATATAGCATTTTATGAATAGGAAGCTTCACCATTTATATGCGATGTTTGACTTATGCCATGAGCTTGCTATTGTGGATTGTAGCAGCTTCCTAAACTTACGACAATTATGATAAAAGGCTCAATGTCAAGAATTATCGTATTTGGCTATGGTTGATTTCCTTGATTCAGTGGCTTGATTGGGTCACTTCTTTGTCCAAAATATTCCTATTTTTCCTGATGGGTAAAACAAATAAATTTATTCGCAACAAGAAATTGAAAATGCTTGGGATGTGTCTTCTTTATGGCTAGAAGGAATAGATTTATCATTCTATTTACAGGAGCTGTTTGAACACAAAATTGCAGATAAAAAGAAGACTATTGTACTAGGGCTTTGTTTCATAGATAAGGAATACTTAAAATCTCTTATACTTCTGTAATTCAGTTGCACTCTTTATTTTTTGGTCACTAGATTTCTGGAAAACAAAGTTGGGAAAGGATAAGTGGCCTCATCCTTTTATTGTTTCGTGAATGTGAGGTGAACTTTGTTACCATCATGTATTGTGATCTTTAATCATCTTTTTTTATAATTATCCTAATTGATATATAAGTGTGCTAGGTATTATCAGGTGTGGAGCCATGTATAATGGCCCTCCCTAAAATTAAGATGGGTCCCCCATAAAAATCTTGGGGATTACTTGTTTGGCTTTTGTAACTTCACTATCCCTCAATGTCAATTGAGCTACAACTACTTTAAAGTTATGTCTCCTAAGTTTAAGGTATAATAATTTTATTTAAAATTAATATGGGCAATGAGAAATTATCATATAACAAGCTGAGATGAATTTTCTTTACAGTCTTCCACAGAGGCCTATAATTTTTCTTTTTGTCTCATATATATGATTAGTAATCTTTGGTTAGCATAAAGATAATTAGGAAATTAGTTTATTTTTTATAGATGTGTTCTTTTCTTCTTTACATATCTTTTGTTCATCTTTACATTGAACCATGAAGTTATGTGGATCAACTGATATTTGAAAGTACTCTTTGGTAGTCTTATAAACAAATTTCGCCCAAATTTCAGTCACAAAAAAAAAGAGACTAATAAACAAATTTTTATTCAACATCAGTAAATTATGCTCAAAAAATTAGTTTAATATAATATATAGTAACTGTTTTCTCAGAATACATGTGATAGAATTAGAATATCAGCTTCCTCCTTATGACAAAATACTAATATTAGATTTTATTATGCCTTTCGCTTAAATCATTATATTTGATATGTCTTCTTTGTTGGCCCTCCCAAGGAAAAGTCCTGGCTCCACCATTGGGTATTATAGTTCTTGGTAATTATGTTCTCAGAAAATTCAAGTCATGGCTTCTACCTTTTTTGAGAAAGCCTCAATTTGGGCTTCCTAACCTTAAAACTTGAGATCAGGCTTGAGGTGTAAATTGTAATCAATGCGTTGAGGTCAGTTAATGAGGCTATTGTTAGTTTATATGACATAATTTTCTGCAGCCATGCAATGCACATGTTAAATAGCAATCAACACGTGTATCTAAATGCATCTCTAAAGATTGGTTGTTAAAAACTTGTTCAAACTATGTCTGCAGATCAGCCAACTCCGATCAATTGCAAATCTTTACACAAAGTTATGTATCTTTTACAATATAACATGGTATGCATATCATGCCATTCCCTAGCTAGCACTGACACAATATGTGATAGTTTAATTCTTGGATGTATAATCTAGTTAGAGCTTCCTCGAGACTGTAATTGAATTGGTAGATAATTTTGTCAATGACCATGACATCCTTTGAAAAGTAGGAATCATTCTTTTGGTATACAACCTATCCTAAAGTAAAACTTCAATGCCTTCCTTTGTGTTTTTGATTCCACTCATCATTCTCTTTTCTAGTTTGTAAGGTCAACCCTCCTAGTTTCACCCCACAAGAATGATGCTGTATTAGAATCACTAAAGAAATGAGAATGATGTATGTGATATAGTGATCCAAAGAAATTGTCAACCCAACATTGAGTTTTTAAATCATGTCTTAACTCAAAATATTGAAATAAAGATGTGATGATAACAATACCTAGCCTATAGCCCAAGAATTTTTATGTTTCTTTCTGATGACACCAGTTTGCAAATGGACCTCTAATCATTGCTGCATGGACACAGACACCAGAATCAGAGTTGGGCAAGTCAAAGAGGGAAAACAGGAGATACAGGAATAGTAGAAAAAATAATTTTAACTAATATGTATTTTTAAATATTGTACCAAGGACATTAAATGTATAGCTCTAAAACAAGTGGAATGGAAAAAAGAGGTATTCCTGTAACTGACCCCAACTAGTTTGGGATTGAGACTTTGTTGGTGGTGGTGGTGGTGGTATACAAAGGATATTAAAAGATGCTATTTGTTAAGGTCTCCTAATATGCATCTTTCTTATCTAGACCTCTCAATTAGCTTAAGTATCATAGAAAAATGGTACTTTGCAAATTTCTTTTTGATTTCCACATTCTTTATCAGTCTCTCATTTTTAAAAACAAAATAATCCAAGAGGTATCCAAGTGTTTGACACATATCCTTTGGATATGTATCCAACACAGGAGTTGAATGTGAGCATCTGGGCAGCTCAGGATTTGTAGTATGGATGTAGGTGTTCAAAATGAAACATGCACAGTTGATTAGTGCAATGTCTAGCCATTCCCTTTGATTGGTGCTTGCAGCAGGATACTGTAAGAAATACTAGGCCTTCCACGTAACTTTGAGTAATAAAAATCAGCACTCCTCTGTCTATTCCATGTTTGCTTCTCTAAGGCCATCATTTTTGGGTTACTTTGTACCTTTGGGGTCCACAAAATTTCATCAAAACTTCATCTTTTCCATGCCATGGCAACATCAACTATTCACAGTTGAACCTGGCATATCAGCATCACACGTCACTTTTTTTTTAAAGAAAAGAAAAAACTTTGGAACTTCTAGAACTTTGTTTTTGTTCAGTTGAATAAGTCTTTCGAGAAGATAAACTTTACTGTTTAACCATTTTTCGTGGTTCTTTTTTTTGTCAAGATATCAGATATCAGACAAAAGAACAGGAACACAAGTACTGTTTTTTCTCATAAAAATTCTCAAGTTGTTTCTTTAGTTTTATCCAGAGCCATGCATGACCGAACTAATACCCTAACAACCTTCTTGTCTACTCAGAGGCAATTAGAGACTTTGGGTGCACAGAGGGCAGGCCTTGAAGACATGCTAAAAGAGATGAAGAGAAAGGTGAGACTCATTAGAAATCATAATATTGTCCTCTTTTCTTTCATATTAGTTGATTAATACTGCCTAATGTGGAAAGTTAGCATACTTGAATATGCATTTTACATGCTTGGTGAATATATAAGTTAACATATGAGGAACAGTAGACAAAAAGTCGATACTTTTATGCATGAATCTAAGTGGCAATCACGACAGTACACTATGTATAACACAATATGTACGATGTGGCACTAGCATGGGACCAGTTGCTTGTTAGTATTTGCCATGCTTCTATGCCAATGCATGCTAAGTGCGCCCTGCACTGGCAGGGAATCACACAACATGATGCTTACCATGCTAGTGTGAGGCTGGCATATCACTGGCATGCAATACTAAAATCCTTGCTTCCATGCAACAGTGAAGACGTGTAATTGACACAAAGAACAGCAAATTTACACACTTGCCATCATATATGCATTATAAATATTAGAACAGTGCTATGTGGTGGTCATAAAGCATGCCACATTGTACTTGGAAGGTATAATGTTATTGTTAAATTCAACTGTCTATATGTTAGACTGTGATAGTATTATTAAATATTTTTAAAAAAAACGTGATTTCACTATAGAGTATGTATGATGCTATGATTTGCTATTATTGCCTATTTATTTCCCATTGAATTGGAGATTGACAACAGTCATAACATGGACATAAACATAGGTGTCCATTTCATGGATGCCATTGCTAACAGATTGAGATACATGTGAGAATCCCTCACACCTATACTGCACATGACAAACATTATAATGACCATTATCGTTGACATCTTTTTGTTGTTATAAAAGTAAATGATATACACACAGAAACCATGATTTTGTCTGATGTTATTAGTTTGTTTCTCTATAGCTGCTATGCAATGTTAAAACCATGATTTTCATTTTGAACAAGATATTAGTATTTATTGGTATTGGCCACTGCAATGGATGTAAAGTATCTGCTTATTTATTTTCTCAATTGAGATTTTGATATCTCACCCATTACATTATCAACTTAAATTATTTGAATATCTTTACTTCAAACCTCTATTGGAAACTACTACTTAGTTCATCTGCATGTTAGTTGCCCACTAACTTTGTGTTTAATAAAATCGGAGTTTAAAACCCTTGTTTATAATTTTTAACTTTTTTTATAAAGTTGCTAGCAAATATTGGTCTGGCCTTTCTTGTTGTTCAAAAGAAATTGAGTTAAATGATAGATTTTTGCAATTAATGGATATAATCTTACTGTAACCCTCAAGAGCCTCCCGAGCCATTATTTATCATTATGACAGAAATAGTGACCATTATTTGTTCAATTCTACCTTTAAAAAAGATTTGTTTCAAAAGCAAAAGAGATACCATTGCAACATCAATTACTAGCCACTAAAACGAGATATAACCATAGTGTGTTGTGTTAGTGTGTATTATCCTATAGCAGGCATACCATACCATATCGGTACTGAACCGAAACTCAGTATGGGTTGTATAACAAGTATCAAAATGTCGAACCAACCTCCGTGCTAAGCATGTTGACAGTGTGCCAATATGGTACTTATGTGGGTCCAGCACCAAGATTGCAAACCTTAAAAATAACAATTTAAAATCGCATGATTTGAGAATGCTACTATTATTTTGTTATGTTCAAAATGTCTAGGGTGTTGACTCTAACATATTAAAAAAAAAAAAAATGAAATATCTGTCAGATTTGATAAGTTTGCTATGTCTTGAACTCTATGTTCATTTCAACCATGCTGTGTTTACGGCAGGATGATATACTACCCAAATTGATGGCAAGCACTGGCTCACATGAGGATCTTTACAAGAGGGAGCTAGCAAAGTATGACCAAATCTGTGAAGAAATTGCCCAAAACATTGAGGCCCAGGAACAATTATTGCTTCAAATTGAGGTAAGCTGTTTTCTTCTTCCTGCTTTGAATCAGAAAACTATTTTCTCGTGATAGGCCTATGTGACTTAATTCTTTAGAGTTTTGACAGGAACTGCACATCTACTTAAATAGGAAATCATCTGAGTTTGCACTTACTAGTTGCCTTATTATTTAACTCTTGGGAGCACTCCCAATACAATTCGTGTTGTTCAATGAGAAATCCTAATATTACAAGTAATATGTCACTTCTACAATCATCAATTAATTTTCTTAAAGAAAAGGGGAAGTATGTTACCACAATGTTTTTATGTGAAGACTTTTTTTTTTTTTTGTCATTTTAATCAAGCTCAATCAATTTTACCTCTTAGGTGGTGGCCCTGAAGATTAGTCAGGAAGGTTAAAGAGGGATGGAGTAGCAATTTATGTTGTTTTCTACACAAGTAGTTGTAAATCAGCTCATTCTTTTCTATCAATCCATTGATGCCATAAGTGAACGGCAGATGATGAATCTACCCTTATATGCAATTATTGATTTGAATTTAACCATTATCATTGCAGGAAGTGGTCTAGGCACCTAGGTGATCGCTCAGGCAATAAACAATGTTCATGATGCATAGGCAACAGTCACCCAGACCATCATACATACACTTGTGCATCCAAGCTAAAATATGCATTTGGACGTGAGAGAGAGAGAGAGAGAGAGAGAGAGAGAGAGAGAGATTTCTACTATTATAACAGAAATTAGTCTGAGCCTTTTTCTGTGTTTCCTAAGCCTCTACCTGTGAGGCTCTAACTCCAATAAAAGATTACCCCATTTAGTTCAGCTTTTGTTCAATAGTGATGAAACTCATTAAATATAAACGCAGGAAATTGCAATGATCCTTGTTAAAACAGGTAATGATGATGATCACCACCAAGAACTGATGTGAATTTCAAGTATAAGCAATGCTATGACTATGATCTATCTTAACAATCAGGCCTCACAAACCTGACTCAGCCACCTGAGATTTTTTTTCCATGAATGGCCTTCATTTCCTCTATTTTTGGCAACCAGAGATGACTTCAATGCAGCCAAATCTCCCCACAGCCTTTTGTGTTAGATACATCCGGATGCTCAAGCCATGTTTCATAAAAGTGATAATATATTAATTGGCTCTAATTGGAATCAGTGCATGGATGTGGCTTGTAGAAACTCAAGCCTGTGGCTAAAACTTAAAAGGTCTTGTGGGCAGGGCCTAGCTCGATAGCTAGGTCTGCTGGGATTTGAGTTTAGGCCCAGAACTTAACTTACTCCATTCCTTTATATCTTCCTGAGCAATCAATCTCTATTTTTTTTTTTGCTGTTGCAAGAACCCTCTCTCAACTCTACAACGGTATAATGTTGTTCTAATCCTATCATTTCATTTGCCACCTGTAGGTAGAAAATGATGATTTTGCTTCTTTCATGAATTCTTTCCATTGTATACGATCTTTCTTTTCCTTCTATGAATAAGTCATCTTTATTTTTTCTGCAGGCACAAAATGATGAATTTGCTGCTGTTTTCAATCTAGAAGACTACAAAGGTGTTTCATCCGTTGCCTGTTTTTCTTCTTCTTGAGGACATTCTTTACTTGTTTTCCTCATTTCTTTGGATATAGGATTGTTTACATTCTTCAGCTGACATAATAAAGGATTTTTTGCTTTAATGAAGCATGACTGGTTACAGATTGTGTTATGCATAGTTTTTTCCCTAATATTTGCTCTTATATATTTTTACATATTTCATTTGTTTAGGCTATTCAATGGATTGTCCTTGATTGGTGTAAAGGTTCTATGTTATTTAGGTTTTAAACCATAGATATCCTATAATTATCACAGAGGTGCATGTTCATACATGCAGTTTTGTCTCCTCAGTTTTCAGGCCCATATTTCTGTTTATTTTCCCTTATTAGTCTTAAATATTATTTGTTAAGAAAAATATAACCTTTTTTTAAAAAAAAAATACTAACTGTCTAGATATTATTTGGCATGCTTTTTTAAGTCAATTTACTTTACTACATGTCCATGTCAATTGGTTGGTTGGCATGCTTTTTTAAGTCAATTTACTTTACTACATGTCCATGTCAATTGGTTGGTGTATTTTTGTAATAGGAAACCTGCAGCTGTATAGCTTGTTAGTGTCCCCCCAATCATTTATGATTCCAATAAACTAGCTACATAAAAGGACTTAATTATTTTTGAAATTTCCAATCTCAAGCAGATTTTGAATGAATACTGTGACTCGTGTTAAGTATTACTCTTGTAGAAGATTTCTGTGCACATGACTTGTTTCTTTGCAATGCCCTCAATTTTTTTTAGTTTAACATAATACTGGTGGAATGTGATTATATTGGTATTTTGAATAATACAAAGATGACACTTTTGTGAAAGCTTTTCACATGTTCCAGTTTTTGGGTTGTATGTTCTATTGGCTTTGTTCCATGGTTCTATTCCTTCCATGAATTACTCCACACAAACTAAGTGTATCTATTTCTAGTCCACTGTTTAGTTATTCTCTGACAATTGATCTGTTAATCCTGCTATGCTTCATATGATTTATGGAGGGGATAGCATCTGTGTGAGCTATTCCATTTTTCTGAATATTAATGTACCTGATTTAGTGTAATTGTAAATACTAGATGGGCCATTTTGGTTTAAATTTCTCCAGTTAGATTCTTTTGTTTATTTGCTGCTTTTATAATTGATATTATGTTTTTTTGTTTTTCTTGGTTGTAAGAGTTTACTGTTATACTTCAATTAAGGGAAAGTATGGTAACTTAATGTTCCTTTTTTTGTTTTTTTCTTTTTCTAGATTGTGGGATTTTGGGTTCTTTTGAGTGTTGAGGATGTATCTTTCTAGAAAATGTAATATAGATTGTGTTCCTTTCTTTCGTTATATATCTTTCCAATATTCCACATCATTATGTTTGTAACATTATACGCTCTATAGAAAATTTACACAATTTAAATCCTATCAAAATAGGATAATATAGTGATCATGGTAGTTACTGTAGAGTTACTTACTGAAGCTTCAATATACCTAGAATGAATTTGTATGCATTCTACATGGAGGTGCACCTTGAAGCATTTAAGAAACTGCAGGAACATAGCAGATGTTTGATCATCTAGAGAGGATGATGGATGAATATGATGGTTCTGGAAGGATCTTGTTGATGCTAGAATGGCAACTTTTGGATTGAGTGGAATAGAGGTCCAATGAAGTTGATTTTGTAGATGGACTTAATGAGCAAGCACACCATGGTTGGTCCAAAGTCCAAATGAGAAAGGTCGGGTTTGGTGTTTAGGTTGGCAAGCAATCGTAAAAAATATACCCAACTATGAAATAGATCTAAATTTGATATGCATAAATGTTACAACATCCTTTATTTTATGTTTCCAGGACCTAACCTGATTGTGGTGTGAACAAGGTTTGAAATATCCTAATTTGTGAGCATTTCTAACACATATTGGCAATGTTCAGTATTTAGGTACCAACTGGTCTGGTATATAGCACATATTGAGTTGAAACATACCAACACCCAGCAGGCAGAAGTATATCAGTCAGTCTAGTTCACTATTCTTTTTTTCCCTTTTTATTTTCTATTTTTTTGTTTTTAAGGTTATTTTAAGATTTATGGATCTTGCAATTATGATTGTTGGGGTGTTAAATGCCTAATGGATGCAATTTTATAAAATATGAAATAAAATAACGTTAAGTGTATATAATAAACTAGATTTGCTAATTGAAATGTTAAAACTTTGACTAGAAAGAGTAGAGAGTTAACGAATAAAATGATATAAAAGGCACTCAATATTCTTTGTTTACAAGAAACCAAATAGAAAGGTGGCCAGTCTAAGGATATTGAAGATGGTTATAAACTTTTATGCATAGAAATGTATACTAACAAAAATGGAGTTGAAATAGTAATGGATAAGGAAATAAATGATAAACTTGTAGGCATCGAAAAAATAAGTGATAGACTAATAGCTATCAAATTAGTTTTAGAGGAGATTATTAATGCAACTAGTGCTTATACATTGCAATTGGGTCTGAAGGAGAGGATTAAAAGCAATCTTGGGAGGAGATTGATTAATCCATGGCATTTGAGAAGTAGGATTGATATTTACAAGCAGTGACTCAAATGGCCATTTACTGAAATATGGTATAGGATTACATGGTGGGTGTGGGTCTGATGATAAGAACTTAATGAAAGGTTTAGTGCGTGTGTTTTAGTGCTTGAGTTTGCAGTGGATTGTTATCTAGCAGTTACAAATGCATATTTCAACAAGAGAGAGAAACATATCAGTAACCTTTCCAACTGGATCAAGTTTATTATAAATAGATTACCTTTTCATTCAGAAAAGATATATCAACTTGTTAGGATCGAGGGAAGGCTTAACCATACAATGTAGGCAAATAGTGTTTGATGTATATACTATCACAAGAAGAGGGACAAAATTAAAAATGCTTAATTGTAAGATGGAGTTTAGAAAGGGAAGTGTTTCATCTTTCAAGGATAAATTATTAAACGAGGAAAATTTGAACTTAAGAACTGAGCCAAATAGAATGTAGGGCTAGATGGCTAATTGTCATGCCAGAGCAGATAAAGATGTTCTTGGAGTGTCAAAGGACAACAAATTTACACACAAAGAAACTAGGTGGTGGAATAATGAAGTACAAGAGGCGGTAAGCTAAAGAGGATTTACTTTGAACAAGTTCAAAAAAGAAATGTTATTGAGGATTTTGAAAGATATAACAAAACTGGTAGATATGCAAAAAGGCATAAAGCTACATATGCAGCATATGATAATTTATATGATAGCTCTCTTTTAAAAGAAAAATAACGTTTATAATACAGCTCAAATATGAGAGAGGAAATCTAATGATATTGATCCAATTAGATGAATTAAGATTTGAGGATGATAGAGTATTAGTGAACTATGACGAAATTAAAGAAGGGAAGGCATTAAGACCAGATCAAATACCTATTGAGGTTTGAAAAATCATGTGAGATATTGAGGTAAACTTATTTAATAAAATTTTGAAAATTAAGAAAATGCCAGATCATTAAAGAACATCATTTTGAGAAAAATATAGGAAAAATCCAACTTTTATTTCATCAAGAGAATGAATTTAAAGTTTTATAAGATTTGAGAAATATTGTTGTGCCTACCTAGAAGAATAAATGTGATATACAAACTTGTTCTAATTATTAGAGGATCAAACTTATGAGCCACTCTATAAAATTATAGGAAATGGAATTGACAAAAGATTAAGGAAATGAAATGATTTTATGCATGAAGGTTAACAGTGGAGGCTTTCTTCTTACTTAGGCAATCAATAGGAAAATATAGAGAAAAGGGAAAATCTACTAAGATATTTATTGACTTGGAAAATGCTTATGATGGGATACTATCAATCAGCATTATAAAGAAAGGATTCACATAAATGTTATATTTCATTGAGGATATGTATGTTAGAGAACTAACTTGCATTAGTTCTTGTTGTAGAACAAGTGTATTTTCAATCATGCTAGGCTTGCATCTAGGATTGACACTAAAGTGTATATTTTTTTCTGCTAATATTTATCAAAATGTACAATGGGGTATCTTATTTTTGATTATAGTGTTAATGAAGAAAACTTGGTTAACTACTAAATTGGAAGGCAAATGCTTAAAAATCAATAAAACAAAGACAGAGTACATAGAATGTAATTTTTAGTGAAAGTAAAAATAAGGAATAGGTTTGAGTTGTGGATGAAAAAGACTGCAACTTAGGAATTTTTTGTATGTGTATCCTTCTAAATATTTGAAATTACATGTATACCCTCGCAAATTTACTATTTTTATGTATATTATTATATATTATTTCTTTTGCATGTATAAAATTGTGTATAATCGGCTTGTGCATCAATACTAGTAGAACTATAATAATCAATATATTACCAGAATAACAGTTAAGAAAGTATATTTTGGTGCAGTGATATCGATATTCATTCCCAGGGTACTAAATAGTCAACTTCATTATTTGTTGTTTGAGACTGAATGTTTTGTACTGTTGGGTCTTCTAGCCATTCTACATGTTGTCAGGTCATCTTTATAACCTTGTTACGCCTTTGATTTCCTATGGCAAGTCCTTCCTTGCGTTTGGTACATGCTAATTGGTTCTAGTTGTTCATCGCAAGCCTTCTGTTATAGATTCAACTAACATAGATTATTCCATTAGTGGAAATCTGTTTTTCTTTTTATCTCTTACTACTGTAAAATGAGAACTCTCCATCCGAAAACAATGACCAAATGTCAGGTGTTTTGTTGGATGCTTATTATCTCATGTGATCTCACATGTGTTGGGTGCAAAAAACATGAGAAGGGTGGAACAAGAACTATAAGAAGGAAATATGCCAAGGACTCCAAACTGAATGAAATAATGAAAAAGATAAATAATAGACAAATAAAAAAAAAAAAGCTTCTGAAAACAAGACTCGAATCTGGATGGATACAGAAGGGGAAAAAAGCAACAACCCAAGGTCCAAATCCAACAGCATGAGAAAGAACAAAAATAAGGACTCATGAATAAATAGCAAAATCAGAAAATACAACATATGCTAAGATTCTAATCCAGACAAGGTTAAAAAAAAAGGTAGCGATCCAACAGCATAGCCGAGATGCTTTTTTTCAAAACGTAATTTTTTGACTGATATCTCTATATTTTTGAGCCAGGATACTCCTTTATGTGATATCTGGGATTTTAGAGAGAAGTATTATTTTTTCTTCTTTCCCAACTTATTTCATGTACTTTTGCAAGATCTTTTTTTTTTTTTTTTTTTTTTTAACTTCTGATATCAGATTATGATCATCTGTCATATGCCTTCTCTCGACTTGTGTTGAATGGGTGTAGCTCTAGTATATGTAACATGGTAGGTCATATTTTTATAAGCTCCTCCACATTGCTGCTAATAATTTGGCAAATTTTTATTGCCAGTTGCTCGAGAGAAGTGTTACAAACAGATCTCTGCTGCTGTAGCAAAATATCGAGAAATCAAAGAAAACGTCAATGAGGGATTGAAGTTTTATGTCACTCTTCAGGTATTTACAGTATTTGGAAAATAAATGAATCTTGTACTTGCACTGGTCTCACCTGTATTTATTTTGTAATGATGATTCATGAACTCCTTGTTTTTGTTTGGTATCATGGCATCACATTAACTGGAAGCATGTCGTTGACGATGATCTAGTTACTCTAGTCTACTATGCAATGGTCCACAGTAATTTTATTATATGTGCTTTGTTATGAAGACAAGTTTGAACTACTTTTTCCAACGTTTTGTCTGTAAACAGGACGCAATAACAAATGTCAAGCAGCAGTGCAGTGATTTCGTGATGACCAGAAATATTCAGTGCCGAGAAATGATCGAAGATGTGCAAAGGCAGATTGCTGGTCTCAACGTCACAGCTGGTGGGAAAACAGGCTACGGCTACCCGCAAGCCAACCCACAGAGGAATGCTCCTCAACAGCCAGAACCACAGAGCGTTCCACCTCCATCTCATCCTCAACCGCCATACCATCGCCCGCCTGGTGAGCAGCCCAGGCCTGGATATTCTCAGCCGTACCCTGCTTATGCTTCACCCCAGCAGCCTCCCTACTATGGCCCCAGTGGTCAATACCAGCAGCGCCCCCAACATGAGTATGGGCAACCAGCATATCCCGGATGGCGCGGACCTTACTACAACACGAATCAGCAGCAGCAGCAGCAGCAGCAATCAGGCTCGCATCCTCCGGCCCCCTACACCGTGCCAAGTCCTTATCCCCCACAGCACTACCGCCCTCAGTGAAGGTTTAAGGTAAGTACGTGCAAATATCCTCAATTCTCTCTCTCTCTCTCTCTCTCTCTCTCTCTCTGCACCGTTCTTGGCCTTGTTCCATTTGTGAATGGCTGCAAAAGACACCGTATACCATACCATATTTTATGTGCTCTCTGTATTTTGCAACCACAGGTGGTGTGATTAATTAATTCGTTGTCTTGGAAGAATAGTTCTTTGTCTAGTGATTGAGCAGGAATATTTCGGTGCTGATTTATTCCCCATGTCACGCTGGAACATTATAAAAGGCATGTATTATTGGTATTGCTAGGGTTTTTTTGATGAAGTGACTGTGAGCTTGTGCAGCAAATACAATGGTGTGTGTGTGTGTACAGAATCTGTGGTAATGCCACCAGAATTACAGTTTCTTTCTTTTCTTTTCTTTTTTTTTTTTTCTTTCTTTCTTTCTTTAAAAAAAATAAAATAAAATTTAAGAATTGGAGGGGGTCTTGAAGGTATATATTTATTTGGGAAGTCCCTTCCTAATATAATTATCTTTGGCGAATTCTTGTATTTAACAGCTCGGGAACTACTCTTCTAAGCTTTCTCTGTTGTTGGCGCTAGCTTGGTCGCGCGCTTCATGGCTTAGCGGGCTCCATCAACACGGGCCCACCGTAGAGTTAGTTGATCGGTGCGCTGGCCCTTGGTGCGTTCCACAATCATGAGGGATGCTCCTAACCAGCTGGATCCCACCATGGCCCCGGTAGGCACCCACCTTGGCATTTCTTTCGGGTTACTTTGGATCGAATCATGCTGGAACGATATGGCTACCGGCACAGCCCACCTGATTGAGGGTTGAGAATTGTACCGGATTAGCTCATATATTTCTCCGTTTTTCTTTTAAATATTATTAAAATAAAATAAACTACATACATATTCTTTGTCATCTGTTAAACGTTTTTTCTTCATCTTTTTGGTTATTCGAAAATCTTCAATCATTATATTTGTTTTTTGTTTCATATAGCTTAGCTTAGATGGTTGTCAAGCTTATTATTATTTTTAAATTTTAAAACTAATTTAGCGAAAACTAAGTAAAATAAGTTGGATATACTTACTCTCTTTTGTGAGTTTGCTAATGGTGCAATCCATTAAGGATATTTCTCTCGTTGATTGCACTGTTTTCATTGTAGATTTGTATTCTAGTCATTATCATTTAGAGAAGACTTTTTATCATCATTCTTTTAACCTTATATCCTATCTTGTGTCATACTAGTCTTTAAGGCAAATCAGCATCTTTACCATATTGGGTTTCAATCAGCTCTTATTATCGAATATTCATCCTCTTGCATTAAAAGTAGATTTTAATGCTATTATAGACACTGAAGGGATTAGTAGATCATGGTTTATAGTGATGAGTATGTGAGAATAATTATTCTTATGTGCTTCGCATCAGGTCAAAATATTAAAATTATATATTTCTTTCTAAATTAAAAAATTTATAAAATTATTATTTAAATAAAAAATTAATTCATTAGTTGATAATGAAGTAGTAATTCTTAATTTTTTATTATATTTCATAATTGATCTCTACTACTATTTCTACTACTATTATCATCACTATCCAAGGTAGCTCTGAAATAGTGCATCTTTTACTTTTTTTTATTTTTGTAATTATATTTTTAATCATATATTAATATCATAAATATTTTATTTAATAAATTATTAATTTCATCTTGAAATCTAGTAGTTCTATTTACTTTCGCTTCGAGCTCCATACACGATACTTTCAAATGTAATTATCAAATGATAAATATTTTTTAAATTTAAAATTTTAAATATAAATTAGTATATTTTTTTTTAAAAAAAAAAAGTTTATTAGGGGCTAAAAGGCAATGCCCTGTCGACGGTTTTTATTCACAGCTGTATATGTGCGCTGACGAAAAACGTAAGTGACGCCAACAACAGTACAGTACCATCAATCAGTGGGACCAAGTATTCTCTTTCAATATGGATTAAACCATAAAACGCCGAGGCCACAAAATCATCAACACAGTATGCCACTGGTATCGCAGGTAGGTACACCCACCGGGCCATCATGGATAGCGTCAATCTCATCACTCTTCCAAAACCTCTTACGAAATTAGGGGAATGCTTTATTATTATGTTCTGTTGCGGTTAATCATATGGCCGGTAGGCAGAACTTGATTGATGTGGACAAAACATATTATATGCGGGTCCAACCCGTATAGCTTATATATATATATATATATATATATATATATATATATATATATATATATATATATATATTCTATTAAAATTATTTTTATAAATAGACAGGATGAATAGTGAGAACTGAGTTATGTTAGTTCTAAACATTCAAATTTTTTAAGGGATCTAACTCAAAATCCATATTCAATCGATTAATCAATGGGTTAGGATTGGGTCTATGTCTGAATCAAGTCACATTTGAGCTAGATACCAGATTTATATTTTTGATGTATGACCCTTAAACTAGGTTGGCAGCATAAATTTTCATATATAATAATGGTCATTAGGAATGATAAATCATGTCAACAGATCGTATCAATTTAAAAATATAATAGTAAATAGGATAGCCTCAACTCGACCTATTTATTATTCACATAAAAAATTTAGGTCTAAATATGACTTCTTTATTATATGGATTACAAGATATGTTTTGCGTTCGATTATCCAGTTATGTTTGAGTTGACACAAATGCATGATTTATTTTTAATCTGTACAATTAGAAATTAAATTTTACTTCATCTGACTTGTATAACTTGTATGTAATTTATCTAATATTAATTTAATTATAAAATAATTATATATTCATAATTATAATCTATTTATTTTTATTTATTAAATTTTACATGATGATAAAATAATAAAAAAGTTAAAAGATGAAATTAAATTGAATAAACTAAACATAAATTGTTTGGTTTAATAATCGAATTAATTGAAGATCAATTTTAAACTAATAGGTTAATTCAAGATATAATTTATTTATTAATTATATTTAATAAATTAATTTATTTTTGAGCTGAATTTATTTATGCACGACTCAGGAGCACCAAATTTATATATGGAATTCGAGACGAAGTCCACGGGCTTGTCTAAAATAGCTATGATGGAGAAGGAGAAGGATCACCAAACTCTCTCTCCCCCCTCCCTTGAAAGCTGTAGGATTGATACGAACCCAGTGGTTCGCCTACTTCTTCTTCTTCTCTCTCTCTCTTTTTTTTTTTTTTTCCCTTGGAAACTCCATCCTAAGATATAGCAATCCACTGTCGTTGTAATAAATAAATAAATAAATAAAAATATAATAAAACTTTTTTTTTTTTTTGATTGGTACCAAAGAGAACATGGAGGATATAAAAGACTGATTATGAGCTTGGAACGAAGATTTTAGACGAATGAAATTAAAGCTTGGGCTCTTGAATCCGAGAACTGATACGTAGCTCTCTCTCTCTCTCTCTCTCTCTCTCTCTCTCTCTCTCACCGCTCGCTTTTATGCGTGCCTTGACTAAAATTGCTCATCGATCGCGGCCACGTACCTTAACTTCGGGTCCGACAGCTGTTCGACGAAAAGCCTACAAGAGACTGACTCTCCACCTCCGTAGCTTGAAACAGTCATATAAAGAGAAAGAGCGGACGCGGAAAGCGATTAGGTGAGGGGAATCAAAATGCCCGCGGCACCGGCGACCCCCGCCACCGCCCTCGCCTCCTCCCTCTTCCGCCGGCACCCCGCCGCCTCCCCTCTCCCTCCTCCGCTTCCCATCGTCTCCGCCCGACCGGCGATGCTCGCAGCCCGGTCCCCGGCGGCGAACAGGAGGAGGATTTTTTGCCAGGTTGCCATCACCGCCGACGTTTCTTCCTCACCGTCGCCATCGGCGGCGAAAGGGGAGGCGGAGGCGTTGTCCAAGGTCGGGCGGAGAGTCCGGGTGAAGGTGCCGCTGAAGGTCTACCACGTCCTCAAGGCCCCCGAGCTGGATTTGAACGGGATGGAGGGGGAGATCAAGCAGTACGTGGCGTTGTGGAAGGGGAAGCGTATCTCCGCCAGTCTCCCCTTCAAGGTCGAATTCCATGTCGCCGTCGAGGGCCAGCCGATGCCCGTCAAGTTCTTTGCCCACCTCAAGGACGACGAGTTCGAGTACCTCCCGTCCTCCGATTGAACTATAAGTGTATAATTTGATGTAAACACTCCAAATTTCAGATAGTATTTTGGAATTCAGATATGGGGCAGGCTGCATGTATCGATGGAATTATCGAGAATCCATCTCCTCTTCCTCCCCCAAAACCTTCTCTTAATACAGTAACATGGTTCTTGCAAATTAATAAATAGATGACAAGGGAAGAAGGGACGTTACAGTTCTGCGGCCAAGTAAGTTTATTGCCGTTTCTCTATTCTATTTCTGCTGCTGCTATTGTTGTTGTTGTTGTTGTTGATTTGAGTAACTGTTTGAGTCAAGATGACTGAGTCGTGTTGTTTGATCAGATATAGGCCTTTAAAGGGAATGCTTCTTTCCTTTCTGATGAACCTGTATTGCAATTTTATTCGTTGTTGACTGTACAACCAGGCCTTGCTTAGTTTTGATGCAAAAATGGTTATCCCTATTGAAGTTCATAAGGATTTCTTAAGTCTTTAAATATGTGGATTTTGATTTTGCGTATAAATAATGATTGGAATTTTGATTCATTAGGTTATAACTTTTATCAAAAAAATGTGCTCTTTTGCTTCTCATATTGCTTGCTTAATGGAAATGGCATTCACATGGCGACACAGGTACATGGAAATGGGACCATTATGTTCTTGCTAATTTGCAGGTTGTTGCTGATAAGATTGTCTGATTAGATGAGAAAAGTTCCTTTAAAACTGGTTTTCGTATAATCATATCTGATTAGATGTATATATTTCCTTGTTGAAGATTGTTACCTTTTTAGAAGGCAACAAATTCCCTTTTTTTTGTGGATGGGAAGAGGCTTTTTCAGATGTGTTGTTGTACTAAATTCTGCTTTACATTATCTGGAAGTTTGGGTTATTGTATTTTTTTTTTTTTTTGGGTTAGTATCAAGTGAGAGGGAATAAGTAAATAGTCATGATATTTTCTTGAATGAATTGCTATCCTGCTTGGGTTGTTATGGTAAATGTTCATCGTAGACAATGCTTTGTCTTAAAGCATGTCATGTTGCACTATATGGTTGCATGTTTGATGGATGGAGCTTCATATTTCAATATCAAGTTTTTGGGTCACTTATGCTAATAGAAAATCAATTAATAAATTAAAATGGTCGAACCAAAAGGATTTTCAAGAAAAAAGCATGTAGTGTTATCAAATCATCAATTTTACACTTCAAGTGCAGTTGTTTATCCTTATATCCTTAACAATTTCTGATTTTTTTTTATTATCCAGGGCCTTAGGGTGTTCTTTTCTTATACAATGAAAGTTTTCCTGGAGTTAATAAACAAAGCCTATGACCTATGTATTATATTAATTATATACGCCACTTTTGCAAGCTGGGGCACCTATCAATATGGTGTTCAACCCATTAGGAGCACCCTAATAAATTTATTTATTTTATTATGATCTGATGATACTATTAAGGCTATCAATAAAAATCTTTACTTCTTTGTTTCTTATAACAATGGTCCAAGTCACGGACTAAAGTACCATAACATAACAATTTGTATTAGCTGTACTGTATCATTAAGGTACTGGCACTGGTATGCACCTTGGTACCAAACTGTCTTGATACATGATACTACATCTTACTTCTAATGTGTTGGTATGGTATCATATTGTCTCTGTCTGTACTGTTTCTCACTTTAACCTTGCTGTTAGTGGAGTACATTTGCTAAAAAAATTATCTTGCTAGTTCAGCTTCTTGGGCATTTCCATTGTCATTAGGATTCAGGACCTTGTATCACCTGATTGATTTGTTTTGTATCGAAAATTTGTTTGGAAATGTTTTTCTGCTTCGATGTAAGGTGGGACTCTCCTTTTCATACTTTTATATATTAAAAAAAAAAGCATGTACAAATGATTGGTCAGTGAATTTCTAGAATTTCTGAATCCTGTTTGGCATTTCCTCATGGAGTCTTAGTTTCATTCTGTTTGAAGAAGATATATTAATTTTGACATAGTACAAGCACCATGAACCTATATGGATCTTTCACCATTATTTAAGCTTTTCCTTCTTGATGTTTAAATTACATTTGATGATTTGCAACCTTTTTGCATGATGAGTTTTCCCTCCTATCCTGTCCATCCATTCTTTTTATTGTCGTGATATCTTATGCTGTCAATATCTTATCTTATTTATGCTGCCGTTATGTTATCATGCCTTTATAGTTAAAAATATTCCTTTAAAGTACTAATATTTAAAAAGCCTCAATAATCAAATTGTGAGCAACATTGAATGAGAGAGATTCTGATAAGTTATGCTTTTCCTTTATTGGAGTTAAAATTAATAAAAATTGCAGGAGTGTCTTGTTTTCAAATTGAAAATGAGATAACAAATTAAGGATAAAAAATAAAGAGATTAAACAAGGTGGAAGTGAAAAAAAGATATATGTGTATGTCATGACAATATGCAAATAGAATTTTCTCAGTCATAACGTAGACTAGAGGGAAGAAAGCAGCAATTCCATGGGTCCTTAGGTTAAAGCGCTTTTTTAAAAAGGCATGCTAGCAGTCACCATTCCTCAAACTGTCCTCATGACCTAGTTTAAAAGCATAAGCATACAGCTCCATTCTTATCTATTACCACCTCAATTTGCAAGGCATGCTCCAGGTTGACTGTCCATCCTTGTGTAGTGCTAGATGTTATCAAGAATATAAGCCTTCTATAACCTTTGTCTCGGAAAATGTGAGTTTTGTATTGAAAGACTACAATTTCACCTTTGATTCATAATGTTGATCTAGGAAAGACTAAATTTTATCAAGGTTTTAAAAGTTGTTTCCGATTTTGATTTTGGCCTGCTTAATAGAGTTCCAATTTCAGTATTTTCGATGGTTTCAACAATTTCACTCCAGATTTCTAAGTTTCGGTCAACAAAGTTAGAAAAGTCCTAAAAAGTTGGGAAAAATGAAAAATAAAACTAAGTTAATTCTCATTATTTTAATATGTTTTGAGTTAGAATTATAGTTTGTGTACCTTGAGTAGTTTTAAGCTGAAATTAAACTTAATGCATTATGCTAAACTTTGCACTCATTATAATGCCTATTGTGTTCTCCTACTCTTTTCACTGACTTTTGAATTTTTCCTATATTGTCTCATTTTCTTATAAATTTCCTGTATTTACTCATCTTTTGCATTATTCAGAACTCTCCACTCATATATCATTCTATTTCACTTAATAACTCATCTAGAAAGAGAAAACCCATCTAAGCATAATTTATTTTATTTCATTTGAATGACACATCTAAGCACAAAAATACTTATGTAAGTGTATTTCATTGTGTTTTATTTTAATACTTATCTATGCAAAAAAAAAAAAAGGTTCATTCTATGCCATTTGAATAGTCCATCTGAGCAGGAAAATGACCAATCTAAATAAAAGCCTATTTTATTTCATTATTTGAAGGTGAAGTTTATCCATCATATTACAAAGCTCAAACTAAGGTAACACGAATTTTATAGCAAGGTCCTTAGATAAATATGTAATTGAATAGCATTGATGAATTGGAGAAAACATTAACCATGCTAACTTGTTAAAAAGGAAAAAAAAAAAAAAAAAAAAGGTTTCAGTTGATTTTTGGTCAGTTTCAGCTAGTTTCGGTAGTTTGGAAATTTGGAAACTGATTAAAATGAATTAGTTTCAGTCTTCAAGCTTGTAGAACATACATTAATGCAAACGTTCTCTTCTTAGGATGTTATATTTTTTTGGCTAGAATTCCTTTCAAGACTGGTGATGGTCTTTGGAATTGTCAGCTTCTAAACCTTCAGTGGAGTTCCAGAATCCCTATTTTAAGAATACTGGAGTCTTCCTTGGTCAGAACGAGACCAAATTTCTTGTAAGCTCATCTCCAAACTCAAGTCCTTTGCCCTGGTCGGTAATCTTTACTCTTCTCAAGAGAAGTAAAAACAAAACTGTTCTGCCTGACATTCTTTAGACCTCTCTACTCCCTATATTCCCTGATCACTTGCTTATCCTTGCCTAATCCATAATCCTTACTGATCCACACTTTATTTGTCCCAACACTGAGTTTATTATGACAACATTGGTAGTACGACCTAGGTCCCATTTAATATTTGTTCCTTATTCCTTGTCTCCATGGTTCTGATGCTTCACCTCCTAGTCTGTAGAGCCATTTCCAATAAGAGCCTTGTACTTTAACACCACATTGCAGATGAATAGACAAACAATGTCATAAATACAGTGATCAACATAAAACATGGAGTGCCCATTGTAGCATTAGTTTTTATATTTCCAATTATCCTAAAGGCCAAGTCTTGATTTTAGTATTTATAAATTCAAAATGTATGACAGTTGCATAAAACTCCTAGTCACATAATACATACATAGATGCAGGCATGCTTGCATGCAAATGTACATGCACAAGAAAAACCAAGGGTGCACATGTGAGGTTCTTTCTCTTCATAAATATTGATGATCAAAACACTAAGGTTGTCTAAGTAATTGTTGCCTGTATGAAAGGACATGGTAGGATCTTAAGGGCTGACTAAAGAGGTTGAGGAGTAAGAAATGTAGGGATTTGTTTGAGCACTTTGAGTGTGATTACTTCAAAATTAGTGCATTGAATGGGCACTTTAATCAGGAATTCTTTACCTTTTGACAGTTGAAGCTTTTCTACAGTGTTGCATGCAATAGTGATGCTGGTGCATGAATTCTTGCTGAAACTCGTTTGCCCAGACTAGCATAGAAGTAGTGGCTGCTTCTGCCTCTTCATTTTGGTGGTGTTTATAGATACTATAACATAACTGAGGCTCTTACTTTTTCATTGCTGACTTTCAAAATTGGAAAATATATTTAGCCATATTATTTATGTGATTATCAATGAGACAAACTTGTTTTCACAGAAAACTGTATTGATAAATATCTGAGCGTTGATCCTTTTGCCAAAACCTCTTCCTGGTTGATTGAATGATTCTTTGTTACCTAAACAAACTCAAAGGAAAATTTTGAGTTATATACACCATGTTGACCAGAAGAAGAATAGCATATTGGCTTGCAATTCATGTGGTGTACAATGGTTAGATTGACAAAACACATGAATGCGGTGGTGACCACCGCATCAAGAGTTCTCATGAGCCTTCTCCTCCAGCAGATCCTGTTTATGAACATATGTAGCTTCTAATTCAGCAGCATAAGCCAGCTATATCGGGCTTAGCAATTTCAGTGCATGACGATTGATTGATGCACTTCTGCTGAATGAAAGGGTACCATGCTTTCCTATTTCATGTTCATGGCTCCTTGCAAGGCATATTTTTGAAGGAAGTATAAAAATCTCATGTCAAAACATTCAGATTGCTCTCTATGAGTGAGGTAGTTAAAAGATGATAGATTCTAGCCTCGACTTTTACAGAAGCTTAACATTTTAGCAAGCTGGAAATCTGCTGCCAATATAAGCCTCTGAGAAAGTTTAAAGCAATATTTGCTCCTCTCCCAATAGTGTGAAATATCCATCAAAATTTAGCACTTTTTCAAGGCGTAGATGTCATTGTCCCAACGTTTCCACTATGCCATCAACAAAGATGTAATAGCGAGGATACCATGTGGAATTGTAGAGAGCGAGTATATTATCGAAGGTTAAATGACTCCTGGATTCTCACGGCAATTCAGACACTCCGCGTGGAGTGTTAAGACATGGGTGGTCTTCCATGAGTCTTGTGTTAGACTATCTACAGATATGTGTACATCTAAGAAGCTCTTTTCTTGAAAGCACGAGACAAGGAAGATCTTTCACTGTTGCCATTGGACAGTGTCCTTGCTAAATAACTTGGATATCAAATCCTGAATTTTGTTCAGAAGTGGTATTTAATACGAATTCCATGCACAAGTCACAACATCTTGAACAAAATTTTCCTGTTGAGGTTTTGAAATGGCTTTTATTGATGCATATGGCTCTTGACTAGAATGGATGTCCAAGGACATTCAAGATTATAGACTTACAGTTCACGTACAAAGAGGTGTTCATATTGCGTTTCCTAGTTCATCAGACAAGATTCCAATCATCAACAAGGTTACATGAAAACTATAGAGAGTCTGAGAAACTTGTCCAATTCAGATTAGAAGTGGAACAAATATATTGGAGAACTACTTTTATGGTAGCATGTAGCAATGAGATAGAGGATTGGATTTTCAATTATATAACTTGCCTAAATCTTAAAATGTGGGGTGAGTTTCCAGACTGACCTCTTCTTTTCATGCAGCATGCAATGCATCATGATCTTTAACAGGAAATGATATGGTAAGTTTTACACCCAAAGGTAGGATAGAGCATCTAGCTAATCAAATGTTTTCCTTTCTTTCTTGAAGGTTATTACTGATTTACTAAATGTTAAAAAAATAATAATAATCTAAATCTTACCTTCCGCTGTCCTGCTGAATGCACTCTCATCCTCCTTTTAACCTTATCATCAGTCTCATTCTCTTTTGCTAAATCAACTACATATGGTGCATCATTTTCCAGTCATGTAAGGAAACTAGATAGATATTTCCTATGGTTCATGATCTTCCATTTTTTGAACGATTTGTGGAATAATTTGGAATGAAAGAGGAAAATGGAGTTCATCAATTTTTGGCATGCACCTGACCAGTAAGGCATACTACTTAAAGCCTTTTTATTAAGGAGAAATTATAGTGAAACCTTAAATTTTTTTTTTTTTTTTTTTTTTTTGGACATTAGAACTTTCATTTTGGTATGCATAAAACCTCTTTATTCATCTTCACCATAGGGCATTAGCATGTGATGATCATATGGTAGCAAATCTTTTGGATTATATCAACATTATCCTTCAAACACAGTTCTGAAATCCAAACAAAAATAAAACTGTCATAGTTTCATTTCATGAGGGTAATTTTGACCTTTCACTTAGCAGCTTAATGGTGCTAGGGAGTGAATGGATGGAATGGGCATTCATGTATCAAAATAGAAGTTTTGAAGTCTTTCAGAAAAAAAAAAAAAAAAAAAAAAAATCTTTTAGAGCTGACGTGCTATTTTTTTTTTTTTAATGAGAAAGTCTCACTGTAATTTCCTCTAGTATTTCCTCTATTATTAATCTCCTATATTTCTTGCAAGCGTGCTGCGTGAAGCGCATAACATCCTGCCACAAATTGTCAATGGTATTGTCCGTTGTTGGACCCAACAGGACTGCATACCTGTTCAATGACTTACAATTTTTCTTTGAAGGGTTATTACTGGTTCAAGAAATATATTAGAAGAAAATAATATCTCCATCACATACAAGACCCAACTATAACTTTTTTGTTTTTTTTTGATCATTTAGCTCACAATGTTTTCCTTATCTCCATACACTTGGAATAAATTAAACCCATATTCACAACCTTGCATTTTTTTTTTCTCTGATGCTGTTCTAGCTACCATGATCACCGATGCTGTGATTCTACATCCAAGCATTTTTATCTTTTCAAAAAATATATTTTTTGATAAACAATTTTTTCATACAAAATCATACATGCTAGATGTTCTGATAGCTTAGTGGACTCCCTCACGTTGACCTATCATCACCTTAATTACTTACAGTACTTGTTTAGTATTTTCTTAAAAAAAAATTTTCTGAAAAAGTTTTCTATAGATTTATTTTTCTATGAAGCAGCTTTATAAGAGAAAATAAATTTTATCATATTTGGTTAACAAAAAATTATATAAAAAAATAGTTTTGAAAATATTTTTCTATGTCTAGTTGAGGGTAATTTTACATGGAAAAATGTAATTTATCTATAATACCCCTCGAATAAAAATTGCATTAAAATTAATATTATATTATAATTTATCTGTTATAATATAATATTAGTTTATATATCATAATATATGGTATAATTTAATATATTATATTATATTATATTATATTATATATGTTATAGTAATATAATTATAAATATAATAGGGGTAATTTTAAACTTTTGATGCAAAATTTTTTTTAGTGGAATGAAAAAAGATAAAATACTACCTTTTTTTATGAGAAAACTTTTTTAGCGGTGCATTAAAAAAAAAAGGTATGGCCCCATCAACCATTTTTCTTTTCTTTTAGAATCAAATGTGCAAAAATAAGGATAGAAAACTTTTTTACTATTATTTTATTTCCCAACCAAATGACCCCTTAGATCCCTTATGTACATCCCAAAACTATATCTATTCTATTTCTTCCACAATTACTAAATCCTCAACCAATATGTGATCGATCTAACATATTAGAACTGCAGGACCTACATATGTACTTCATACGTATGTAGGTCCATGCGTTAATGTTGTTGCCTGAAATGTGGATCTCCTTGTTGACTCAGTCCCACAATAGGCCACAGACACCCCACCTGTCTATGTCTATACTACAGCCGATGATATGCCTTTTGTTGTTGTTCCTATGTGTGACACTCATGTTGATGCTCGGCCCCAACTAGCTCCATCTGCTCTACTAACAACTGCTGGCCTCGACTTACCACAGTAGATGGCTTCCTCTGCAACTGTCGACGCACAGGCACACAACAGTTTCGCAACATTTGATGTACCAAGCCCACAAGATGATCAAGCATCATCAGCATGTGACGAATAAATGAACACGTTGAATGGCTTGAGGCCATGGGTGATGAATAGAACACTTTAATATCTAATGGGACGTGGGAACTTGTTTATGACGTGCGTTGTGTAATTTACGTTGCATGGAGCACTAGCGTGGCTCAGTTCTTAGCCGATAAAAGTTAACTTCTTGTCCATTGGACAAGGAAAAGCAGAATGAATACACCTGCCTTGAAGTCAGAATTGTGTAAGATGGACTCCTCCGAGCAGCAACTGTTGTAGATTTGTTGAAAAGTATGAAATTAGCAAAACCAGTCAGAGGGGGAACCAATTACTAGTTCTGATATGGCAACCAAGATTCCTGCAACCAAATTCCTTGTTAAGCTTTTTGTTCAGTGGAGGTGCAATCACTTGCTAGATAACATGATCTTTTTGCAGGTTTAACACATAACAGCAGCAACAACTAAAGTCTGAAACCTCCATTTCATTTTATTTGATTGAGGGCAATACTTTATGATTTTCATTCTATTTTTACTATACCTTTTTTTTTTTATAAAAAAAACATATATCAAATCATTATATATATATATATATATATATATATATATTGAAGGTTCAATATAAGATTATATAATATAGTTTTGCAATCTCTTCTTTGAGTTTGGTAGTAGTTTGTGGTCTGACAATAACCATAGAAGCAGCAACAATTACAGTATTGGTTATGTGCCAAGTTGTTTTATTTCCAGTGCATTTCAAGTCATGCTGTAACATTTAGAACTGGACCATGCTTAACTTTTCGACATAAATGTTGTTCTATTGCTAATCATGCTATCATCGCTTCTACAGCATGACGCCATGGCAGGATGGCTTCATAAGACTTTGAGCTTTTTTGAGTAAAAAATTTTTATGCCGTTTTCCTCACACAGCCTCGTCTGAGTACCTTTGTTTAGCGAGATAATACAGTTACATCACCAAATGGTCCACTGACTGCAACAGTGGCTCTCTTTTTTTTCTTTAAAAAAAAGAAAAAGAAAAAGAAAAATTTTCTTTCCTTTCTTTCAAGTTGAAATCCGACAGGTATACAAATCCCCCTGAAGAACGAAAGGTCAACCTTCACGTCAAGCACGGAGTAAGAAAGGTAACAACATCCACCCCATGAGACTTGCAGTAGGAGCCACAAGAGGAAAACGAAGGAAAGAACAACGGTCGATTCCATTTCCAGCTCTCATTTTATTACCACTTAGCTGCTCCAGAATATAGCCGTTGGGTCCGTTACAACGATCAAATCTTAAACCCCTCCCCCAACCCACCAGGTGGAGGAATGCTTTTGACGACGGGTGCAAAATTTGAATCCAGCTTCTCCCCTCCTCCGTCGTACGGGAGAGTTATTGATGGTCCAAAAGAACCTCGCTTCTAGGACCCATACCCACAGAGTCTTCTCCACGGCAGGAGCAGTGGTCTTATATTAAAAGCTCTCGCGAATATAAGTCATGGGAACAGATCAAATCATATTTCTAGCTTATGAAAGATCTTCTTCCATGGGATTCTAATTTTTCGCTCTTGTTCTTGCATATTGATGCACTTTGATTTGAGTTACCACAGAAAGTAAGTGAAAGCATTGCTCCAACGCTCATATCCAAGCAGAGAGAGAGAGAGAGAGAGAGAGATGGAGGAGCAGCGGAGGTTTCGAATGGGCTTAATAGCAGCATGGTCATCAGCAGCTCTCTCTGCGAGCAGCTCATGAGCTGCCGAGCCAAGAAGCAGCAACTGGAGCCTGAGATGAAGGGAGCTGCTGCTGTAGGGGTCAAAGGGGCTCCGGAGGATGGCGAGGCTCATTTGGCGAGCGTCGGGTTGGACAGACTCAACCCAAGAACCATAACAAGGACTAGATTTCTACCAGGTCCTGGGTTTGAACGCAGACAATCACCTCAATCCAACTTCCTTTTTCTCTTCCTGCAGCTTGCGTCTCCAAGACCTGCTCCATCCTCAAGGCAGTGGCCCACCTCCACTCAGACCTGTTCTGAAAACAAGAGCTCTCAAGCTCAGCGGTCTAGCAACGATAATGGCTCGCTCAAAGGGGTTTGGTTCTGAGATCGCTGTGAAGGACGATCTGATGGAGCCCAGCCTCCACAAATATGTCTCGATGAGAAGAGATTTGGGAGATGAGATGGAGCCGCAAGAAGCAGCAGGGAGCAATAGCTTCGTAGGACAACCTTTGGTCTACCCCTAGGGAGGCCAATTCAATTGATTCCACTGACACCTATTGGACTTGGCAGTCTAACAATGGTGAGGAAGTTGAGCAGCAGCAGCTGCAGTCAATGCCAGAGGTTGCCCGTGACTCTGAAGCTCAGGGCACGAGGCTGAGGGAAGGATCTAGTAGCAACCGCCTCCCAACTACAATGTCTCCAGATGGGAAGAAGAGAGAATTTTATCTTCACCAGCTTCATCGCGGTGGTGGGAGTGGAAAAGCTGATGGCAGTAGGGCCTTGTCACGTCCTCCTCCTCGTGCTGCTGCTGCTGCTGCGGTTGCTGGTGGCTCTTAGCAGCAATACCATGTGGGTCTCGTGTTGCAATCCGAGACATATCATGTCAAGGCCATTTGCTTTTTGATTTTTTTTTTCCCCCTGTACATTTGCTCAGATATGGTCGCAGCGAGCAATGATACCCTTTTTATTGTTCTTGTTGCGTTTAATATTCGATAGAAAACTAAAATCATTTTGTTCCAGTGTAAAGATTGATTTGTTAGACGTGAAGTTATGTGCATTGAATTTGCTCTTTGGCAGCTGCACTTTACCAGATCTTATTTATGATTGGTATCAGATAACAGATTGGTCATATACTCTTCAGATTAAGAGCAGTCGATCCAGATTACTACGTTGGACTCTAGAAATTTGATGCTGCGATGCGGCTCCGCGTAGAAAAGGTGGTGACGGCAGGAAGGCATGTTGAGGGACCGCAGGTGGGAGATCTGACAATGAGACATGAAGATCATAAGCCTGCTCTCAGCAAGTATGGGTGAAACCAGGGCTAGCTGGAGCCAATGTTCACGGTCATGCTTGATTTTTGACTGACAATGAAAATATCACCTGCAGCACGTAGAAGGGCAGTAGTGTGTGACATATCATTCACAGTCCAATGACTGGAATCCGTGTTATAAAAGCTTTATATATATATATATATATATATATATATAAAGTAGGTTCACTGATATTGACGGAAATGAGAAAAAACTATTATCTTCTAATTGTGTTATTAATTGCTCATCATGACGGTATTATATTTTTCCGCTGAAGTTTCTTTTCCAATTGTTGGCTTGCTTTTTTTTTTTTTTTTTTTTTAGTTTTTTATTAAAAAATTATACTTCAATTCTAGTCATTTAGGACCACCATTCAATGCCCGCAACCTTTATCTAATGGTCCCGTGCCCTTAGAGCCAGCCACATACAATCAGAAGAAGCGTGGTAGAAAGGGAAAAGATTTTTCTCAACCATAATTGATGCAAGCAAACGTACAATAAAGATTCCGTCATGACAGTCAAACAGGCAATGAGCCTTAAAGCTGGGCATTGATTTGGTCTCGACTACAGTGAACTTGAAGTTGCTCAAACTAAAGTTTCGGTATGAGTTTTCCTTAAAAAAAGCACAAAAAAAGGAAGAAGAATTAAAACAATCAATTTGAGCTCTTATCCATGGTCCAGTGGTTATTGATGTAATCAATAATAGTTGATAGTGTGAGACTGGTGTTTGAGGATCATACAAGTAGTGAAGTTACAACGCCCATGATCTAAATATACCCAAAAATGGATTTTGTAAAGAAATAAACTACAACTGATCCTCTATAATATGAAATTTTCATTAGAAGACAAATCAAAGTTCCTTATCAAAGATCAAACAAGTAGTGAACCAACCATGTTTTCGTCGGGAAATATGACATTTCTTTGAATGTAATCAAATAACATCAGGAGAGGATCTCTTTGTTGATGCATGCTAGAAATCCTTTATATTTTACCATCTTTTATCAGCAGGCAAATCAGAACTCGTTACCATGGATCAAACAAATAGTGAACGGGAGAAATTAAGCCATGACTCCATAAATATGACATCATGTCCAATATCCTCTAATAATAGCACATGGTTAGGATGCATTAACGATATCCTCTGATATGTATTGAGCCATGCTTCACGCAATAAATCTCTTTCATGCTTCTTCTTAACCTTGCCCTAGAAACTCTTTTTTTCCTTACTCTTCAATCCATCGATAACAACTAGATGTGAGCAAAACCAATCGTGATCGTGTTGCTTTTTAATTGACAATTTTCTCATAACATGAAAAACCAGAACAAAGTTAGCTTCTGAATATGTTTGGAATGGACAATACTCCTCCCAACTGGTTGGGAAGTTGTACGTGGCTTTTCTCCTCATCTTTCTCTTTCTCCATCATGCCGAGCGCAAGAACTCCATCGCCGGAGCTCTCTCATGTCAGTTCTAGGAGCGGTCATGGAGGTTCAACGCCATATATCTCTTCAAGCCACATGTGGAAGCCTGCATGGCAACAAGCTAAGGATGTGGTAGATTTATCAAAAGTTGCACTGATGCAAAAAATGCAAATAAGAACGAGGAAAGGGCTTGGTGTTTATGATATTTATGACAGCTGAGACTGAAATGTTAGTTAGTAGCTTATAATAAACAAGGGGCTCAAAGACGATTATTATTTGGACATAGATGATAAAAGGTACAGAAGCTGAAATGTTTGATGTTGGCTAGCTAGCAGTAGCTAGCAGTTCTACTCCATTATTTTGTTATGAACTTGATTGGTTGTTGCTGCCGTATATCAACTGCTTTATTTGTTTAAGATAAGAAAAAGAGAAAAAAGAAAAAAAAAAAGTTATGGAGATAGACATATAAAATATTATTTTCTGAATTTTTCTTTTTTTTTTTTTGTTAAAAAAAAAAAAAATAGTTGTTGCCCTTTGAGACAGGAACATTAATGCGGCACGTTAGACAAACTCAGCCATTTGGGCAACCATAAATTTTGTTGTAACTTATGATTCATATCTCCATCAAATGAACAAAGCCATGCAAGTGTGGAACATGTGCATGCATGGATGTCGTCAGTTTGGCCCATCCACGAGGAGGAGGAGGAGGAGGAGGAGGAGGAGGAGGGCTTTTGCTTGGAGGGTGCCTCAGACGTCAACAATGGATGAGGGAGGGGGGCATGTGCGAATTAGATGGTCCCCCACGTTCCTCCCTTCCCCTCATGAGATCCATCCAATGTGGTGGGAGTTCCCAACCCTACTAAATTCACCACCATTCCTTGGTCCCACCCGTTCCAATTAAATCTATCAGAGACTTCTTCTTAACAAGGCCATGACCAGCCACACCCCTCCACCACCAATAGAAAAACGAATAGCCTTCGATGGATGGCTTCTCATGACGGAGACGCACCAACGCATGGCCAGGCCCAGCTCAGGACTTGCCACCACCACCACAACCTTTCCTACTTCGTATTCTCTTTATGTGAACCCCTTTTCTTTTTCTTTCTTTTTCTTTTCCTTCTTTTTTATTTTTTAATGAAGAAAAGAAATCTAGGGGGGTCAATTCAGTATAGAAAAAGAGCTGTCTACATCGCTCTCGAGTGATGCGAGACAATAGGCATCCATCCAAATCCAAAGGTCGAGGCAGCATCGACGCCAACTACTGCTTCTTCTGTCAACTGCTCTCAAGATCAAGAGCCCTGTTGAAGGAAATAGAAGGTCGTCGTCAGGATATGGTTGGTGTTCGACACGTTTCGTTTTTCTTATAGTTTCGAGTTAAGGTTAACCCATAGGGAGATCGTTACAACCATTAGAAGGTAAGAAAGAGAGGCATTGTTTATTATATGACATATATGGTTTAGGACTGGAATTATTTACGATGCAGGAAGGCATTGTTTATGTGACATGATTTAGACCGTTAAGTATTTGAGATGCAAGCAGCTTCACCAAGACCTCCTCCTCCTCCTCCTCCTCTAGGTGCTCTCAGAAACAAGACGTGGGACAAAGCTAAATCAACATCCAACCCCATAAAATAATATCAAAACTTTTAACATGCTAAACTAATATGAATCTAGATTGATTAATTTTTTTTTTTTTTTAAAAAGGCCCTGAAAAATTACGGTTAAAGGGTTGTTGTCCATTTAAGGGATAAATATCTATATATATATATATATATATATATATAAAAGATGGTAAAAGAGAGAGAGAGAGAGAGAGAGATTCTCAATCACAGATATCATTAAATGCATTGTGAAAGTTTTCCGGGTCCGTAATGTTTTAAACTTGGAACTTAATTCTCAAGCATTCCCTTCCCGTGTTTAGAGCAACAAAATGGGCTGAGTACTTGATTTTGAATCATATAAGCTCTTCACTCCTCAACCAGAGAGAAAGAGAGAGAGAGAGAGATAGAGAGAGAGAGAGAGAGATTCTCAATCACAGATATCATTAAATGCATTGTGAAAGTTTTCCGGGTCCGTAATGTTTTAAACTTGGAACTTAATTCTCAAGAATTCCCTTCCCGTGTTTAGAGCAACAAAATGGGCTGAGTACTTGATTTTGAATCATATAAGCTCTTCACGCCTCAACCAGAGAGAAAGAGAGAGAGAGAGAGAGAAAGACCAAGGGCGTCCTTTTAAGGTGTGAGCAGAAACCCTAGGATGGGGTTAGATTAGAAGAAGACGACAAGCTCCCATGGTCAAACCCCAGCCCCCATCGAAAGTATAGGAGGGAAAGGAAGGCAACCAAACCGAGAAGAGAGAGAGAGAGAGAGAGAGAGAGAGAGAGAGAGAGGGACATTTTAGAAGACTAGAATCTTTTCGTAGAAAAAAAGCAGAGGAGGGCGGAGAAAGGTACCTTGACCTTTTTAATCCGCACTCGACCCAGAAAAACAACTCCACCACCACGCCCCCCGCCCCCTCTCTCTTCTTTTAAGTAGATTCTAGTCTACCACTGATTACGATTTGGAACCCATCCCTTTCTTCCCCCTCATATCTCTCGGGGGAAGAGGGGGAGAGAAAGGAATAGCTCCGGAACCGCCCACATTCTGATTGGTCGGGAGCTTAGGCAGGCGGGAGCTGCCGACGGAGAGCAGCTGGTGGCGATGAAGGCGGGGAGGTGCGGAATTTGAACCCTCGAGATCCGTCGTGGGCTGAGGAAGTTCGATGCGAGTTGATATTGCTGGAGTTTAGGATCGAATGTGGACGTTGCTGTTGGATTTTTAAGAGAAAGAACAAGGATAAGAAGAGAAGGCTCTGCTTTGTTCGTTCTCTGCCAGCTTCATGATGACCGCCAAGCGTGCCTACAAGCTACGTATCCTCTTATCTCTCCCAACTTTTTTCCCTGAATTCCCGCTAGGGTTTGTTTGAAGTCCGTCAGGAAGCCCTTTCTTTGTGTTTCGGATGAGATTAACGGTTCTTTGATCGATCTACTTATCTTTGCTTGCAAACATGTAAGAAAAAGATCGATTTTTGAATTAGTTGTGGCGCATCAGATGTTCTTTCGATAAACATGTAAGAAAAAGATCGATTTTTGAATTAGTTGTGGCGCATCAGATGTTCTTTCGATTTTCAAATAAATTCTTTAATTTTATGTGAATTGTCATTGGTATAAAAGTGGTATCTGGGTTCTGGTCATTTGGGACTTTTGGACTCGATTTTGGGGCCTTAACTGTATTGAATCCAGAGGAGTTTGTAGCACATGCTTCCAATGTGAATTGCGTCAAGATTGGGAGGAAGACTTCTAGGGTTCTTGTCACTGGTGGAGAAGATCACAAGGTCAATCTCTGGGCTATTGGAAAACCCAATGCCATACTGGTAAGATGCTCCCTATTTCTTACACCAGATTCCTTACTTTGTTGGCAACCATGTCTGCTCGTTTATCTGGGGGATATGATTTTAGGCTATGCTGAATGACTATGCTGATAACGTGCAGAGCCTGTCAGGCCATACAAGTGCTGTTGAATCTGTGAGTTTTGATTCCTCTGAAGTTCTATTGGCTGCTGGAGCAGCCAGTGGCACAATAAAGCTGTGGAATATAGAGGAGGCAAAGGGTAAGAACCAAAATTAATCTCCATAGTTATCATGATGAGCAAAAGGAGAACTTCACACTTTGCTTTTTGATTTTTTTTTTTTTTGGGCCTGCAGTTGTTCGCACTCTCACGGGGCACAGGTCAAATTGCATATCTGTTGATTTTCATCCATTTGGTGAATTCATTGCATCTGGATCGTTGGATACAAACCTAAAGATATGGGATATCCGAAGGAAGGGATGCATCCAAACATATAAAGGGCACACCCGAGGGGTCAATTCCATCAGATTCACCCCAGATGGCCGATGGGTTGTTTCGGGTGGAGAAGATAAAACGATGAAGGTATTGCATTGGACCTCACATTTTGTTCCGTATCTCCTATCTAGGAAGTTGCAAAACCAAGCTAAGGGTTTATTGGCATTGATACGTCATCATATATCTTTTTCACTTTTCTTTTCTTTTTTTTTTTTTTTTTGTGGCTTTTTTAAAGTGAATGTCATATCCATCTGGCAAGAATTTCTGGCTATTTTTATTAATTATGCTACTTTTTCAATCAATAAGTCCTTGATGTCATTATTAGAATTCTATAAATATGCTTTCATTTGATCTACCACTTTTTTTGTTCCGAACAGCTCTGGGATCTGACAGCTGGGAAGCTCTTGCATGATTTTAAATGCCATGAGGGTCCAATTCAGTGCATAGATTTCCATCCTCATGAGTTTCTTTTGGCAACAGGTTAGACATATAATGCAACTCTTCTATAATCATGTTTCCCTCCTCTTTTTCTGTTTCTGTTTCGTGTTTTAAGTTCATAGCATTGTTCAGATGATAGCAAGAAGTAACAACTGGTTCAGTAGCTCTGCTTTTATAAGTCTAATGAGCGGGAAGAGTTCAAAATTAAACCAAATCAAATGGAAAGCTAATTTTATGCACGATGAGAATTCCTGATCCAATGACTTGCCATATTGTGTCGGCAATGGAAATGATTTTTGTACAATGGCATCCATGGATAGAACTGGGTAGAACAATATCACTGCTTGAAGAGATTTATGTGGTTGGAAACTTTGCCCCGATGAATCTTCCAAGATAAATTTTCTACTTATCTATGTATCCTATCTTCCAAGACCATCCTACCATTTGCGTATTGTCTAGATTTTCTTACAGCAATCTCTCAGGCATCTGCAATTTGCTTACTTGGTTCTACTTTCCTTTCCTGGATTACTTTGGACCAAGACACCTAAGATCTGTCAAAGTCAAATGTTTAAGGAAATTAATTGTGTTGATCCATGCCCTATAGATGGTTAGAATGTGAAGGTGAGCGAAAGATAAGTTAAAACAAATACGGAGCTAGGATAAGCTTCATGAGCTGGAGCTGAAGAAAAATAACACTGAACAAGACAACAAGATAGCCTAAAGTCAATGCTCCTGCAGATGTTGATAAAGAATCATAAGATTATGTTTGAATTAGGATGTTGGCCATGCATAAAGGAACAGAGGATATGGTTTCCAAAATCACATGACAAATGACACTTGTAGGATTGTGGTCTTTTTTGAAAGACTTAAGCGTTTGTTTGATTAAGGGGAATGATCATTTGGTATAGCAATCGGAATCATTTGATTCTGATTCCAAGTTTTTGTTTGGATGGAATTGAAAGTCGATTTTGATTCTACCTAGAATTTGAATCCTGTATCAAGGGAGATTTGGAATGCAAGCCTTTCATGCCAGATTACAAATCCATTCCAGCCAACTGTAACCTAATATATCCTCATTCTACCTTTTTCTCATTTGATGCTTCTTATTAGATTTTGATGAGTTATGATAGAATAAAACTATTTTTTCCTTTTTTTCATGGTGAGTGTGATTTTGCGTATATCCTCTACAATTTTTGATGCATTTTTAGCATATACATATGAAAATCTGGCTTACCCAAGCTTTTAATTCCAATTCTCATTTCTGTGAACCAAATGAGCAAAAGGAAAGAATAATTCCAATTCAAATTCCAATGAAATTTGATTTTGATTCGGGTTTCGATTATGATGCCAAAACAAATAGATCATAAAAGAATTTGGATGTATGGTTAAGAGGCTATCTGAAAGAAAATTTTGTTTGAAGACATATTTAATTCAAAAATTAAAAAATAAAATCACCGATCTAGATCCAACTTAGATAAATTTAAAAATAAAATATCTAGATTCAATTTCTATAAACATCCACATGTAATCTTGTCAAATTTTAAGAAATACTCACCTTTTGATTTATTAAATACAAAAATAGGAGATGGCAAATAAACATTATTTTTAATTCTTTCTCCTATTTGCTCACTAAATTTGGGGATTCCATAGAATTTGAGACCATGTAAATTTACATGTGCAGAGATGAGAATCCACAATTTTCTTTTTTCAATAGAAGTTACAGAAATCTAATTTATTTAAGCATTTTACAATACTATGTCTTTAAATTTGGTGATTCTACAGAACACAATGAGATCATGCCCATTCCATGTCGAATTGTTTTTAGTGAAAAAAAAAAATGTGAGATAAGAAAATATGTAATTTTTATGTTGAACAAAAATGTAGTAGTTGCATTGAAAAGTGTACATACACCAAAAACTTGCAATATTTGAGTTTAGTTTGGAAAATCAAAGACCAAGGAAAAGTTAGATACAATTGAGAGCAATATTGTCCTAATCAAGGTCTGTCTTATTGATTCATACTGATCGTACCATATTATACTGGCAAGGTATTGGTGTGGCACCTAGTTTTGATTCGGTATGAATTAAATAAATCCGAACCGACCCCTACCATACGGTACTGATCCGAAGCACTCGTTACCAAGTGGTTAGGAGTGAAAAAAGAATGACACTCTATTTTGATTGGGGTGTGGATTAAACTGTACTAACCTATACTATACCGAACTGATAATTTACAAGTATGGGTCTCTATACCAGATTTGTGGATCTTGGTCCTAATTATAGGTTAAACATGATTACACCATGCATGGAAAGTTGATTGAAATGGGATAGCTATTTATTCAGATTCTGGCACTATGAAAAACACCATTACATTTGGAAAAAACGTTTGAGGAATGGTTGAGAAAGGTTGGGAGGGGTAGCACTGCAGGGGTGCATTTTCATTTTCTTCTCATGTGGTACATAGTAAGGTTTTTAGTCATCAGGATGCAGATTTTGGGTCCTACGTGCAAGGGTTTAGGCAAAGAGAGCATATTGGTGTTTACAAAAATCAAGACAGCTGTTTACAAAAATCATTAGATTGAACACTTGTTACATGTCCTGTCCTTTCTTTTATCCTCTTTTGTCTTGTATACCAAACGTAACCTTAGATGCTCAGCCTCCAAAAGGAGCATAGGGCACCTCCACCTTTGCAGGCTTATTTTCACATGGTGGGCCTGAGCCCAAGCCCATGCAGAGAGGGCCCAAGCCTTGATAGACTGCAAGTCTCCAAACTCTTCCAGAATTTAAAATTTGAAGCCTCTTTGAGCTTGATTCTTGGTCCAGCTATCTCATTACCTTGACAGTATAAGTCCATTGGTCCCATTTACTGCTTGCTAGTGTTGTCAGCTAATAATCGCTTCCTGATGCATCAAGCATAGGAGCCTAGCGTGAGTTAGGAGTTGTCATTTTCATGGTTACTTGGGTTTGCTGCACCAACTTCAGTGAGGCCAAATCCAAGGGATTGCTTGCCCTCTCCACTACCAAAGAGGGAGCGATTGGTTGGACTGACCCCACTAGCCATCCAACCAAGGCCATCTCTGTCTCCTAGAGTAGTAGGCCTAGTACCCAGAACAAGTAGAAGAACTTGGCACCATGGATGGTCTTAGGCACCCATTTTTAGCCATCAAGATTGCAACCAAGAAGAGAGAAGAAGGGAAGAGAGAGGACAAGATAGAGGTGGAATGGGTGAGAAGAGAATGAGAGGGAGAGGGAGAGAGTTGGATAGTGGGAAGGGACGAGAATAGAGGAGAGGAAAAATGAGAGAGGTGGAAGATGAGAGGTGTTCAGTCCCATATTTGATATGCATTGGAGAGGTTTTGGATAATGATCCATATTAATATTTAATAACCTTATGGCTACCTCTTTTTAGTTGAGGTCTTCGATTATTATGAATGATGTTAGAGCCAACATGGTCCATAGTCTATATGGCCAGGAGTTATTGCAACATGGTCTGTTTTGGGGCCGACCACGAGCCGATTGGGGCTGAAACAAGGAGGGTATGCAAGGACTTATGTGAGTGCATGCTCAATCTCACATTGCGTTTGCGTTGGAGAGGTCTTAGGTACTTTAATAAGCCAAAGATACTGATTAATATTTTTCAAGTAGCTCTTTTAGTGTGAGTTCCTGGATTGTTATAGGTATTAAAGGGGATTTTGAGAAGAGAGAAGGTTAGGAAAGGGGGAGAGGTGGAGTAAGGGGAGAAGAGGGAAGAGGGAGAGAAATGGAGAGGGCAGAAGAGAGGAGAAAGGGAGAGAGGGAGGTGAGGGTGGGGTGTAAGAAGAGGGGGGAGAGAAGGAGGGGATAGAAGAGAGGAGGGGGAGAGGCAGAGGAAGGAGAAGAGAGGAGTGGGAAGGGAGAGAGGTGGGTATTGTGCGTTTTGTTTGCGTATTTCTTTGTGTTAATAACATTAAACTTTATTTGATAAGTTATATTTGTTTTTTTTTTTTTTTTTTGATATGTCTGTATGTTATTGCCTGATTTTGACTTATGAAATCACAATTACTGTACAGCCGACAATACACAGACAATGTTGTTTGGCATTTTATACTTGTAATCTTGCATATAGAGCATTAATTCAAAAACCTATCACATGCATATCTACTGAATTTTGAGTTGGATGGTACTTAAGAGTGTTTTAGTGAAAGATCTGTAGTTCGTTTGTAAATCAAACAAGGCCCTGATGATACACAAGTCTATATGAATCTAGGTTTTATTTTAATCAAATACAAATCTTACCTGTAGAGATTCATTTTTCAGATTACATATGCTTTTGGTTTTTTAAATAATTTTGCTTATGATCTATTTCAAAAAAAAATGCACAGGTTCAGCTGACAAGACTGTTAAATTCTGGGACCTTGAAACTTTTGAGATGATTGGGTCATCAGGACCTGAGGTATCACCTAACTTTATAACAAATCTTTATAAGCATCAGTTTTTGAAAATTTCTATCTGAACTCCGTGTGGAAGATTATTGTCCTTTGGTACTCTATTCTTGCTGTTATGTTGATTGTCATCACTCATCAATTTCCATAACCATAGAGCTGATTTATGTATGTTGAAGTTTGCAATTATCATTAGTAAAGATCTATTATCTAATTGCTTCCTACATATTGTAGTATGCTACACAGATTTTGCTTTATTAAAATACCTCTATTTATGTGACATTAATTATTATGTTAATTTTATGATCAATATATTAATAGTATATCAAAGTGCAAAGTTCTTATAATGTTATAGCATTATGTATTGTCATATTATAAACATATTATGTATTACCATATTCTATGATTCTGCACTATTATTGTAATATTGTGCTATTACAATGTTACATTGATATCCTATGTTATTCTATATAATATGGTTATTAATAATTATAAAATACTATCATAACAATAACTTAAAATTATATTTCTATCTTAAAATATTATTGTATCTTTTATATTAATAACATAATCATTGTATTGCTGGATTATGAAATTATTAAGTAGCTATAATAATATTAGTATGCTGTGCAAGAAAGTAACAGATTTCATAATTATATACTATAAAATTATTATAGCATTATCCTGTCTTAAATTATAACATAATATAATTAAAGCTATGAATTTAACATAAATAATATTAAAGTTATGTACTACGATTATTATAACATTACATGATATTATATTGCTATATCAAATTTATTCTTATTGCTTTGATGCAGCAACTTACATACCTATTTGCTGTAACTCTATCTGTGGTCATGTTGATTGTAGGCCAAATTGTTGTGTGTAGGCCCATATATATAATGCCAGTTACATGTTTGATATTGAACTATGTGAAACCAAATTCTGGATTTGAGTTAGTTGCAGTAACTAAAATTTCAGCATGTTTGGCGATGTGAAATATCACTATATTCTAACAAAATAATACATATGCGTAGATATAAGCCATATCATGTCTTAGTGCAGGACACCTTACTGCTCCACTAATAACAGAATCCTTGTTTACATGTATGTCTCTTGTCCATCTCAATCATATCATAGATTTAAGATAACAGAAGAGTTCGTTTTATGCTATCTCCTTGCTGTCAATTTCTACTGGATTCTTGGTTCATCTTTAGTTTCCTTTTCTGCAATCCATTCATTCATAGTCCTGTTTAATTGTTTAACATGTCATTATCTAATCTATGAACAGAAAATTTCCTCACTTAAGATAAACAAGCTTCCTACAAATTGTAAGAATTTGTTACATCAATGACTTGACCTTCTGAACAGTTCTCCAATCTCCAAAACTGGGGCATACTGTGTCACATGTGCTGCTTTTCACAATTCAGACTGGTTGTCTTGCCTTCACGTGTGTCTTTTGTGTTGTCAAGAGAATGCTTATGATTCTTGCTTCATGCCCTTCTCCATTGAACTTTTGTTTCCTGTGTTCTCTTCCATTATAGGCTTATAAAAAAATCTACCTAGCCAAAGGCTAAAGTCATGGGAACAGTACCCATCTTGGTCTGGTCCCGAGTTGTCATAGTATTGGGACGGATTAGGATGGACCAGAATGACCATTAACAACAAACATGAAGAGAAAAGCAAAAAAAAAAAAAAAAAAAAAAAGAAAAATGGTGTGCTAGGATGTGAAGCCATCTTGAGCATCAGGATGCAACTGTCCTGCTCCATCTAGGTTGGGATGGATGGGGACCGATTAGGATAACCTGATTTAGAGTTGCCTGAGGTCTGAGATGCATTCTAGGACCCGGTCTCTCTCTGGTCCAGAGGGTACCGCTTGAACAGATTAGATAGACCAGATTAATTGATTGTCTCTTGTCTTCCTTTTCTGTCTTTTGTTATTGATTGTGTCTAATGCTGGTCTTTAGGTAGCTCTTCCTTTAGTTTTTCAGATTAGACCATTGTATAGAGGCAATGGAGATTGCACTTGCTAATTTAGGGTATGACTATTGATTTGTTTATTTTGTTTCTGATTAGATGAAAGTAAATCAGGTTAAAACATTATTATGGTATCTGCTGTCAGGACCTTAGCCTCTTGCTTTTGTACATTGTAGTTTCTAAGCAGTATGATCTTCAAAGATTATTGACCTTCTAACTTCAATTACAGACCAGCAGTGTGCGTTCCATTACTTTTAACCCTGATGGAAGAACACTATTTTGTGGATTGCATGAAAGCCTGAAAGTGAGTTCCCTTGACGTAAGCTTGTTGTTAAGTAGAATATTCTACTCTTTTTCAAATAGCATTATTCATATTATTTCCAGGTTTTATCATGGGAACCAATAAGGTGTCATGATGTAGTGGATGTGGGATGGTCTAGATTGTCAGATGTGAACGTCCATGAGGGGAAACTTCTTGGATGCTCCTATAACCAAAGTTGTGTTGGAGTATGGGTTGCTGACATCTTGGTATGGTCAGAGTCTCTTCTTTATGAAAATTTATGTGTGTTCTAGTTTTCGTCATGCTGAAGGATAGATATTTAATCTTGAATGATAACTTACAATAGGTAATAGCTGACATTTTGAATTGCAGCGCATTGAGCCATATGCAAGGAGCAGTGATGCTAGATCAAATGGCCATTCAGAGTCAAAATCCAATGCCAGTAGTAATCAATGCCTGAAAACTGACAGTTGTGTCAAGACTAGCATGGGAAGGTCATCCGTTTCACAAAATTCAGTAAACAGTATCAAGACTAATACGGGAAGGTTATCCGTTTTGCCAAATTCAGAAACTGTAACTAAGGAGAGTAAACCTTCAATTTGTAGGTTATCTGTATTTTGCTCTTTCGCTTTGGTTTTTGTTTTAAAAATTATTACAATGCTTTAAGCAAAATATTTTTTTAATTATTTTTTAATAAATTTGCTGAACTTGTAGCTCCTGGAAGTGTCCCTAGTACTCCCCACAGATCTGGATTGAGCTCAGTTCTGAAAGTAACTGCAGCAAATTCAGTTACAGTACCGGGTGCTACAGTATTAAAGAGAAGCTCATCAAAGTCCCATGGAACAGCTAATCCTCAGAACCTTAACAAGTCTGATGTGGTGCCTGTCACTGTCCCCAGAACTAGCACAAAAGCAGATCTGGCTGCTGACTCCAGAAAAGAAAATAATGGTGTGATACCTGTTGTTGTCCCCAAAACCAGATCAAGAGTGGATTTGGCTTCTGATTCTAGAAAAAATGCCAGCAATGTGGTACCTGTTATCATCTCCAGAACTAGCCCAAGATTGGATTGTGGTGCTGATTTTAGAAGGGAAAGTGGAACTGGAAGAACACTGACATTTACCATTCAGTCACAGGCGACTGACTTAGCAAAATTTTCAAATAACAGAGATGATTCAGAGGGAACAAATATGAGATTGGAATCTGGATCCATGGGCAATAAGTGCATTGAATTAAATGAAACTGTAGACTGCAATCTCCTTTCTGCTGTCAATGGCTTTGATCGAACATCCGCTAGCAAAAGGAACCTTGAAGGTGTTCAAAGAATTAGGGCTGCAAAGGCTGGAGAAAACCTATCAGTGGAGCCAAATCTGAGTTACTCAATTCAAACTTGTGAGTTCAGATTCTCAGAATTACAAAAAATATGCTATTGGACTGTAAATATTACTTTTGACATATTTTTGATAATTAGCATGTATTGCTTGTTCTCCTATTGCAATGCCTCATTTCTATTGCAAATATTGTTCTCTTAGCTATTTGTCAGGATGCTTATAGACTATCTTTTTTGTCTTTAGATATCTGTCTCATAAAGCATCCTTTTAATTATGCACCAAAAGTTGAACCAGGAGTTTAATAATATTTGCCTGCTCTAAGATTTTAATGCCATTCTTTAGTATGGCTTTTGTTATTGGTGTCAATTTTGTTCTATTTGATACCAAGCTCACTTACGCATACTAAAATGTCAAATCTATTCTCGGGATAGCTTTGGCTTGGTGTTATGGAATTGTACATTCTTAAATTTCATTCATTTGACTGATATATATATATGTATATACATATATATATATATATATATATATATATATATATATATATATATGTATATAGATATATGTATGTGTATGTGTATGTATGTGTATGTGTGCGCGCGCGTGTGTGTATAACTGTGCTAGAATTCCTCATCTGATAACTGTTGTCATAGTTTTTTCTTTGATCTCATTTCAAACCCTTTGACAGAGGTCTCTATGTCTTGTCACAACACCATCTATTCTTTGTTTGTGAATGATGCTACCATCTAGTATTTTCTGCTTTTGGCAACTCTTATATGATATCATTCACAGTTATAATGCCATCACTTGCACTGATTTTCTTCATGAATGAAAAGACATACCTTTTAGCAATATTTTGATTTCCAGAATTTGCTTCTCCTATTAATATTTTTGCAAAAAACAGTCTTATACTGATTTATTAATATATTATGACAAGGTTTTTTATGCCATATGTTGGTGCTAAGCCGTGCTAGTGCTTGGCATTCACTGGCTCAGATGGATGCGTGCTGTCTCATGAGCATTGTTGTGCTGCCTGCCATGTGCTGATCCTGGCCTGTACTGTATTGTCCAGTCTGTGCTAGCCAGCACTTTAATGCTTGGATGACATACTATATGGTCTGGTAGAGAAACCCTCCCCTATTGGGGCCTGCAATTCAATGCAGGAATATAGCGTTCTTTTAAAAAGTGAACTGATTATACCAAAAATTTGTTCCTGCACATTGTGTTGTATGTCTTTAACAAAAACATAGTTGAATCAATGATTAATTTTCTTTTTCCATATTAGATGATGCTAGAGAAATTAAACCAGGGGATGCAAGCTCTATGGAAGTTCTGAAAGGAGGTAAGTTTGAATTCTTACAAGTCAAAACTTGAAAAATATGTTTCAGCATTGTATGTTAATTTATTCCAACGGCCATACAGGAAGAACACGTTCACTTGTTGCAACTTGGGAACGGAGGGAACAGTCTCCTAGTTATGAAGGTCCAACAACCAGTAATTCCTCTGAAAACATGTCTGCTTCTAGTGTCAATTTTACTTCGGTATGGCATTCATCCTCATGTTTTGTTTTTCACAATGTAATGATCCATCTTTTAATAGCCTCTCTATGTATACTGAATACTGTATAACTGCTAGGAAATTCTTAAAATTATCCTGTGACTTAGTTGAAGTTTTACTTCTCTTTATAAGTCTATTAAAAGTTTAGTTGAAGTTTTACTTCTTTTTATAAGTCTATTAAAAGTTTTCTTTGTTTTTCTTTTTGGTTTTTGTGAGATAAATCATGCATGTTTGCAAGAATAAGATAATTTATACATGATCTTCATTCCTCTAGTAATAAGTTGTTTCTTGGCTCGTATCATTCAATCTGCCTCAGTTTTTTATTATTTGGTAACAACTACATACATACATACATATATGCATATATAACATCTTCTGAAAACAAAGAGAAATTGTAATCATTTATTTAGCAATAAATTTATGATGTAAAGAATCAAAGGTAATAGCCTCCCACCCCCTCCTCTTTTTTCCCTATAGTTATGGATATTGTTTATTGATTATTGCACCTCGAGCAACATTAGGTGCTACCTACCCTTGCGCAAAATAAGATATGCTAAAGGGAGTCATTATAATATACCTTAGTATGAGGGGGACACTTTTATGTTGTTAGAGAGATGGAGAGTTCAACTATATGCCAAGGGGAGTCGTTATAATATCAAGAGGAATTGATATTCATTGTCAAAATTGATATAAAAGTTTAAGCCATTTGATTTTGAGGCCAACCATATATATTAATCATTTCTTCTCACACTATTTAGTCAATATGGGATGAATCCTCATATGCGGTTTTTGACAACTCCAAGTCATGTGTGGGCCTATCACATTGACTTACTTTGAGTTTGATCCACTACATGCCCCACGCCTTGTTTATCTTTTGGGTGCACTATATATTATTGCTCTAGCACAAAAGTGAGCTTTATCATTTGCAGCACTCTTGTAAGTGCCATATTATTTCACTTTTCAAGAGCTATGCTTTATGATACTTTTACAAGAGTCCATTTTTCCAATAACCATCTCTTTTTTGAAGGCTCTTTCATTATTCACTACAATACCCATGATACAACACAATGGTGCATACTGTCCTATGCTAGGTATATTGTATCATATTGGTACCGATTTGAGACTTGATACTAGTGCATACCGAGTCTCGATATGCTAAATCCATCCATATACCGAGCGTACCAACACTATACTAATGTGGTACCCGTACGGGGTATGATATTGAGATGGCAAACCTTGACAATATCACTTCATTGAGAACTTGTGCTTTAACTTAGTGCATTGCTCCCCCATGAGGCTACATATTATGTTGTAGCCACCATGAGACCATGACTCCACTCAAAGAATCCGCATGTTACCATTTTTCATAAGAGCAACCAATTCGATGTTTTTATTGACAGGAGAGTTGCATGAGATTTTAATGCCTTTAGCTCTTATACCACTTTTTCATCTATAAGAATTACTACTGTCCTTCTATGCATGCTATGGACATTTGTCTAGTGTGACTACACTCCTTAAAATAATAGCAGTGTATCTTGCCCTTATCTTGAGACATGGATCTCGGTTGTGTACTGTCAGATCCTTTCTCTTGTGATCTTTCTCTCATTATGACAGCATTAGTTGAACCGTTTGAATAGTTTTCCTACAAGCCTTCACTGTAAGCAATATTGGCACCATAGAGTCCACGTTGAGGACCATCACACTATCGAAGTTCATAATTTGACCATCCTAGGAAGCATGCATTGAACTGAGCAACATGGCAGCTCTCTCCTCATGACTGATCATGACCTCAACTGTCACTAACTAGCTAATCAAACTGATCAAGATTCTTTTGCAATGAAAGTTCCTCCTGGCTTATTTGTTATTATTTTCCTATTATTTTATTCAGCTATTCTTGGGATTATATTGTGAATGAAATGTTCTCTAGATGGTGGATGGGGTCCACAGTGAGATTTGCCAGTTCCCATGGGGTCATTATGGTAATGTTGTCAAATTTCGTCCCTTGCCTCCCTTCTCCCCCACCTGGATCTCCGCAGCCCCCACCATCCTGCAATATATCATGATTGCATTAAGTGGTGAGATCAACTGTTTCCTACCATGGGAAGGTGTAGCATCCACATGGCCATCTCAAGCTGTAGATTTTAAATTTTTCTGCATGTATCTATCTTTTGAATCCTTGTTGTTAGTACACTTAACTATTAGCATATGTATGGCAAAATTTACAGTTTGTTGTTTTTATCTGAGGGATACTGATTCTTCTTGGTATATCAGTCCAATTCTTATCCCTTTTTTCTACTGTGTAGTTAACTCTGTACTTGAGGATTTGATTATTGTCTTTAAAGTGCACCTGCTAGCTGCAATATTCCTATGCATAGTATTTGCTCATTTATTTCAATGTTATAAACAGAGAGGGTGCCTTTCATCAGCTCAAAAGGAAACATTATCTGTTAGTGATGAGGATGCTGTTGCTGATTTGATGGAACAACACAAACAATTCCTAACCTTTGCACAGTCACGATTAACAAAATTACAGGTGAGTTAAATGTTGAATCTTTTGACAAATTTTAGTTCTGTGGCAGTTGCTGATAATAAAAACCATAATGTAACCAGCCAAACAACCTTCTTCCTCCTTTATGGGGTTGGCTTTTGAGAAATTGAATCCGATTATCTCAACTGAAAAGGTTTTAGAATTGACTCTTAATGCCATGAAGCTGTGCTTAATTTTTGACCAAGGGAGAGAGAAGCTTGCCATGAAATTTATAGTCTGATGGTAGGAAAGGAACCTAGCATATTGATAATTGAATACAGTCCATTGAGCCGAGGAAGAATCCTTCTAGATCCCCTCTAATTGGAATCGTATTTGTTTCTTTATTTGATATATGAAATCACATTCATTTCTAGGGAAGATTGTATAAGTCTAAAAAAGTTAGATTCCAATAAGATTCAACAAATAACTAAATTATATACTTTTATGTGACAAAAAATCATAGCCAATAAAATTTGTCCCGTATTTTCAATTTCACCTTTATAAATCATTTAATTTTCTGTATCTGTAGAGGGAAACTGGGCTGTGTTCATGGAGATATTGTTTTATTCATCTATTAGTGAAATTTTGTGTGTTCAAACTTCAGACTATTATCACATGATTTTGAACTAGAGTGATAATTTTGTTTTCTAGGTAGATTATTCATAACAAAATATTCTTCAATTGTCAATGGATTTATTAGATTACAAGAAGTAAACAAACAACCCTTTTGGAATCACCTAGCAAGTGGTTTCTTCTCTATTTTCTATATGTTTAACTTGCTGTTTTGCCTGATACAAGGTTGATTTAGAAATTTTACTTGGGTTCTTCCCTTCAACTTGTTTTCAAGTGATAACCTAGGATATCATTAGAAGCTGTGTATGGAAAAGGAATTTCTCTGTATCGGTTACTCTGTCGGCAGGATATTTATTCACCTTATCTTACTAGTAGCCCAGACTATATTTTTAATCTTGACATAGATTGCCTGGATAGTAACTGATGTCATTGATGGCATGCAGACTGTTGCAGCCATCCTTTTATTGACAGGAAGAACTAAGGTTTTCAAGTTGATGTTCAATCAGCTTTCCTATTGTCCTCTTTAAGAATTAAAATAGTCTCTGATTTAAAAAAAGAGGATCAATAAAAGAAACTTGTTACCTAAGTAGGAAAGCCATTTTGTGAACTATGTAGATGTATGAATATTGCCATGACTTTCTGGTTACAATCAATTAAAACAAAACTAGTCCATCACATCAGGTTGTAACTTTATCTTACCATGAGATTTTCATGCCTAGGTCAACTGTCAACAATTATTGCCTAGAAGACAACTTTGAAACATATATTCTTGTTAATATATAAGATGACTACTTGAGTGATGGTGACAAGCAAACTTGAAGGCTATTCTTTTTCATGCAGAAATGCTGTGAGTACACAGGAGCAAGTGATGCAGGAATAGTAGTAGCACCATCTTGTAGTTTGAAGGGTGGCAATAGTCTTGTAACTGTACTGCAACTTGTTTTAGACATCTAACCATCAATCTTCTTTATCATTCATGACTTACTAGCCTGAATCAGGTCCCATCTTTTATTATCATACTTTGATCGTGGATAATGTCTTCTTTGGTTGGTGCTTCTACGCTCTTCTACACGTTAGACATGTACCCAATAGCATCCCCTGGAGTACCTGTGTTAGCACATGTTACATGAAGACAAGGCATAGACATGGCATGAGAAGCAACAGGTGGAGCAAGAGGGATGGAGAAGACAGAAAGCAGAGATCACATCATCTTTGGGAATCAGAATGATCCAAAACTTATCAAAATGACCCATATTCTAAGTATTTTGGAATTTGGATTATTATGATCTAACGCTTGCATCAACTCTGGTATCTGAACCCTTCTAGTATAATTGTCGCTAGTGATATAACATATTTCTTCGCAGTAACAAATTAATGACTGCTGCCTGGATATTTTTGTACCTTGGTATGCCATATTTCATTTCTTTATCTATATATTATGGATATGTCATACCTTCTTGACTGCTGACTCTCCATCTTTTATGATGCCTGCGTGTGATATTCTTTATATTTTCTTTGTTTTATCTTTGAAATCTAGACCTTATGAGCTTTACTGTCTTGGCATTTGCCATTGCTTTGCTATTTCACACATTTCTGTCATCACTTCTAAAATAGTTGGGACTAGGCATCAATTCCAACTTCAAATTGTTTTTTGATGCCTAAGAAATATTCATTTCGGTGCATACACATCCTGAAGTGGAAATGTACAATAATTATATGCTAACTGCTAGAATATTGACTGGCTTCCTCTCAGCAGTAGTAGCTGCTATTTACAATTTAAATGGGGATTTCTGAAATTAAACGGTCTATTATTACTTGTCGTTCACATAAATTCAGATGTTCAGTCTGAGAGCTCCCATTCAGATTATATCTTGTTCTATAAACTGAAGAAATTGATTTTAGCGATCACATAAATCGTTTATAATCTGTTTGCCATTTTATTTATTCAAGAGGATTACTGCTATAATCAATTGTAACACGGTGAAAATGGCTTGTGCTAATGGTTTCAAAACATTGAAATAGGAATATTAATTCACAGTGCTTAAAATGCAAAGTGAATTCTCCAGTTTCAATGATAATTGTGCCTTGGTAACCATCTTTGTGAAGGAGCACTATCTTCTTGGCTTTGGCTCTCATTTTGTTATTTTTCATGTTCCCACTAGTATTTCAGTCACCCAACCTTCTGTATAACTTGCAGGTAGTTCGCCAGTTTTGGGACAGGAATGATGTCAGAGGTGTCATCAATGCAATGGAGAAGATGTCAGATTATGCTGTAGGTGTTCCGTGGAGGTTTTCAGCTTTGTTGATTCAATAGGAGTCCATTCTAACCATTAGTTCGCATGCTGCAGGTTTCTGCTGATGTAGTCAGCATTCTTATGAAAAAGGGTGATACTATTACGTTGGATCTTTGTACGTGTCTGCTACCACTCCTCACAGGCCTTTTGGAGAGCAAAATTGATAGGTACTTTCATAATGGTTTGTTTGTAGAGACTATTTAGTTTGTACTTTAATCAAGTGACAGGCTGTGTGACATGATTTATGTGGACGAAAATGGCATGATCTGCTTGATCCCAAAAGATTCCAACCCCCTCCCAACACATACACAACCAACACGCACACTTTTTACTGAAGATTTCAGAAAAGAAATCCAAAGCTGTTCTAGAACTTTGTCCTTTGAGTTACCAAATAGTACTAGAACCTTATTAATTATGAGGCAGTCAAAAAATAAGTAAAAAAATTAATAGATTCCAAGCAATGTGTTTCCTCTTCTTTCCGGTTTCATCTTCTTGTTTCTGCTTGCCTTATATCTGCCACTTGAACTTCCACATTCTCTTTCTTATTTTTTACCCATTTCAGCTCATAGAAACTGATCTTTATGTTGATTATATTTCTATATGGTAATTGTGGTTTGGCAAGTCATGTCCATTTTGCATGGAATGTGCGCTGCTGTTGCATGCTTACCATCTTAAATTCTCAGACATATAAGCATTTCTTTGGAGATGCTGCTGAAGCTTATCAAAATCTTCAGTCCTGTAATCCACTCAGCTCTATCAGCTGTTCCATCTGTTGGTGTTGATCTTCAAGCAGAGGAGAGGTACTCCTCAACTGATTTTTTTTTTACTTGTTGCAATTAATCTGCTGCTATTTCATGTGTCTTATCCAATTTTTGCTCCATGCCAGGCTAGAAAAATGTAGATCATGTTTTACTGAGTTTGAAAAGGTGAAACATTTTCTACCTTCCCTCGCTAGGTGAGCTGCCATTAGGGCTGTAATTACTTCTGATCTTCATTAATTTTGCATCACAGCCGTGAAAATATGGATTCCTATAGAAAATCAGTCTTTCTATGTAGAACTCTTATTGGCAATAATATACTGGATTTTTTTTTTTTTTTTTTCTTTTTCCTTTTCACAGAAGAACAGGGTCTATTGCAAAGTCTGCGCAGGAGTTGAACCTTGCTCTTCAAGAAGGGTTTTGAATGACTGGCATATAGACACATCGGTAGTTATGATGCACATCCTTTTGCTCCCCTAAACCACCACACTACAAAGATTACTACTTTCGGAGAAGCCTTTTCTTTCAACAGGGGGCGCAGTGCCATACATGTTCGATCCACAAACAGAGGCCATGGCAGCTGAGGATGCCGTAGCTACTACATGATACCAGAAATAATAAAAGGAAAAACCAGAAGAAGGACACATCATACCCTCAAAAAAGATTTGTCTGATTGAACTTGTAACATGCTAACCGCTATTAGGAGAGGGCCTTTGTCATGCCCTTTGTGAATGTTAGCTACATGGCTTATGATTTGTTATTTAAAGCATATGTTTTTCAGAGGTTTGTAATGATTCATTTGCATCAGAGCATGTGTTTGGTCCATGAAAATGTTGGTTTATTTAGGTTTGTTTTCATGGGCATTCTGTTGCTCTGTTCGTGTCAATACAACCAGCTTGTATGATTGCAGCTGTTGACAGGATACAACATAAAGCTCTTCTTCATTTTAAATCACTCTCTTAAAATTTCTTCTGTTTTCACTTTGTGGAGTTTGGGAAGGTTCCTTAGGGAGGCAAGGAGAGATCTACTTCATTTAATTTCTCGTATATGATTTGAGTGATTGGCACTTGATCCCATCAGACGTCTATGGATTTGTAGGCGTTATGGCTTTTAGATTACTTGCGGAGTGCAGCATAGTTTCAAGCTGCTTCAAGTTCCCAGTTTTTGGGTGCATTTCAAGAAGCCAGGAGTTGTATTTGTTCAGCCTCAATGCAACTCGTCAATGGTCGTATCTTGATTTCTGCCCGCTCTGGCACTTCCTCACCTTCTCCCCTCTGGTATGTATGTATTCTATACTTCAACCCCCTCTTATACCTGAAAGTCCTCACGTATGCACGCACGGGATGCGAGTGTGTGGCCTTTGTTACATTCATGTGAATCTTGATTCAAATTTAATCCAATTTGCAGTGAGCCATAGCAGTTTTACATTAATTGTTTAAGTTATTAAATATGATCTATTATTTTTTTAAAATATTTAAATATTAAAAAAATTTTAATTTAAAAATTTCTCTTTCATGTATTAAATGATAAAAAAATAGATCAATTAAATGATATAAAATTATATATATATATATATATATATATATATATATATATTATATATATATATATATATATATATATATTAATTATTATATTAGTTGGAAAATTTTAAATTATATAATTTTTTTTTTATATTTAAGTATTTAAATGATCTATGTCCTTTATTATTTGATATAGAAATGATTGGATTTATTTAAATGTAGATAAGTTATATATGTGTATGCATGATTATATATATATATATATATATATAAACATGCATGCTGTGAACGTTATTGTGAAAACAAAAACAAGAAAATGAAAAGAAAGTAGGGAAGAGAAAATTATTCAAGAATAAATATCGAAAGCTATTGGAGGCTAGGAGTGGTGTCTCAGTGATCAACTAGCCCTAGCTTTCCTATTTGATGGTCAGACCAAGGCTCCAAAAAAGGAATAAGAAAGGCGAAAGAGACAAGCAAAGCTCGATTCCTTAGTCACTAATAATCATTGGTGACCAATCAATAGTGATTAGGGCGAGAGAGAGAGAGAGAAAGGAAGAGGGGGAGAAATTACGTGGGTGGTGTGCCAAAGGAAATCGTAGCCAACAGCTCAAATTGGTGTCGGTCTAAGAGAAAATGGGGGTGGAGCGATTTGAAGGAGGAGGAGCAGAGTTAAACAGAGAGGAGAATCGTTCCTCTCTTGTAATCCCTGCTGAGGTTCGACTTCTATCGAAGTCTGGCAATCATCTTTTTGTTTTTTTTTGTTTTTTTTTTTCGGGAACGTTTCATTATTTTTAACGAATTCAGTTGAGGCTTTGCTCAACTTTCTCTCTCTCTCTCTCTCTCTCTTTTTAAAAAAAAAGAAAAGAAAAGAAAAGAAAAGAAAAGAAAAGAAAAAAAAAAGAATTCTAAATAGAAATTAGTGTATTTTGATTGCCTGCGACAAAAAAGAGAGGGAACTCATTGCTGGTAGGCGATGGTTGTTGTCTGGAAGTCTTGGACCAGTAAGTACCATGCCTAAGAAAACCACTCGAGCGTTCAGGTGTTGGTCCTGCCATCACTGAAAGAGCAGACTGGAATACCTGCCTAATTGGATAAATGTCTCAAAGGGTTCTTGGCAATGTCTACAGATCTCGGATTTAAGGACCCCAGTGAGCCAAACAGAGCTCAGTGGATTTGTTAACGTCCAAAATTCAAGCCCATGCATTAATTAACCAACTCCCATGTGACTCCATTTTTATGGCTTCAGCATCATACACCATCTGCAGTGCCTTTTTACCAACCATGACTCCAAAAAGGATGCCTCACCTTTATTATCTTCTTCTGTGCCTCCCCTCCATCCATGCACATCTTCAACGCATACTGATCATACTTTTGTGCCAACATAAAGCTGCTACTTTGTTATTCCCACCAGAGACTCTGAATGAAATTGACACTACAAACTTCGATGAAGATTACCATTTACAGAGAGAAGGTCAAACATTAATTTTTCTTTTTTTTTTTTTCTTTTTTCTTTTCTTCTACAGCAATCTCCTTCCTCTCTCTCTCTCTCTCTCTCTCTTTCTTTGCGCTATAAATATATGCATGCATATATAAAAGTGCAAAACAAACTCTAATCTCACCATTGGCTTGCCTGTATCAATCATATTGGGTTAGAATAATGAAACAACAACATCAAAATATCACATATATCCTCTCTAGTGAGAAATTTGAACATGGTTTTCTAACTTTTGCCCGTGGAACTTGCTTCTGCTCCAACTGCATAGGCCCTGAACGAAGGTGTCCTGTTGAGGAGATCCACAGAAGCATCCTGCTTGCTGCTCTTCTTGTGCTGCAGCCGCCTCCTTGCCATGTAGCCTCTAATCCATGGAGTCACATCTTCGCTCACCTTGATCATGACGAAGAACAGGAGGCGGTAGATGATGATCATGCTCAAAAGAACCGACAGGTCCCACCATTTTGATCGGTTCATGTCGATCTGAAAAAATTCTTCAAGTATGTATTCTCCAGGAATCTTTGGGAGGTCAGGTGTCTGGTTATCAAATACAAGACCTCTCAGGTCATTCTGGTACTGGCCCTGTTGGATGGAGACACAATTAGCATTACATTAGTAGAAGGATGGAAGGATGGATGGATGGATGGATGCTTTTGTTCTATTTGCAATGGCATGGCATTGATGGATTCTCTTTTGACCTGCAGTGCCCAGTAGTGGAAGCTGATGTAGGACATGGGGTATCTCCAGAAGGGTTTTGGGATGTCCTTTGGGAGTCTAAAATACCCAGAAACCAGCATGAATATTCCCTGTTCAATGGTATTTGCAAAGTGTAAGATAATTTTCCACCAGGACATATTGATTAACTTCAGAATATAAAGTAAAAATGACCACTTCAATTCCTAGGGGCAAATGCGGAAGCTCAGCTATTATGTAGATTTACACAGATTGCACACCTTTCTCCTTTTCTGATATAAAAAGAGGGGAGGGGAGCCCCATCATCCATTCATGGAAAAATCATTTGTTTCAAAAATGTTTGACAATATTCGGAAAAAGACCACTTGTTATATTGAAAGTGTATATGACATTGCCCGGAAAATAAAATAAATTGGAAGAAAATCAGGAGCAAAATCCATAAAATTCACTATTCTTCTCCATTACTTTTCTTTTCAAGTTAATAATAATACTAATAATAATCTCTTGGTATTTTACATATTAACTTCTCAATATACACTTTTTGGATCTTCTTGTTTGCAATGCCTCGCTCTGAATTGAGATAATAAGCAAGCAACAACAATATTAAACTCCAACTCAGGTATTCCAACAGAACCCACTGTCCAAATCCTTCCTTTGAAATTGCTGATTCTTTATTCAGTTTCGAAAGCTCAAACTTAGATATAAAAGGATGTAAATTCTGGAGTTGGTTTTTGAAATATTGATATTAATACAAATATAGTTCAGCTAATTGAGGATGTAAACTCATTCAAGGTTAGTAGCATACCAAGTGTATACTCATTACCTTACCGTGTGCTTATGCTTGAAAGTGATGAATGAATTCTTATTTATACACTGCTTTTGGTAGCGTCGATCTCATCAGACAGATTGGAATGACATGAAATCATCAATATAACAAAGAATTAGTATTTGATCAGGATTAAATGTTTAACTTCAGGGGGCTTGGTTACACTCTGTTGTATTAGTGAGGCTCTTAACATCATTGCTTTTCTTACATGTGCTGGTACAACATAATCATATTCTGTCCTGGATTTCAGGATCCCAGATTGATTCATCTACTAGCAAAGTTTTCATATAAGATTCCATTATAGTTCCTCATTTCAGGAGACTGCTTTTGCCCAAATTCATGAGTCTGTTATTCACATTTAAATCATATCGTATTAAATTTTGACACCATAAAAGATGCCATGAAGAAACTGATCTTATTCTGTATGACTTGAAAGTTTTATACCATAATATATCTGTGTCATTGACAGAATTCTTCAATATCTTCCAGAATTCTCAAAATGAGAAAGATATGAAGTTTAATGAATTAGAAGCAACACATACTTTTCGGAGTCAAACCATCCTATTCATAAAGGGAATGCGAACAAGCAAAATCAAATCAACACAAATGCATAGATATTGCATACCTGAATCCCAGCTCCTATGATGATTCCCATGAGGAAATTGGGAACTACACTTGCTATGGCCATCATGAAGCTCTCAACGACAGTGACACTAGCATACAGGCACAGGACAAAGAACAGGTAATGCATGAAGCCTGGGTGAAGGCGTACCATAAAATAGGATATGGTTCCCGAGGCAAATGTTATCAAGATTAGAAATGGAAATGCGGAAAGTGTGTTGCTAATGACAAAGGCTGTCACACCATAGTGTCCATTGAGCCGCTCTCTTTGAAAAACCTTCATGAAGAGAAAATCTAAATGATTCATTCAAGTTAACACTGATATTAATCTTTAAATTAGCCAACACCATAGGAGCTGAAACAGACCTTCATATCTTCCACAAAAGAAGGGAATCCTCCTATAGACATAAATGTCATGAAGCCAAAGACAAACGAAGCACATGCACCCCTTGCCTGTATTAGAATAATTAAAAGGATTTAGATCATTATGTAGTTGCCTATTGGCAACACAGTTTTTTTTTTTCTAGCCATCTCTACACAAAACAGAAGTTTTACATCCATTCATTGATTATGTTGCACTGGAAATTGTATCCTCTTTGAATTGGTGAAAATTTTCTCATTCCCAGTGTGTTCTCAAAATGTACAATATAATCTAAGGTTTGAATTGGTCTTAATCTGCAGCCATAATATTTTTGGAACTTCATCTCATGTTTTCGTAACTGGAACTTCTTCTAGTTTTGAAAAAAAGGTTATAATGAAAGGAAATGAGTCAATGAAAATTAGCACATGCATCTAATAATTGCAAAATGGTTGATAGGATACCAGAATGGAGCTGTATCCAGTTCCAACATTCATGTAAATGGTTCCAATGCAAATAGTCACAACAAGGTAAATCACAAGCCTCAACCAGTAATAACCAAAATCCCTTGACATGTTGACGAATGAGCGCTTGGTTAAAGTGAGAGTCTGCATGAAGAAGCTAGCCTGACTGCCTCCTGAATCCAACACTATTCCTTTCTGCATTAAATCAACATCATTATTTAGTCTTGTCTAATGGATTCATTTAGCCATGAGACTCAACAGGGTAAACCTAGAGATTGCATAATATGATACATACAACTTGAGATATTTCATCCACTCTCTCTCGTGCTGAGTAATAATATTGGGAATGACTATAGAAGTCGGTCAGTCTTCGGATAGCTTCCATTGTGGTTATTTTCTCCAGTGGATCATCACTTCTCTCAAACTGATCACGAGGAAGCAAATAAAGGTCTTGAGCATCAAAATAAAGATAATATATACTATACTACATTTTCAAAGGAAAAAAAAAAAAAAAGTTGTAAGCTTTTATACCCTTGATTTCATTGATCCCTTTAGAGTAGCTTTCACCTTATCAAAGTCTGAGTTTATGCACCTTAGGAAATGATCTGATGGGTTTCTCAGAGATGGGCAAGGGAATCCAGCTTGAGCAAAGAACTAAAGCAGCCAGAAGGTAAGAACTCTCGATCAAACCATAATATATAATTAGAACTTGGTTTTTTTGTTTTCATCTCTTCAAATCTTGGAACACTTACCTCACATGCCTCTGAAGCCTGCCCGAAGTAAACAGTCTTCCCCCCTGAGAGCAAGTACAAGCGATCAAATAACTCAAAAACCTCACTGCTCGGTTGGTGAATCGAAGCTATGATGGTCCTTCCATCTCTTGATAGACCCCGCAGAGTCTGTGTCACAAAGAAGGCTGAAGCACTGCAAAATAAAGCACTCAATACAACTGACCACAGAACCATAATAAGATTTCTGTTTACATGAGATAGGAAAGGCTGTGTGTGAATTTTGAATTCACATGCCAAAACGGATAAAAGACAATGTCCTGTATCATGCCAAAATCAATTTAAGAGAAAAATCAAGAGACCATTAGATGGATCAGAGATGGAAATAAGCTAAGGACAATAATGGAAGGCCTATGTTATGGTGAAATTAGCCAAAACGACAAACAAGCAAGCAGTTGATTCTATTCGCAGGAACAAGAGTAAAAGAGACAGGGGGAAGAGAAACCTTGTAGGCCCTTTCTACTTCTCTCTGAAAGAACAAACAAAAGCAACAAACAAATGGTCATGCCAAAGCATAATACAATTCGGACTGTATATACCTATCAAGACCACTTGTGGGCTCGTCAAGGAAGAGCAATCTGGGTCTCATGAGGATCTCAAGAGCAATGCTGACCCTCCTCTTCTCCCCACCACTGATCCCACGCAGATGCCAGTTACCAATCACAGTGTCAGCACAATCTTGGAGCCCCATTTCAACTATGGTGCCCTCCACCAAAGCTTGTTTTTGCTCTTGTGGCATCATATCGGGAAGCCGGAGGCGAGCGGAGTATGATATCGTTTCCCTCACTGTCAACGTACCGATCAAGTTGTCATCTTGGGTAACATACGCCTGAGATGGGAGAACGAAAAACCATACAATGAAATGATGAATATTAAAGGAATCCCAAGTGGTCTCAAGAACATAATGAAAACAAGCAAAGAACACAGCTAGAATTGGCTAAAAAAACAACTTAAATTCTCCAAAAATATCTCTACTTTTCCACCACCAGCCAAACGAAAAAGTAATAGCTAGAAGGGATCAGATGGAGAGCCCCAAAAACAAAACCAAAAAACAAAAAAAAAGCCAAAAAGTAAAGTAGGGGCAGAAAGCAAAAGCCTAATATATATATATATTCCAAATCTTATCAGAAAAGTGTGCACACAAACGCACAAAAGAAAGGAAAAAGAAAGAAAAGAAAGAAAGAAAAAAATTATTTATATATTAAGATTAAAAAGATAATGATTTAGTCGCAATAGCCCAAGAGAAAGAAGCAGAAGACTTTTGCTTAAACCTCGTATACCCTGTGACCGTTGATAGAAGAAGCGGGACTAATGGACTCACCGCAGTCCCGAAAGAGAGCTTCGTCTTCCTTCCGTTAAGGAGAATAGTTCCCGAGAGGAAAGCATTGGTGGCGAGGCGGCTAGAGAGCGCGTCGAGGAGCGTCGACTTCCCTGACCCCGACGGACCCATCAAGACTGTGATGGTCCCCGGCTCGGCGTACCCGGTGAGGCCCTCCAAGACCCTCTGCGTCTCTCCCTTGCCGAGCGTCACCGTCACCGTCAAGTCCTTCCAGGTGAGCCTCGCCGACATGTCGCCGATGAATTCCGTATTAGTCTTCTCCTTCCAGAGTGTCTCGCTTAGTGGGCTCAGCCCCGCCACCACAACTCCATTCCCGTCCGGCTTGTTCGACTCTATCTCCACCATCACCTGCCCTGCTGAGCTCCTCCCCTCCCCTCCCTTCATGCTGTCACCCAAAAAACCAGCAAGATAAGATACGAGCTTAGGAAGAAATGGATTCCTATTCCTCTCTATATATGGGTTGTGTGCTTATGCTTGCAAGCAAGGTAGGCTCGAGGTGTGAAGAATGAGAGACAAACCAAGAAGTGGGAGACATATATAGAAGAAGAGGTGCCCATAGAATTAAATGACTAGGGACGGTGCAGTTAGGCCGGTGGAGAAGAGAAGAGAAGAGGAGAGGAGAGGAGAAGAGAAGAGATGATGGGAGGGAGGGAATGAGAAAAATATGGGGATGGAGAGAGAGACGGATGGGTGGGTGCTGTTGTTTGACCACAGGGTGGGAACGGGAACTGAGAAGGCATGCAGGAAAAGCCTAACCGGGTTGGCTTTGGGTGCGACTTTGCGGAGCAAAGAAGATCACGGCGGCCGCTTAAACTACCTTTCTTTCCTCCTTCAACAATCCTGTGAGAAAAGTATCGACTGGCGGCCTGAGGTCGGAGGCCAACATGATGTGTGGAGGAAGCTGGAAGGCCCAATCCATCACTGTTGTCATTACAGTGCTGGCATTACCTCCCTATCTCTTGGGTTGTGATGTGGATAGATTCATTCATAAATGTGGGCTGGTGGATGTTGGTGGTGCAATCAATACAGCGGCAGCCTCACTCCCACCACCTGTAATCCTACACAAGAAAAAGCAATTCGTATTTGAAACGAAAACTATCATGATGACACTGATAACTGAAACTTCGCAAGGGAGATGGGCTTCAAGACGTCGATGGAATCCGATTCTCTTTCTTCTGGATAGGTAGGGCTCATCTCTTGGTTGAAATTAATTACCTTCCCTTTTTAGGTACGTTGAAATTAATCACTCTCCTGTTTTTTCTAAGGTAACGTTATGTGTGCTTCCCATGTATCCACATAGCATGGTATCATTTGGCATCACTTTCTTTTTAAAATAAAAATAAAAATAATTTTTTATTTATAATTTTAAAAACATAAATGTATTTATTATAATTAATTATTTAAAAATAAATATGGTGCAAAAATGATGTTAGTAACAATAAGATAGTAGCGCCAGTAGTAATGATGATGAAGATGATCATGATATAACCAAGTAATTTTACCGTAAAACTATTCTATTTTCATTGTTACAATACTTCTTATTTGAAAAAAGTATTATAATTTTTAGAACATAAAATAATTATAAGGAACCATTATTAAGCTAAAACGTATCAAAATTATTTTTCAAATTATTTTGTATTAAAATTAAGTATATTTTCTCAAATGGAGGAGTTACTAAGTAGTTGTGTTATATAATAACCTTAAAGTAGTGCTTAATAATAACCATGTTAAAATCTATAATATAATCTTCGAGCGAATGGTAATATCAAATATAACTATCTTTTCAAAATAAAATAAAATAATGTCTACTAAATTCTTCATTTAAAATTATTATATTATAGATATTCATTTGAAACCATGGTGCAACCTAACGGATAAAACAAAATCTTCTAACTTTGCAACAAACAACGTGCGCCATTTTATTAACTCAAAATGCAGCATATATACTTTCATTAACATGTCTATATTATTTTACATCCAATTCCATTATTACCTGCGAATGGATACAATAACAAAGTGGCGCGAGATATGGTTGCAGCACTCCTTGGGACTAAAAAGGAGAAGGCAATAAAGGAGGCTTAGTGGCTTCTAGAGAAGTGAGGGAAAGATTTGGCATAAGATAATTATAGTTTTCTGAAATATTAGAGGGCTTGGAGATACAACTAGCTAGTGAAGGATCGTCAAAGAACTGATTGCGGAGCCCGGCTGTGATGCAGTGATGATTCAAGAATTCAAGCTAAAGTTATCTTCATTTGTAATCCTTAGGTTAATTGGGGATCCAAAATTTTTAGATTGGGTGTTTCAAAATGTTCATGGAACAAATGGTGAGATGCTAGTTGGATGGAAAGCCGATCTTTTCTTCTTGATTAGATCTGAAATCAAATCTTGTTTCATTACTATAGAGCTTCTCTTTAAGCCACTGAGAAAGGAGACTATCTTACTTTAGTATATGAGACTGCTCAAAGAGATTTCTTCGCCAAGTTATAGGAAGTTAGAAGGAAAAATCCTCAAAGCAAAAGAGAGCTTAATCTTCAACAATATCATTAACTCAATGTACCTTATTATCACGAGCTCAAGAAGATACTCTTCACTTGGTCCAATGGTAGGGATAGCCCCTCTTTAGCATGGCTAGACTGGTTTCTCTTGAGTGGGATGACTTATTTCCTACATCCTTTCAGAAAGCATTAAAAAGTCTAGCATTCGACTATATCCTCATTGCACTTGATTGCAGTTTTAGCTTTGGATCACCATGGCATACTAATATATTCAAATTTGAGGAATGAAGGACAAAGAAGGAAGAGTTAGATGCTACTGTCTATGTCACTTTATGAAGCATAAGGGGATGTCCCAATAGTATTGAGGTATGAATGACAAATCTTAGAAGATCAAGTAAAAAGACCAAATAGAAATTAGTCCATAATATTAACCTAGATTTGAAGGAGGAAGTAGATCTCTCACCAATTGAGCTTACTACTAGGAGGATTATGAAAGAATCTCTAGCTAACATATATGCGAAAGATGAGTTATATTAAAAGCAAAGATCAATGGTAGCTTGGCTCAATGAAAGAGATAGAAATATAACCTTTTTTCATAAGATTGCTAGTAGGCGTAAGAGGCAGAACTGTATCACTACCTTAGTTGATGAGGATAGAGAGGAGTTAAACACACATGAGAAAATCTCATCCAAATTGCATACTTTCTTCAAGGGGCTTTTCGGATCAACCCTTTTCCCCCATTGTATTCATTGATTGAGAATGGTCTTTATGGATACCCTATAATAAACTTAAGTGCCTTGGCAGAGCCTTTCTTTATGGAGAAAATTTGAGAGATTGTATTATCTTTAGGAGCTTCTAAAGCTCTAGGACTGGATGGGTTTTCCTTTTGCTTTTACTAGAGATATTGGGAGCTAATCAAAGATGATATTGTAGTGCTACTTCAAGACTTCCAAAGTGGTCATCTTGATATGCAGAGGCTAAACTTCATCTATGTAGTCTTAATAACAAGAAAGAAGGTGTCCTTATAGTGCATGATCTCCACTCCATAAGTCTTATGAATAGCTTCTGCAAAATCATTGCTAAAATTCTATCTTTAAGACTAGCCAGATTTTTTTTTCTATTAATGGATGAAGCACAATCAGCTTTTATTAAAGGAAGATCAATTATTGAAACCTTTTTTATGGTGCAAGAAATTGTCTTTTTATATAAGCTCTCACACACTAGAGGTTCTATGTAAACACAGCTTTGAAAAAAGCTTTTGATAGAGTTAATTGGGGATTTCTAACAGAGGTATTGGTTGCTAAAGTTTTTCCTTCCAAATGGATAAATTAGATCTTTTCGTTGCTTACTTTGGCAACAGTGGGAGTAGTAGTCAGTAGTTATCTAGGTAGATGGATTAAGTACAAGTAAGGACTAAGATAAGGTAATCCACTATCATCTGATTTATTTATTTTGGTGGTGGGCGTACTCACCAAACTACTAAAAAAGGCCGACTCAAATGGATTACTCAAAGGAGTTGGATCACACCTTGCATTTGTGATGTTACGAGCCTGCATTTTGCTGATGACTCTCTCCTATTTGTGTCATGAAGCAAGCAAATTTGTTAGCAATAAAGGCTCTTCTTCTTGCATTTGAAAATGTATTAAGATTTAAAATAAACTTTCATAAGAATTTAGTGATTTGTTTGAATGTGGAGAATAATATTGCCTCATTTTTTGCTGTTTTTCTCAATTGTAAGAGGGATTTCCTTCCATTGACACTTGGGATTGCCATTATATAACCGCAAGATTCCCAAATAATGCTAGTAAGATTGAAAAGCGACTTGCTACACGAAAAGATAGAACGCTCTCTATTAGAGATAGACTTCACCTCATCAACTCAGTACTCATAATACTCTCATCCTATTTTATGTATGTGCTCAAATTATCCAAGTGGGTTAGCAATAGAATAGATAAGCTAAGGAGAGCATTTCTCTTGAAAGATAAAGAGTCAATTAGTGGATTCCACTATTTGACTAACTGGGAATAAGTGTGCAGGGATAAAAGAAAGAGAGGACTTGGTATTAAGAGTTTTAGCAATATAAATTATGCTCTATTAGCTAAATGGATTTAGCAGTACCTTAATAAGTAGCTAAATGAGAGCAGCAGCTCTTTGATAAAGCTCATCTCGAACTTCTATTTCCTAAGATGTTGATTCACTATATGTAGATGGAGAAGATTGCAGAAAGTGTTCTCATTTTGAAAGAATATATCTAAAGATCTGAATGCCTTTTGAAATTGTACATCCTTTGAAGATCTATATGGACGAGGTACCCGAAAGTATGTATCACTGATTGCTATATGAAGTGGTAGAATGCAACAGTGGAGAATTAAGCTATATGGTCCTCTCACTTCAAATGAAAGTATGAAACTTCAACAACTTTAGAATCTTCTAATGGGCATTCGACCATTGGAATCAGTAGATGTACCAATCTAAAAGCCTTGCAAAAGTGATAGATACAATATTGACTCCTTATATAGATTCATTAACTATAGGGGTGACAAGTGTATACCCATTCTACTACTAAGTCTAAAAAAATATTTGTTCTAGAGAAGATGAAGATATTCCTTTGGCTTGTCCTTTCAAACAAATTGCATATGGAAGAGGTTCTTGCTAGGAAAGGGTAACTTATGAGTGCTAGATGTAGCTTTTGTGGGGCCAATCAGGAGGTAGTTGACCATATGTTTATTAGTTACTCTTTTACTCAACAAATTTGGGAGTCCCTTGGCTGTTGTCTCGGATCAAGTAGTTTGCCATCTAGTATAATGGGACTATGATCCAAATGGTGAAAAAGAAAATATTAGCTAGCATGAAAAAATATTGGGACTAGCTAATGTTAGCTATTATGTGATATGTTTGAGATGAGCGGAACTCGAAAACCTTCAACAAGGAGGCCTACTTGCATCCTTCGATTTTCATAAAATCATTAATGGCGTTACCTTGTGAGGCAAGTTTTGTCTTAACAAATGGATTGATGCTTATAATCACTTTTATAACTTACTTTCTCTCTTTTCTATCTCCCCTATTTAAATAAATATATTATTCAATAAAATTTAGTAGGAAAAAATAAAGATATATTATAACAACAGCATTTCTGACTTCAATAGCCCTGTTTACTACTATGTATTCACCCTTTAATTTGAATTTAGTTTTTCATTGCAAAAAATTGATATAACCATACTTCCTTTGCTTCTAATTTGTTGTCTTTTATTCGTCAACTTCAAAATAAATGAACTGTGGGGACTTATAATAATCCCTGACCATGTTCAAACTACTTTGAGCATTAGAGTTTTGATCCCTAGCAAGGCCCAAGGTTTAAAATTAAGATATTTTATTTCTTTATTTTCTTTCCTTCTTTCCTTACAAGTTGAGTAGTTAAATAGTTTGGCCCATTAACTTTTCTAACAAAATAATCATAAAATTATGTCAATATCACTTAAAGTATAGATGGTCCAATCAAAATTAGATAAAACATCAAATGTAAATTGGTTGATATATCTATGAACAAAAGCACATAAATCACACTCAAATATTCTCTCCCCGTAACCCCCTCGCCCCCCGCCCAATACATAAAAAAAAAAAACCAAGAAACCTCTTCAACTTCTGAACACTGACAAAGTCACTATCCCACCATGTTGCTCAAAAAATATATACATTTTTTTACAAAAAATATACATTTAAGATATATTATTATTTTGATCTACATTAAAAGGTTTGCCCCTCGTCCCCCGTCATACCCATGTATCCTATCAACCTTGTAAAGGCATAATTTAGCCCTAAATTTCTTGTTTAATTGCCAAGTGATTTTACCAACACCATTTATTTGGGTTTTTATGAAAGCCCACCTTCCATTTGGGTTTTCAAAACCATCATTTTTGAGGAATTTCAATGCCATAGGAAATGATCAAATGTTCTCATCACTCCTTTCACTAATAATATTAAACAATAAAAATTAAAAAAAAATGAAAATCTCTAAATTCCCTCCAAATGTTCTCATTCTAGATGTGGCTTTAGCCTTGACCCACCAAACGGTGGGTACTCGAAATAGATGGTTCAATCTTTGGCTATAATAGTCAAAAGCCATATCACATAATTATGCTTAATACACCATCTTTTGCTAATACCTAGGACTCACACACGCTTAATCATGGGATATCAATTAAAATTAATTTAAAATGTTCTAATAAGATTTCTCTTCTTTGGCACCTTAACTAGCACCCTCTCATAAAATGATGAACCCCAAAACATGCAGCAAAAGAAAGGATGAGAAGTTATCATCAGCAAGAAAACTAATATCTAGGAAAACACATGCAATAAGAAAGGTTTTAAATAACACAATATCCCATTAAAATGGACCCACTATGAAATCACTATTGATAGTTCTAACAGATATTATTTATTTCTAAAAGCAAATTTTCAGGTTTTAATATTAAAATAATCATTAAAAAATAGTTGTTATAATAGTCTTATTATAGAAAAAAAAGAGCAGTAATAGGAAAATAACAATATCATCTTTCTCGCTGCTTTTTATTAGATAACATAACAAAGTATTTTAAACTGTATAATCACTTTTAGAAATAAATTTGATAAAAAATTAAAAATCAAAAGCAAATTATTTTACTTAAAAAAGGTATAAGTGAAAATATTAATGACTATTATTTACACTATAGTAGTCTCTTATCACAGAAAATAATGATTGTTATATTTTTTTTTTATATCAATTATCTCAATAACATTATGTATAGGACCACAATTAGATCCGATCAAGCCAAGATGCCAGTATACTGCTTTATTGTGGGATTGCAGGTCTAAGTGAAGGATTAGGTTGATTTTAGGCAATAAAATGTGCATCAAATTTGGATACTAACCAGGCAATCAAGCTTAAACAATCCACAATTTGAAATGTTTTATCAATGAAAATCTAATATATGCTAAAAAATAAAATCATAAATAAGAAATAATTGGTGATTAACTATATAGAAATACTGACTAAAATTTAAGAAGATATAACATTTTTTAACATGTTAATATTTTTAACTTATAGGATAAAATTTTAGATGTTAAAAGTTTAAAAAATTGATATTCTTAAAATATATAAAAAGTTGATTTGAATAAATCATGAAGAAAAAGTATTTGATTATTAATTACATAATAATAGCTAACTAAAAATTGAAAAGATATAATTTAATTACATGAATCAATTATTCAAACATGTTTTAATATGTCATTAAATGTTTTTTAAAAAAATATTCTAAGATACAGTATGAAAATTCAGGTAATTATGAGGATTAATGCAATTGGATCCGGTCTGAAAGTCTCTAACAGCAAAAACAATCGGAAGATTTCAAAGAATTCAACTTTTTGATGCATCTCTGATCCATTTATCACAAGGCCAGTGCCAGGTTGAAAAGCAGCGGTCGTAACAAAGGTGGCCAACACTAGAACGGCTGTCATAATGGTTACATCATATTTAAAGTCCTTGTTGTAGTACAATAACACTCTCAGCAGCCATGAACTCGCACAGTAGCTGCATCTTAACGTCGGCCCTCTTTAGGAACAGGACGTTGCTCGGTGTCTACAGCAAAAGGTTTCACGATCCTTGGCCTATAATTTGGGTTTCAGCGACGACATACGCTCAGTTTTGGCAGCACTGAACTTGGAGCCACCGATGAGGACCAGTTAGGATGCTGCGCTTTTTATTATTATTTTTAATTTTTTTTTATTAAATTTTTTTTTTAAAAAAAATATTTTTAGAAATAAAGCTTCAAATTCATTCATTCAAAATCTCGTTGAATATTTCCCACTCTTTATGCCATTCTCTTATATCTTTAACTATATTTAGTTAATAGAAAAAGTCCTTATTACCATCATGTCTGATATGATCTAAATCTAATTATGATTTTTATATTTTCTCTCTCTATATATATTATTATTATTTTATATAGATCAAGTTAGATTAGTTTTATATTTAGTTGGCTATAAGTTGTCTCATATCGATCCAAACGTATCTTTCTTTTTTTTTTTTTCAATATAATTAGTCCATTTATATCATAGAGAAAGTCCAAAATCAGGGATCTTAATAGGAATTCTCTATAAAAGCTGTACTCTACAAATTCTTTTAATGAATTATCACATATTTCATTAGGGATGAAATGAGTATGAAAAGGAAGTAAAAAGAAAAATAGACTAAAAACAAAAGAAAGAAAGAAAGAACGTAGGGCATGTCTTCAATGTAGATAACTTGATTTAATGAGCCTCCGGAGGAAAAACAAAAAGCTCAACCCTATACAAAGGAAGCTTCAATCCAAACAACACCTAGTTATGTAATATTTCTATAGTATATTTGAGGGATAATTGTGTAATAAATCATATTTCTATTATATGTACGCATGTAAAAAGGGTCCTAACATGAGAAACTTAGTGCTTTAAGCAAAGAATAGAACATGATGAGGTTCAAAATGGATTGAATACAAATTAGACATTAATGTATCTATTTGTGTATCTAATTTTGTTTGATGAATATGGATATAAATTGAATATTGAAAGTAAAGATATAAATAGAGATATAAGTCTAATAATTAGAGCTAATGACTACAAAATCAAAGGCATATTCAAAGAAAAATAGTTTAAGTTAATACTATGTTAATATGATTAATTATTTATTTTAAAATATAGCATTATATAAAATTTAATAAAATTAAAAGCATAATTAGATATTTTGATATAAATTGAATATATATATATGTATATTAATAAATTTGAATATGAATATTATTCGAATGTTTTAATTTGTTTTTGTATACAAATAGTTTTAGCTATGAAATGGGGTTTGGATGGATATTATCCTATTTATTTTTACCTTTACCTTTAGTGTCTGTGAGGTAACAGAACCTTTAGAGAAAACAAATGGCCATTATGACTCAATTTGATAGAAACTTTGACTAAAGTGATTGGAAAGTAATTTAACGATTGTCATGATGTCTAGCCATTATAAGTCCATCATGACAAATGATAGAAAGGACTCATCGCTGCATGAAAATATTCTATGGTTGGAAAAATAATTTAAGGATTGCCATAATGGCTGGCCATTACAAGTCTATCAGGACAAATGATAGAAAAGGCTGAGTTAATTATCAGTGTAAGAAAATTTTGTATGGTGATAGAGCTTTTTTTTTTTTTGACAATAAAAGTCATTATGAATTAGCTTACAGATAATTGCTCATGATATTTTATAGCAAGAAAACTTGTTTCTAAAGTATTATTTTATGATAACATATTTATTTTATTATCAAATATATTTTTAAGAACAATAATACTATCACATATTAAGGTATAAGTGATTATTCTCGTATCATCCATAATTATAAATTTTTTTATTAAATTAATTTTTAGTGCTAACAAACATAATCGTCACCATAATTAAGTTTGTGCGATGGTAAGAATAGTCACAAATAATGTTGTAGGTGATGATCTTTATGACATTAATGATAATAAATATTGTTACTTAATTAATTTTTAATAATAATAAATATAATTGTCATCTAAAACATGATTCACATGACAGTAGAAGTAGTCATAAATTATGGTATAAGCGATAATTTTTATAACATTAATGATTAATAATAGGGTGGTTACTAATTTATTTTTCTCTAATGATAATTAAGTTGCCACCAAAAAAAAAAAAAAAAAAAAATTCATGATAACAAAAGCAGCTATAAATTATAGTATACACTATGTGGCTTATATATATATATATATTTTGTAACAAAATTATTTATTTATCATAATATTTTTTTCAATGATGATAAATTGTTGTAATGGATAATTAATTGACAACTAATGTTGAGTTGCCGCTGCAAAATAATAATAAAAAGAAAAGGAAGTAGAAGGTATGCTTGACGGCTTTGTGACGCCTTTTTAGTGTCGCACTAAATATTTAGTGATAAGTTTTTTTTTGTTTTGTTTTGTTTTGAGTGTAAATGGTAATTTTTAATTGCGTTGAAATCATGACCTTCAAAATATCTTTATACCGACCATTATTACGATGTCACACCATCCCTTAAAAGTATCAACCTTATCACACCGAGCTGAGCATCGTAATGGAAGCATATTTCTCCATCCGTATTAATTAATTAAACGCCTCAACTCCCAACGCTCTTCGAGATGTTGACCAGCCACCAACATGCAAACCAAATGGAGGCCCGCCATGCACGAGAATGATAGCACGCTTGCATGCATGCATGCATGCTGGCTGGCTAGCTTTGCTACGATAATGAATTAACTCACCGTCTCCCTAATTTCATAGCGAGCAAGCCTGTAACCCACTTCGCGGAGCCTTTCATGCATGGGATTAATTCTTTCCTGCAAAGAAAAGACCTTCATCTGTACGTAGAACAAATGCCTCCCAAGTTTAAAGAAAGAACCACATGCTAACAGATATTTGATCTTCGGATGGTGATATATATATATATATATATATATATATATATATATATAATATTGTGCGATGCGCAACTCAATAAGATTCGAGACGCTTGGTAAAGCTTCTTTGGAGCTTGCCTCGTATATGGTGAAGACTTTACTTCGACCACGATTGCACTATGTTCATCAAAGTTGAATGCTTCCACGATAAATAATACCATCGTCGTCGTCGATTAGCATGACAGCTCCGCCTACAAGGCCACTTTTGGGGTGTACCAAACTCATAGAAATTGGTCATAGAAGTACGCTGGACTGAAGGCCGGCTCCAGAAGAGAAATTCTTTTCTTCTGCAGTACAGCAAGGATCGAGATGGGGTTTTGTTATATATATATATATATATATATATATAATCTAATGATATCTCCTGACACCTTTATAAAAATAAAAAATAAAAATAAAAATAAAAAATCGTATAAAATGTGTGCTTGCAGTTAACTAGTTACCATCATGATAAATGTTTTATTTCCTTCTTAATTGCAACTGGTACACCAAAGTCAACCAGTCCATGAGGCAGCGAGGCCTGGAGCTAGCTGGTCCCAACGTTCTGATGATGCAAGGCCTCATTTTGTTTGGAAAACGTGGCGTCTTTAAGTTTGTCTTCTAAACTATAATGATGAAGTCTAATATTTTTTTTTTGGGAGGTGGGGTTGCAGGTTGCAACTCATCGGATGATTGATAGTGCTCCTTGTGTTGTTAACTTTCCTATCGCTTTAGCTCTTTATGTAAACTTCTGTCCACCACTTGATGAATGAAGTTCATGGCGATCCCCTTGTTTTCTTTCCAATGACGGCAAAGAAAAAGAGAGAGAATGAAAATTTTCATTACGATATCACAATAAATATACTCCTCCTTAGTTTTGTCTTCTTGCAAGTCTTGCCGGGTCACCATCATTTGACTGGCAATATATGAAATAAGAGTTCAGCTATAATACACTTCTACAGGATTCTTTTCAAAAAATATCAGCTTCCAAATTCCATCATTCTCTTGTATCTTTAGATTTTTTCCACATACAATAAGAAACATAACGGTAAAAAAAGGCATGAATAAAGCACGGAAAAAATCATCAAACATTACCCAAGCAATGCAGAGGAAAGAATACAGCAGCAGCCATAGAGCACTAGCGGAAGCCAGGCAGACCACATGCAAAACAGGGCTCCTGTGCTATCCACACAACCCTGCTCGCATGCTGGCCTTCATTCTCAGCCATTTGGAAAAGTCCTTTTGCGTTGTGTTTGTTTCGTTATTTGTTTTCACTGGTTAATATTCTGGAGAGGGCACTTAAAAAAGAGTATCTTGAACATAACAAAGCTCACAGAGACTACAAAAAAAGGCCTTTTGTACTGAGAATTCAAAAGGTACAGCCTTTAGAACCTAGTAAAAGTTCGCAGCTGTACAATTTAGTAGTTCTGTCAAAAGTAGGTCTTGTATAGGGAATTCAAATTGATCATGAGGTTTCTTTCCTTCAAAATTTTAAGGTGAGAGGTATTCAGAGAAGACCTTATCTATTTGGAATCTAGAATTAGTTTTTGGCATTTGAAATGCATTTGAGAGGCATGCTGCCTTCGGTTTTCATAGGCAGGAATACTTCTCTGCACTGTTGCATGTGCTTCATGCACACATTAATGGACAAAGGATTAAACATAAAAAAAAATGACCACAGATCAAGGACTGGACATGAAATTTTCAGTCAAGATGGCCTAGGCACAAAATACCAGTCGATTCTGGTGGCATAGGTGCTTCAGATTTGTTGCCATGGATTGAACTGTGCAAGAGTACTTTTGCTTGACTGGAGTGTAGTGCTTTGGAACTGACATATCTACTTGAACCTCTAGTAAATAAATTAAAGGTCGCGTCCTGGCATGCTTTCCAATGTATTTAGATGGTACAACTTCACTGAGTGATTGCATTTGCATCCAATTTTGGTAATCTCTATTGATGCATGGAGATAAGAGGTTCCATTTTATTTTTTAACTTGTGAACAGATAAAAAAATAAAAATTTCTTTCGCGCACGCTAAATGGTGGTCATGTCCGAACTACATCCACTAGCATTCAAATGTGATTAAATTGCCTTCAAATATGATTAAATTGCATGCGAATGTGTCCACAAGTTGTATTCTTTGTCTTTGCGTTAATTTTTCAATTAATCAGCTTCCTGCAGAAATGTGAATTTGAACTTTCTAGTCCCCTAAAAGATTGCTAGAAAGGTTGATTGTTGGGCTTTTCCCTACAAATACATGTTTTTGGGCTTCATTTGGCAAATGAAGAAGTGATAACTGCACAAGAAATGAATTCATGAGAAGATTTTTTTTTTTTTTTTTTTTTTATGTACATATTTGGTTAGTTATATAAAAAAAAAAAAGCTTAAAAAAGAGCTTTTTTGTTTGACCAGTCGTGCTTGATTAGCTTTTTTGTTTACTAGAAAGTGGATGATTATTTTTTAAATTTACCCTCATACTATTAATCGATAATATTATTAAGGGATAAAAATAAAAAAAAATTCTTCCTTTTCTAATTATCAGGCCATGGAGTAGCTCTCTTCCATAAGAGGGAATTATCTTTCATTTCATTGCACCACGAAAAGACTAAGGGAAAAAAAAAAAGGCTTTCAATTCTGAACCACTAATAACATAGGCTAGTTGCACTCTTATCAAAATTTTTCAAACATGAATCCTTAAGCTAGGCATCCTACAGCTTTGAAAAAATATATAATAATAGTAATATAAGCTAACAGCTTAGTAAGAAATTTTCTCCCACTTACACTAATATAAAAATATGCAAATAGCTCAATAAAAAATCTTCTTCCACTCACACTAATATGAATTAAGCATGCACGCATATTAATTATAAATATAAAGAGAAGAAATTAATAAAATATTATTATATCAATTGATTCAAATGCCTATAATTAAGTGACATAAATGTGTAGATTCAATCATTAGCATGTTGACCATAATCACAATACAAAAGATAGCTCATGCTAATATAATAATGCAATATATGCCAAATTTCATAATTCAAGTGGTAATGTCATTCCAAAATAATAGATGCGCAATTTAAATATATGCCGAATTTCATGTTTTCGATCCATGATATTTCAATCTTATTATTGATCATTATACATTAAATTTAACATCTTGGCATCTAGACTAATCACAACCATACTCCAGCCAATGGCCAGCTAGACAGGTGTCATGCTACATCTGACAACCTCAATCAGCACCATAGTAGTACGCAAGGCATCACTAACTAATACCTTTGTTATAGTACACGATGCATCACTAGGCAATATACTCGCCATAGTACATAATATGACACTAGACAATATCTTGTCATAGTACACAATGTGTCACTAAATAATATGCAACAATATTCTTGTTATAGTATGCAATGCAAAGCGTCATTAGGAAATATGCTCACCAGAATACACAAAACGTCACTGGACAATATTCTCACGTGACGAGTCCAGATGCACCCATCTCATTTTTTAAATTTCATCGTCATCATCATTCTAAATAATTAATTTTTATAATTTAATAATCTATGATAATGGCATATTTTAAATATTCAAATGAAATAAAAGAATAATATTAAAATCATACAAAGTGCTTGTGTGCGGGACTTCTTACCTCAAGTACTAATCTAAAATCCACAGTTCACATTATCACCGCATGAGACCTTTAGCACGATTTTTAAGGCACCATTTTGAGCTATCAATCCTGCCCGGTATCAATTAACTACTAATAATAGCATAAATAAAATTAATCTCCAAACTAGATAGATAAAATTACCTTAATACCCTTCCTAGCCCATGAGCATAATCCCAAGGCTTAAGGGTTTATTTGATTGTTTAAAGCTTAGCTCGGTTAAATAGAGTCCTACGGCCCAACCCTTTGCAAATCGGGCTTAAGCCACCGCAATTGAGCTTAAATGGTCTAGTTAACGGCTTTAAATGAACCCAACCTCCGACGCTTAAATTACTAGGATCATCAAACTTAGCTTAAAATGAAGCACACACACTGACCCAACAACTTGGGTCAATTTAAATAGTAAACCTCCTTGGTCGAGGTTTATGCTTTTAACTAAACAGGTTGAACCTGACTGCCATAAGGTCCAAATAATTGACTCAAGTCCACCAACTTAAGCCCCAACCACTTGAACTTACCTGACTTGATTCAGCCTGGCCTACCACTAAATGGGCTTGGCTGACAAATCCTATCCCTCAAGCAAGGCATTGCATCAAGTGGTGGTTTGGGCTGACTCAAAAGGGTTTAAAGAAAGACTCGGGGTTCTAGGACTAGGCTCACTGGCCTCTTAACCCAGAAAATGGACTTGGAGATATTGGGCAGCACCAATTTTGAAGGCCCACAAACACTGACCAGCCCACAGAAAATGGTCCCTGGATCAAAGCCCACCGAACCAGAAGAAGGGATTGATTGAGCCTTGGGGGCTCGCTCGGCCTCTCCGATCCGACGCCCTCAACCCAGCCGAACAAAAGGGCTGGCCTCCATGGCCCAGAGGCAAGGTTTATAAATTATAATTTTAAAAATATTTATTGATATAATTAAAATATATATATATATATATATATATATATATATATTATAAATAAGAATTCATTAAAGTAGTAGTAATAATAATAATAATATCAATATTTTAGATATAATTAAGTGATAGAAATAGATTTAGAATATAAAAATTTAAATTTGATTTAGAATTTAGATCAGTTGTAATTATTGAATTTGATTTAGAATTTATAAAATTTTAAATATAGATTTGGATCAGGACAGAAGTTAGATCCCTTCCATTTTTTAGCCTACTCCCTTGCCCCCTGTAAATTTGATAGAAATAGAAACAGATGAGCGTTTTGGTCATTTGAGGACCGACGGACCATTAAGATTCGGTCAGCGCCGTCCGAGCTTTTGGCAGGACGACGTTAATGCGGCGGCGCGTTTCCTAATCCCACGTGTACACCTACGCACCGTCCCACGTGTGTCTTTCCGTACTGGCTTTGGCGGTCAGAGTGGTACCCACTATACGCTTCGGACGCGCAGATATTATTATTCCTCACAAAACACACGCCCTCAAACTCCACAATCCAATCCACATGATGCCACGTTCAAATCCACAACTAGCCATTACACGTGCCAGCTAATTAGATCGGTAGTACTATTATATATATATATATATATATATATATATTCTCTCTATGTGCCGCATTGTTACGTACCAGCTGATGGCTTTTTAGACTCATCGTTGGAGCCTAGAAAGGTAAGGTGAAAACGACACGTGGTATTAGCGCCGCTGTCCTAAAGATAAAGAGTGGAGTGCTGTGGCGGTTACAGAAGCTGATGACAGAGCTTGAATGAATATTGGGTGAAGTCGCTCGGTCATTTGAATACTATTATTTCTAGTTAAAATACTATCATTGAAATGAGAAATTTAAATCCTACGAAAGATAAAAAAAAAAGAAAAACGTTGGGTTGGGATGAGTTCTCTTCTTGGTTTTGTTTTTTTATACGTGGAGTCTAATCAATAGCCAAATAGCCAAATGGTAATGAAGTTTTTGCGCGTCAGTCATTCGGATGATACCAATCAATAATATTCTACATTTCACTTGGAAGCAATGGAACTATCGATATTTTGACAGCTACTTGAACATGGACAACCGCATTTAGTTATTACATTTTATCTCCCTTATGGATCCATTTCATAAAAATTCATTAGTGTTATGTCCCTTGCTTGCTTAAAACTTTTGGTTATTACTCTAAAGAGATTATATCATGTATATTTGAATGCTATTTCTTTAAAAAGAGAGTACCATTCAAATTATATGTTAGACAGCTAAGTAGTGTTCCGCGATTCATTCTCTATCAAACATCATCTATGGCATGACATGCTCGATAAGACCAATACAATGAATATTTGATCAATAGATTTGTAGAAAATATATCAACGATAAAAAAGGATAAGCACGCCCTTAATTAACTGACAAAGTTATCAATCATTTATGAAAAGTGTTGTTTACGGTAGTCCATATTACCATATTCAGAGTTCAAACTTATCATACTAAAGAACATGGCATTATATGAATGATCAGTGCATTTCTACATTTCTATCACTAAATTTGAAGATCATTTATAAAAGGATGTTCTTGTTTGGGTATAAGTAAGACCTTAGCAACACCATAGCTTTTTTATTAAAAAAAAATAAAGTCGGGTCAAGTAACTCTTTTTTTTTTTTTTTTTCCCTCCATTATCCATGTTAAGGTTACTTATGCTCATTTTAATTGTTAGAGGCATTTTAATCTAATTATCCAAACTCTCTTTTTTGATTTCATCAACTCTATCATTCATGACTTACCATTATTATTTTTGTTGGTGCATGAGATCCACTATTATCTCTTGGCACCATTATATATAGCCATATTATCCTCATTAGATACTATTGATATTGTGTACCTAATTAATGTTGGTTGAATTTGCTAAAATTCAAAGCCTTAAGACATGTGTATATATATAGCCATTTTCTATTCAAATACTACGATCAAAATTCATTCCTTCAAGACTCATGTGACCAATAAAACCTATATTTACTATATTTATTTATAGATTAAAGAATATCCTGTGCACTTAAATTAAATGTTAAATTATACTTTTTAGATTTACAATAAATATTGATATCAAAAAAACTTATAACCATATGAACCGGATTGATTAGCATTTTTACTATTAGAAAAAAAAAAAAAAAAGTAACTTATGTTCAACATTTCCGCTTTATTCACATAAAAAAATATTATTTAAACGACTTGTATTTATATAAGATATAATCCCAACAATATCAAACAGGATGCTTCTTTGATCCTCTGGCATCCAACGTGATGTATCCATTCCTTGAGGGGAGATCAGGGTACCCAATGTTTTGCTTGACTGCCATTTGATATTTAGCTCTTATATAATTAGCATTTTAATTAAGCCCCTTCAAATAATTATGCTACCCTTTTGCACACAGTTTCATTTTGTGTACAGATTTCTGAAGGACCAAACGAAAGATAATGTCTATCGAACAAATAAAAATAAATTTTTTAGTAAATGACAATTAAGCATAAAATAATAGTCAATTTAAGGGGCCTACCTCAATTAATATGTGTTATCTCTTCTTTTTTTTTTTTTCTTTTTTTTTTCTTTTTTTAATACTTAGTTTTTTGTCCTTATTAATTTCATATTCAATGCAGTTGTCTTTCAATCTATTTTTCCAACAGCCAACAAATGATACAACGTATTAAGTTATTAGAACAATGTTCTTGGCTCATGGTTATCCATATTGGATCAGTAACCTCTCAACTTCTTTCCTTTTATTTTTTCTTTCTTTCTTTCTTTCTTTCTTTCTTTTTATTAAAAGCCTTGCAACTGGTTGACATCTGTCTAAATTCAACCCAGCCCAACCCACCCCCAAGTCAAACCCGAGTCACCTCGCTCCAAACCCAACGGTGCTGTCCATTGGGTCATAGCGAGCGAGACAAACGACCGAAACCGGTGGTGCTCCAACGCCGCGGCGAAGAAGACCTCGCACACAGACAGAAAAAAAAAACAAGGACAGCCGACTTCCATCCCCTGTTGTTCTTCCTTTTGGTTTCTGCGCACGTATCTGGGGGAGGAAAGAGAGGGAGTTTTGCTTTCATGGAGAAGAAACCAGAAGGAGGTGGTTTCAGTGGCAGCCGGGAGTATCAAAAAGGACAACATAAGAAGTAACAAGCGTTGCATTGGCACGTGGAACCCCCTTCCAAGTGTTCTTCCTCCTCCGCTCTTCTCCCCTGCATCCGGTTGCCTTCCTCTTTTTCCATCCTTTACTCTTATCCTTTCCGATTTGTTGCTCTATGCGATAATAACGGATGGTTTTTGAGTGTATGAGATAGAAGAAAGCATTGATGGAATGAAGATAGAGCTTTCCAAATTTAGTTTCCCGTGGGTGTTTTCCTCGTTACCATCCTAATTTAAGTATTTAAGGCCACTCCAGAGGATAATTCAGAATTCTACGGGCTCTCAGTCTCTCCACTTTCCTTTCTCTTCCCCCACATAGCCAGAGAAAGGGAGTTCCCACCCAGTCTTTCCTTCCGGTTATTCTCTTCGTCTTCTCCCCCTTTGGTAATCTACCGTTCCTCTTCTTCTTGTTTCTTTCTTCTGTGTCCTTTCTCTTTTGAGTTTTCGTATAAAGTTTTGATTTTTATCGCTGGTACCAACGGAAATTTTATGTCAGAAAGGAAGAAGAGACAGCGACAGTGATACGATATTATTATTAAAAAAAAAAAAAGGAAGGCGGAAACGGAGATGGCCTCAAGCTTGCGAGGTGGATATTCCAACCTCCAGTCCTTCATCAACTCCACGACCCCTTCCGTGCAGACGCGCACCCTCCCTAAGGTCCTCTCTCTCTCTCTCTCTCTCTCTCTCTCTTTCTCTCTTTTTCTGTTCTCAAAATCCCATCTTTTCCCCCTATCGCTCCTCTTTCTTCTTTTCCTGGCTTGTTTTGCTATTTTAATCATGTTTGATCATCCTTCTCCAATGCCGATCGCTCATTGCGTTGAGATCGTTCCTTCCTAATTCCTTTTCTTTCCCTTTCTTCTTGATTTAATTTGTATTTCTTATTGATATTTATTTTTATTTTTATTTTTGTTTTTATTTTTGTTTTCCCAGTGTTATATGTGTCTTGGAATAGACATGGAAACATGATGATTGATGGGGATTTTATCTGGCATATTTGTTCAATTGAGGATACTTGGAACTAGTTGAGAGCAAACTTTCATTGAAGCTTTCTTAAATCGTGCCGTAGAATAGATTTTTTTTCTCTTCCATTGAAGCTTTCGTAGAATGGTTGCATTTTCTTTTTCTTCCATTGGATTTTCTTTTTCCTTGTTGATGCGATCAGTGGCAATTTTTGTTTCAAAACCCACTCTCCTTCCCTTCCCTTCCCTTCCCTTCGAGACTGAACCTTGTTTTTCTTCTTGCTCTTGAATGTTTGAAAACTAATCGTCACAAGATGGTAATAATTTTTATTTTTATTATTATTTTTTATTTTTTTGTTTTTGAAAAAAAAAAAAAAAACGTATGCTGTGAATGCAGCGGTCATTCCAAGGCTGGAGCAACCTTTGGTTCCCGGCAGGAAGCAGCGACGCCGTGGAGTTTTTCGACCTCGAAGACCTCTGGGACCAATACAAAGAGTGGAGCGCCTACGGAGCCGGCGCTGAGGTCCTCCTCCACGATGGAGAGATCGTGGACCAGTACTACGTGCCGTACCTGTCGGCCATCCAGATATACACGTGCCAATCCCGCGCTTCTTCGAGGTCCTCCATGGATTCCAACTCCCGTGTTTGAGATGTAAACTGACCCACTGGACTGACCTCCTCGATCGCATGCCCTGTCGAAACAGGAACGGCGTGAGCAACTGCTGGAGCAACGGCATCGCGTACAAGAAGCTCGTCGATCCCAGGGGTTGTACGGCGCAGGAGGACGCAGGGTTCGACCATGAAGGCGCCCGACGAGCCCGAGAGGAGTTCGGGCACCTCTACTTCCAGTTTACCGAGAGCGACTCTCCTTACGGGAGGCCACCGCTCTCGGAGAAGGTACATGACGTGCTCCTCCTGATGAATTTTATTTTTATTCGTGGTCTGATTCTTTGCTCTGTTAGATCCGCGAGTTGGCCAGCGTCTATCCGGGCCTCATGTCCTTCAACAGTGCCGAGCTTTCACCTGCTAGCTGGATGTCCGTCGCCTGGTGGGCTTAATTTCTGCATTGCGAAAATTTATCTTGTAATCTTTCTTGCTATCACTTTGAAATCCATGACCGGGATTGGAATCGGCTTGGATTCTCCATAGAGGAATCAATTGTATGTCAACCATAGAATGACAAATAAAAATGACATCCAGATTCGGTTTGGTTACTACGTTGCCTTTCCCATGATTTAGTGATGCAATGGACACATTGTTATCTTGAACTTTCAGTAGAATTATTTCTTTGTTTACTTGTTTCTCTGTTCTTTAATTGGGAAGCAGAGATGAGCATTCTAGCTTTTTCTAAAATTTCTAATTTTACTGTTTTCTGTTGTTGATTAGGTATCCTATTTATCACATCCCTAGCAGGCCAAATACGAAGGACCTGGCGGCATGCTTCCTGACTTATCACAGTCTTGCCTCATCATGTCCAGGTATCTGTCCATGTTTCGAGGTCGAATCTCATTTTCATACATCTATCTTCTAATGACTTGTTGAGTTTTTCTTGTTCTAAATGTGTTTTAACCAGTCTTTCTTGTCTGCAATTTTCCTATCATTTCCTTTTCAGTTGTATGAAATTTTCACTATGATGAAATGCAGTTAATTTTTGCTTATGTGATACACTATCATTTTAACTTGATCATACAAGATAAAGAATTTCTCAGAATAAAGTGTGGAGTCATAGCTTTATGTGGCACTAAAATCGAATTAAAGCAGATGATACTGATTAACATCCCATAATATTTGAAATGTCATGACTGGTAAATATATCTTGTTTGAGTGTTAACAATAGATTGCAAACAAAAAAAAAAAAAAATCACATCTCACTTTATTGACAGCGAACAATTTTGTCATTTTTGCTTTAGGAAATCACTGTAAGGGAATTATCAAATAGTCTAAGGATCTTTATCTCTTATGAGAAGACTTTAATTGTCCTCTCATATTATTCTCTTCGTTGTCTTTGATCTTACTCATTCTTGTTTTTGCATGGGAGCCTCTATTATGATTACTATGACTCATGTTGGACGTGCAATCCATGCGAAAGAGCATTGACTGATGGTCAGCTAAGTTTATTTCCAACCATGGTAGGATTTCCTGTTTCCCAAAACCGGAGGTAGTTCTTGCATTATCGTTTCTTCTCTTGACAAAATTCTAGTCACATTAGTTTTCATATGAGCATTTTTGTAGATGAATTCTGTTGGATTGCACGTGCTCGATCATTCACTTTCATTTCTGATCATCAACTTCATACTGCACAGAAACTTTTCTAGAGTGCATGGGTGGATTCTGATACTCCTATGAATTTGGCTTCCCACTCCATATTCAAAAAGTCTATTCTTTGCGTCTTCCATGGTGATCATGATCTTGGTGCAGCAATCAAGCCTGATCCTCTGAGACTCATGTGAATATTCTTTTATATTTTTTTGTTGCTTTTATTAAAATATCTTGCAAGGAAGGTGAAATCTTGTTAGATGAGGATGATCACCTGAAAATGGTATATTATATATATTGGATACATGAATGTCTATCTGAGAGTAACATGTATTATTTAAGTAAACATCCTGACAGCTATGGTATGCTGGATTTCATTACAGCAAAATAAAAGCAGTAATGTTGGCTAGATTTTTTCAGGAGCATTTCATAGGGAAAATATTTAAAACAGATACTTGTGACTACTTGATGTATGTCTATCTGCATTAGATGCTACTGGGTCTCTTGCTCAGATGACCTAACTAACCTCATCTCCTACAAGATTTCTTTCTGAATTTCATTCAGCGAAAATCTTGGCCTTCTTATCTGGTGAGGTCTGACTGTTTTAGGTGTGTTTGTCTCTGTTAGACTTTATTATATCGCTTAGATTACCCAATGTTCCAGTGATCTTCCTTTTCAAGCTTTCTTTGTGAAATTTATTCAGTGGTCACCTAGAGCTTCTTACCTGGTCAGTTCAGTGAAGGGTGAAATGCGACCCAAACCTAATCCTTGCTGTGAGGAGGTCAGGTTTAGGCCCAAAAACTACTTGAACATGACTAAATAGCCTGCAGAAAGTGATCCACGCTTAAATCATTTTCCTACTATAGTTCTCAACATAGATAGCGCAATATGAAATGTCATCAGAAACAGAAATCTCTCTCCACAGAAGTTTCAGTTTGTTAGCCTAACAGAGGAAACAAAATGCTTAGATGGTATATTAATGTCTAGGTCTTGTTTTATTTTGTTTCCAGGTTATTTTCTTGTCAAAAATACATGGTCTCAGTTGAAATACATGGATCCTGTATGATAAAAATTAAACAGAATGAGATCTATAAATGTATCGACATTGCATCATTCTTACTTTCTATATATAATTGCATATTTTACACAGTTAGCAAATAATTTTAATAATTTTTCTTTTCTCAATTTTAAGAACATGCATGCAGTTCTGTATAATTATCTTTATAATATGATTATTATCATAACATTATGTAAATGCTAACTACCAGTGTATTACGATTTAGACAAACATGTTAAAGAGGAATTAAATCAAATTTTTTTTTTTTATTTCTATAGATTTCATATTATTAATGATTCTTTCTATTTCTTTTCATAAAGATATATTTTTCTCTAGTCATCGTCAATTTAAGCATGCAGTCATCAAAATTGAAACCAAAATTAGAAATGTCAAAGTACTTGTGAACCAGGACCTTATGCTTTTCTGAATTTATAAAACTTATAATTTCTTTGCCATATTCATGTTATATCTTCAACCCATTTCCTTTCCTATAATTTTCTCTTCCTACATTTATCAACCACTTGTTTCTTTTTGTTACAAATTACCAAGTGGGCCATCTTTTTGGAAATATGGATCAATTTCAAGGACATTATAGGTGATGTCTTGCAATTGGATTAACAATGTTCTTTGGTTTTGGTGTTAGAAGTCGGTCATTAATTCTAGATGATAAAAGTAATAATGACACATCTTTAATTGTAATGTTATTGCCTTATTAAATGCGAGATATCTAACTAGAAAAACTTAGCTAGTAGGTATTAATAATCCACTTGTAGTGATTAGTTCCGATGTAATATAAATTAAGTCATGATCATGGATTGGGGAGCTGAGGATATTGGCTCATACTAGTTGGTATAGTATATACATATTATACCTAGCCAGAATTGGTGCTAACATCCCTTATGATTGATTCCTAGGGTGCACATGCTTAAACCAACATCATAACATGTGGTACTGCATGATATTGAGCTTAACAGTGTTTTGCACCTTTTTTCGCTTGCTTTTTCTTAGCAATGCTTAGTTTGGGTCTTGCGTTGGCATGATAGGTATCATGATGCTACAAACCAGTGATTGCCACTAGCCTATATTAGGGTGAAAGTGGGCTTGGATTGGCCCAAGGCCCATTGGGCTAGCCCAACTTTGGGTCGGACCATAAGCCAAGCTTGAACTAATTCGGATCAAGTTTGGGCTTAAAATTAGAGCCAACAAAATTTCAAGCTAGGCTTGGACCATTGCTTAGCCTAGCTTGGACTTGGCTCAAAACTCGAGCCCAATGAAAGTCCAAAGCGTTGGCCTTAATCAGGTCCGAATGTGGTTCGAATCCAAACCTAAAGCTTTAAAATGTGGTAAGTCTTTTCAATCTTATATTAAATTTTCTGTTAATTGTGTAAAAATAGCTTTCCATATCGTAACAAATTTTTTAGAGTGATTATGTGCAATTATTCTAAATATTGCTTATTTTTGTGCAAACACTTAAAAATGAAAATTGACCGTGTCGGCTCAATTTTTGGCTCAAATAGATTATTGTGGGGCAGCCTGATTGGGTTTCGGGCTAAACTTGGGTCCAGACTCGGGTTGGGCTCTGATCTGATTTCTGAAAATATTTTTGTGCTTGAACTTTGCTCAAAGCTTGAAAACAATTTTTGGGTTGAGCTGGGCTTGACCTAGGGCATGGCTTGACTTAGCTCAGCCTGGCCCATTTCTAGCACTAGACCATATCATGGCTTTGGCCATGTAGGTAAAGTAAGGTACATTACTATTGACAATACATGGGTGAAGGTATGAATGCTATATGTAATGGGGACTTTATGGCAAAGATCGAAATGCTACTTATACTTATCCATATCAATCATACTTACGGTTGTCATCTTCATTTTTGCATAAGCTTTAATGGCAATCAATAATGTTGGTTATCTACTCGTTGTCCTTTTAGTTTCATTGCAAGTTCCTCTGTTGCCTAAGGTAACCTTGACCAAGAATTCTGGCTGCAGGTTAATTAGGCATTGAGTCGGTAGAAAAAATCTTCTATCTCCTTCGAATAAGTCTTCATGTATAAAAGTTTCGCTTTATGGTCAACCTTATTTTGATGAAGTTTCGCCTCTAAGGAGTCTTCTTGTGGACCTTATTTTGATGGAGTTGGCAAAAAAGTTTCTAGCTTCTTCCAAAGAGTTTTCTTCTATAAAAGTTTTGCTCTATTGTCAACCTCATTTTGATGGGAGAAAACCCATATGTCGATGATGACGATGACAACAGTGATATTTTTTAGTTTTTGTCTTTACAAACCCTTGATGTTTTTGATAACTAGTTCTACATAAGATTCATATGATAGATTTCTTGTTTCCTCTATATTCAATTCAAATTTTAATTGATAAATGACATATAACTTTCTATCAAGGATTAAGGACCTGGTTTATATCATGGGTATTGTACCAAACTAGAGATTGAGTTCTTGGACATATCTAGGTTTCTGAGTCTCTACAAATTGGGTTATCCTAGTCCATATCGGTGTTGCCCTAGCCCTAGATCAAGATAGTCCCTTGTACCAAGATTTAAACACTTGCTTTCACAAATAAGATATTCCCCTGATTGGTAATGAAGAGACTACATTATCAGAGGGAGTATTATAAGGAAAGCTTCCTTCCAAATGAATAGACAGAAGATCAAGCTAGAAAAGGAAATGAATTTTTATTATGATTAAGTTCATGCTCTAACCTTTCCCTTGTTAGAAAATCTCATACTTAACAAAGTGATGCCATTTATTGATGCGATAAGATCTTTGATTTTAGATGCTGTCTGTGATTTCCTTAGGTGCATTGATTACTTGTACCCAACTAAAATGTTCATGGTTCTCTTTCAACATCAAGGTCATAAACATAACAGCAAGTTATCTTCGTGATCAATTCTTCCCTGTAAAAGTCAACCTTGTTTCATGTTTTTGACTTTGATACAACGAAAGAAATCATAAGGAAACTCAACTTCTTGTTATCTCTATCTAGTCCTTTACTCTCCATTTTATTTATTGGTAGGAATTTTAGAAGAACTTCAATAATAATTGGTTCTATACATCCTACAGCTAGAAACATTTATTTTGTCTAGGCCAAAACCTCTTTTTTATTTCTCAAGTTTTTTAGTAGTTTTTGAGGCATTCCAAGTGAATGACTGTCATTGGATTAAAACTGCCAACAAGTTTAAGACATTAATGGATTCTTGGAACTGGTCCTTAATGCCAAGTTGATTTCTATGTTGGGTTTAAATATTTAAATTACTTGCTTATCAAGGGTCAAGGAACTTTGTACCCTTACTATTGCAAGTAAACTACCACTTGAATTGGATATTCAAGACTCACTAGAATCTTTATGACCTCCCTCACCGAATTAACTAGTTTCCAAGTGCTTATCGACTTGAGGCATCTCTATTGTAATTCTCGCTTAAACATCAGAATCTTTAAGCAACAACATCCTCAATGCCTTTGTTCCATTTGTGGCATCCAACCTTTTCTTCTTTTTTTCTCCTCTCTGATTATCTCATCCTAACACGCTCTTTCTTTTCATGGGATGGGGAATTTATTTGAATCGGCAACTCTACTAGAGTGTTTAGTGTTCAGATATGGCAAAAATGCATGGGCAAAGAGCATGCCAACTGTCTCTATTGTCTTTCGGTTCCATGGATTATGATTTCTTGTGACCCAAAATTATAAACAAGATTATTACTTTGATGAGTGGTATCCCATGACCTAGATGATCCATGAAACATGGTAGATTCAAATTGCTTCCTATTTCATGAAAAATGATGGCATGAAGACTCATTGAGAAGAAGAGGTTAGAAAGAGATACCATGCTAAGATAGGAAGAATTACAAGAAATATATTGGATGTAGAAGGTCAAGTAGAAGATTCTTTTGGTCGAGTTTATGCTAAGGTTTAAAGTCTCGGTCTGGTATCTTGCTAATATAATACAAACTAGTGTGACAAGATATTGTATAGACACATGATATGCCTTTTGGAGCTTACTTAGCAAAAGTGGGATTTGGTATCATGTATTAGTATGGTATCTACGGATGTACTAGTATAATTTATATAATATCATATGGCTTATATGGATCGGTATAGTCCAATGCTCCAAATGAAGGTTAGCAAGATACAAATGGAGTAAGGTCTTCTAGCATAATGATATAGAAACCCATGAAAAAAAAGGTTAGTTAGAAGGTATTATTTATATTACTTGGCCCTATATACATATCCAAGATCTCCTCAGTACATAATTATTGTAGGATTAAACATACGTTTGCACGAGCTCTCGCATACTCCTCTATTTAAGCCTTGGTGTCCTTATCAAGCTAATGGTTCAATTTCAGTGAAATCTATTTATGAATAATACAATTGATCCATGTTATCTCGAGAAGGGTTCATGTTGTAGTATGCACTAGCTACTTGGGCTATGAGCCAAACCTAGCTCACATTGGACCATGGACCAAGTATGCTCTGCTATCATTTGTAACAATCCATGGTCTCACCTAAAAAGACCAGCTAGAAGATATTATTTGGGCTCCTAAGCTCTTTGTAGGTACCCAATATCTCCCTAGTGCACGACTGATGTGGGACTAAACATGTGCCCACATAGATCTCAAACTTAGATTTGAGAGAACTAATGACAGGGTATATATGGAAAGGATTTCCATGGAAAAATTTATAGAATTGGCTAAGGAAAAGACCTAGAAAAATTTTTGTTAGTTGTGTAGATCCTTAGCAGGGATTGGCAATTGTTTGGGGTGTCTGGACCTGCAAGAAGGATCCATTTCAATTAAAAATAGCACAAATACCACAAACATCATTAGATCACAAGTTAAGAATCATGCATTTTTGCAACATGATATTTCACACTCATATCATCATCCTTCTAAAACACAACTGTGTGGTGCATTGACTCTTTGTATCTGCTTTACTTCTACCAGTTATACACACTTTCCTTGTATTTAGTCAATGAGGAAGTTGATCAAAAAATTTTCTAGTTAGAATTTGCAGTGCATAGTTGTGCATGCAACAACAATTAGCAGGGATTGGCATTTTCTGGATTGCATGGAATGGCAGTGGACAAGCAGAAACCTGCATTTTGCATTATATGAATGGTTTTATGGCACAAGACAGTGACTATTCTTGGTGCCATAGTGAGTTTGAGAAGCATTATGGCAATAGATCCACCATAAATAGCTTAATGATACATATGATCCCATTGATTTGATTGCAAGGTAGTTTGACTAGTTACTATGCATGGTCTCTGCATGTCAACAGTTCTGATTAAACCATTGACATGACCAGTCATTTCACTTTCTCATGGAGATCATTCATTGTGATGAGCACTTAAAAAAACACGACTCTAGGGAGATTTTCAGGCAAGCAACTTTGTACCAATAAAACATCAGAAAGAGTCGCCAGGTTTCACAAGAGTTTGGAAAATGATAAAAGGCAACACTCTCTTCTCTAGTAACCCCTTTGCTTGTTTAAATTTTCTGTTACCGCTGCTTGCACCTGTAGCTTCTAATCTTCTCATTATTTTTCTCATACAATATTTGTCAATCATTTTTCAAATTCCAGGTGGTTTTACCTCCCTTGAATCACCAAAAAAAAAAAAATGATGAGATTGTGCAGGCCATGCTTATCTATTTGGTGTGGAATATTTTCTATATTATCACTCCAACTTGTCACTACACTAATTGTTTTGAAGTCAATCCTTGGTAGGGTGTCTCCTGCTACTAGCAAGGTTACAAAGTCATCAAACATGGCATATGCCATGGAGACTGCATCAGCCATGATTATCTTGACAGTGATCTTGATTTATTGGAAGGTCAAGCATATAGCAAAGATTTTGTTGTCATCTATGTGAGGATGATTAAATTCACATTCAATTGTCAAGAATGAGAATTATTAATGGCTTTTCCATTCGTGGGTTATCTATTCTTGGCAATCATCAAGAATGACTGATTTCGCTTTCCTTGCTCGGATTGCTGGACAATCAAAGCAAAGGTTATCAGAAAGGTTTCTCCAAGGCATGGATATGAGGAATGATATCTTACATTTCATTTGCAACTTCTTCATATTCTTCATAGGTATTGGCATCAATATATCATACAATAATAAAGACAGAGAGAGGAAGAGGGAGACAGAAAGATCAAATAGGCATTGGAAGGAATAGAGAGACTATTGGGTGGGAGCCCTAATTGATTAGGACCTTCTTCTTTTTAACTTTCCACATAATGCAACACCTAAAAAATGGTATTAAAGCCCCTTAGGTATTGCTATACCTTTTATAGGGAATCTAATACTTGTTGGAATTAGTGTTCCCATGTTTATATTGGTTAGCAAAAACAATAATGGGCTAGATTGGGAAACTAATAACCACTTCCTATTCCCACTCCAACAAATCTAATGTGGCCTAGGTGTGCTTGATCATTTGATGATAATTAATGCTGTTGGGATGCTAAAAACTTTGTTGGTATGATAAGATCATCAAGGTTAAGGAGCAACACATTGATCACCCTTAAAATGCTGGAGACCTCAACATCAATATGCAGGAAGAGAACATCTCAATGATTTTGAAATAAATAAAGACACATAGGGGCCATATTTCTTAGGGGTCGTTTAGTTGGGGAGAAAATAAGTGTAAAGAATTTTTCTACCATCATTTTCCTATGTTTGGTTAGAAGGGGGAGGGAAAATTGTGTGTGAAGCCCACATACTTTTTCCCATTTTCACCGGAAAATAAATACCATGGGGAAGGTGGAGTTTATTTTCCCAACTCTTTTCTCCTCCCATTAAAAAAAAAAGGGCACTAAAAGGCTAAAACTATCCCTCAATATTTTTTTATTTCTCTCTCATGTCCACCTAATTCCTATACAATCTTTATTTTAGGGTTATTATAGTCAAATTGGCATTTTTCTATTTAAAATTACCTCCAATCAAATGTAGAAAAATATTTTCAAAGCTATTTTCTTATACAAATTTCTTGTCAATCAAATATAGTCAAATTTATTTTCCCTGCAAAACTTTTTCTAGAAAAATTGGTCTCAGAAAAAAATTTCATCAAAAAACTTTTCCTAAGAAAATACCAAATGAGCTATTAGATTAAGTTCTTAGATTCAATAATCATGTTAGGAGCTCTCATATCCTCAACCTCGAATTTTGGGCCAAAGCATTCCTATGATACTGAATGGTGTGCTTACTCTTTTGAATCTACTTTAAATTATTTTAAAACTTATTTTTCCTTCATTTGATTGAGTGGCATCTACTCAAAGAAGATCTCCTACTGATTAGTCTTTAATAATAGCTAGTTTACAAGGAATGTTACAACTTGATAATAGACAGTTTTCAAATAGTTAAAGTGTTCCTAGATACTTAATTAGATGGTTTTCTTATTAAAGGATGCCATAACCATAGTTTCATTGAAACCAAGGTTTGCCAAACCAAACCAGTACCCCGTATCGGTTGGTGACTGGTTTGGTACAGTACCGTTATGTACCATATTGAATCGTGATGAATCAAGGAAAGAAAGGAGGAGAGGAGAAAAAAGAAGGAAGTAGAGAGGAGAGGAAGATAGGAAGAGAACTTACCTTTGATGGACGAAGGATGATTTGGGGTTGATGGATGACGATGACTTCCCAATGATGGAAGATAGGGAGTTCCATCTTCCTTTCCTCTCTCTCAACGGACAATGGCAGATGGCATAAGGGATGATCTCTTATGTATTGGTAGCTCAATGGTGATAGAATTTCTTTGCGATGGATGAAACAAGGTAGAAAGAGTGAAGATAGGGTTTCATTTCATGGGAGAGGCATCGAAAAGCTTTGGTAAAGTTTTTTTTTTCTTTCATTGGATCGTTGTTTAAATAGGTTGAATATGAACCCTTCGCGAAGTTTTTTTTTTTTTTTTTTTTTTTTTAATAGATCATTGTTTAAACGGGTTGAACCCGAACCCAATAAGTCGTAACAAACCATTTTAAAGGACTGAACTAATCCGGTTTTTGGTTGGTATGATTCAACTTGCCCCAAACTGACAGTTTTGAATCGGTTTAGTTTTTCTTGATTGAAACATTAGGAAGTAGTTATACATATTATAAATTATATAATAAGAGCTTGTAATATGCAACAACAAGCGTAAAACCCTTAGTCCTCTTGGTAATAACAACCATACTAGGCTAAAATATTATGCAAATACTTTCCCTTTTCGGTCTAACTTCATACTTGTCTGTCTTGTTAGGAGGGTTGGAGGCCCATCTATTTTAATGAATAAGGCCAGGAATCAAACATAAGTCTCTTATATCTAGATGAGACTAGCAACTCAGCCAATTGGCACTCTTTATGTCTAATACCTCTAAGTAAAGCTAGAATTTTGACTTCAATGTTTGTTTAGTAATTTGTTCTAGTGATTCAAATCTCGGTAGGACAGAACCCAAGATGGCTGGATGTCTTATCTTAGAGATTTTTCAGGACTGATCTTGGTCATCTCGTCCCATCTTGTCTCGGCCATAATATATTATAGTATCAATTTTAAATAAATCTAATTTATCATAAAGATATAACTTCTGAAGTTCAAATATATTTTAAAATCAAAGAAAATACTAAAACTTTACAAATAATTTGTTTTAATAAAAAATCATCCCAAACAAGTATTGAGATGTTTAATCGGATCTGAGACCAAGACAAGATAAGATGTAGGGCATCTTCTTCTGTGGAAAAATCAGGACACATCTACCCTACAAGATTTAAAACCTTGATTTGTACTACTTAGATTAGCTGATTGAAAGTTAGATGGTAATCATGCTCCATCATTCTTTCATATGTTTTCGTGTTATGAACACTAGTTTCATGTCAGCTGGATGTTTCACTTTACAATTGTTCTATAAAGTCTATGTGAAGAGCTTGCCTTGCCTTCCTTGGTGTAGGCCTTTGTGACTGTTATATATTCACATAAAATTACTAAAATTGTAGTCACTAGATTCTGTTACCTCTATTCTGTGTAAGTCACCCTCGTGGATTATCTAGTAAGCAACTGTGACACTGAGATGTAACTGAACCTCTTCTGGCTGTAGTTAATTTTGTGAACAACAACCAAATCATGGAGTAATTAATCTCACGTATTGTCTGGTGTGTTTTACAGGGTGACCTTTAATTTCCATTACATATGGTTTTGTTAATACTGTAATTAGATCTTCAATAGAATCCTGAATTGTGATGCAGTTTTTGATTTAAACAAAGCACAATTGAGGGTTCAATATTTCCACATTTGATTTCACAAACTTGTGAAGAGACAGTAATAAACTTTCTATTTGTATTCTTATGAACCATGCAAATTTCTTACGATGCAAATCACATCTTCTTTAGTGACTTAGACCTCCTTAGTGAATCCTAGAGAGTACAAGGCATCTTTGGTTGCGGTGAATGCTTCAAAAATTAGTGGCAAGAAAAGAATTCCATCATAAATTTACCTTTTTTATTTGGAGACCCCATCCCTGTCATTCAAGGTGTGCCATAAGCAGTAATAATAGAAGCATTATTGTCTTTATATTTATATGTTTGATCGCTTCATTCAATCAAATGAGTGCTACTTAATGTAGTGATACTATTCAAGTGTAAAAACCATGCTGTCTTTTTTTTTTTTTTTTGTGGATGGGAAGATGGAGAAGTCAGAGACTTCCCCATTAATTTTATTAAAAGGCAGAAAATCAGAATATACATGAAAAATAAAGAAGGAGAAACATCATGAAAAATAATGAAAGAAGATCATGCTTTTTTTTTTTTGATGGGAGGATGGAGAAGTCAAGAGACTTCCCCATTAATTTTATTAAAATGCATGCTGTCTGACCTAGGGTTGAGTCTTAGATCGATGTCCTTTTTTCTGTCCCTTTTTCTATTTTTTAAAGATCGATGCAGATCAATGTCTTCTGAGTTTGCTTTATTAGTCATATGAATGCTTCTCCAAGGAATCTTTATGATTAACTTTAGCTGTGGCATGTGTTTGAAATTTCTACTTCAGAATTACTATTCAGTTTGTTGTGAGCATTAAATTCATATCCATTTTCAGAGTTGACTTGCCTAAATGATAATTTATTCTTGATATCAAGACCTCTTCTTGGCTAACCTGAAGGGTATTTTTTTTATTTCTTTTTTTAATGTATTCTTCTCTATCTTAGTTTAAATAATGATTTTTTTTCCCCTCCAATATGGGCATACGAAATCTTATCAGAAGTTATGGTTTTCACAAATTTAACTTATGACTTTTGCTGCGGGAAAATTGAAGGGTAGTCTCACTTGAAAATAAAATTGTGAGGTAAGTGTTATCTAGCGGCGAACAACATGATATGTCATCATGCAGTTCTTAATAAATATGATATGTATCTATGTCACTTTTCTCTCTGTATAATCCCAGAAAGATCTAAAAAATTCTCTGCAAACCTAGCCAAGCCAGTTCAAGCCCTCATGTGAGACAGGTTTTTAGCTGTTTATTCTCTTTGACATGTTATTATCATCTGCTGGCATGTTAACCATTTTCAAGCCAAAACCGACCAGTATTTTTTGAATTCAGTTACTGACTTTTTCTTATGTTTATATTACCCTTTCTTTGGCATAATTGTTTTTAAACTATCATGTTCCTGTTTCTAATCACAAGCCTTGCCAATTGTTGTTCCGTCAGTGCAGCAGAGAGGTTTGGATCCAAAACCAACATTTAGTTGGAAATTTGCACCTTTAGAATTCGTCCACTTCTGGTCAGCTGATCTATATGTTATGAGAATTTAATGTAACAAGAATGTTGAGACTTTTATCTTTTCTTTTTATGGTTCTCATTTAGGTGTGTGTGTGTATATATATATATATATATATTATATTCAAAATTTTACCAAGATTTTAAGTTTTAGTTGACCTTTTTCCTGTGATGCTCTTGCAGATCATATGCAGGGGAGCGCTGCAACAAGTGTGCCTTACACCATAGGAGGAGGGCAGAGTAGAAGTAAATTTGAGGAAAAAGGCAACCGCATCACTCTTCACCCTTTCGGCCTCGCCACTTACAGGGCACAGGGGAACATTTGGATAAATCCTGAAGGTGGAGATGGTGAAAGAATTGTCTCCCTCTACAATGCTGCAGATTCCTGGCTGAAGCAGCTTAACGTTTTCCACAATGACTTCAAATTCTTCACCACTCACTGAACCCACCATGCCCATCCATGTCTGGCACCATGATAGCTTTCTAAGCATGATCTTAAACCGAGCTAGCTAAATATATATATATATATATATAATTATGTAGCTGATTCCAATTAATTTGGAATTAAGATTTAATTGATTTGACTGGCTCCACCCTCATGAGATTGATGTGTTAACAGAGTGAGTGGTGAATAGCAGAACAGAAAGATCTTAGGCCCTGCTTTTCTTATTGACCTTGTTGTCTTGTCTTCAGGAGGTGGTAGTTCTGAACAGGTGGTGGTAGTTCTGGACAGGTGGTGCTGGGTAGTTCTCACTCCCCCTATATTTACTCTTAAAAGAGTTATGGGAACGAAAATAATATTTTCTGTCTATCATAATTGGGCTTTCATGTACAACCTCTTGGGTTCGTAAATTCAAATGTTGAAAAGCCCTTGCCGAGTTGTCAAATTTGTTGCTATCTGGACGTGCATTGGCCTCATCATGACAAGAAGCCACACTCATGGGGAGTGCTGGCTGGAAGCGAAATCACTGTAGCTGCTTGCCCCTGTTACATAGAGAGAGGGGGGGGTGGGGGGGCATATCTTTCTTCTGGTGGCTTTATAAATCTTCTTGGCTCAGGAGCTGTTGGGGAGCTGGATGGAAGCTAAACGAACACCTTTGTGAAGGATCATATTGTGTGTTGTGTTGAAACATGGTAACATATCATTCTCCATTTTATTGAGAAATTCTCGAATTAGTCTCAATTTTTGTCGTGCTCTTGTACTATTCTTGATGCATAAATTAGTTATGAACCATGCAGTTAAATAGCATGGATCTTATAATTTACTTACAAATCAGTCATGAACTTGCCGTGTTTGATGATGTCTTGGTATTGTTTTGTTTTTGGAGGTGTTATTTTTGCTGCATTTTAATCCATCTCTGTTTACATTTTTGTTACCCAAAATAAATAAGATCAATTTAGTGTGAAGATCTCAATAAAATAAATAAATAAAAAATAAAAATAAAAAAGCCTGGCCTGAGGGTTCGGAATGAATTTGTGACTCATCCCAAAAGATCTTCTTAAGATCGTGATCGGTAGGACGTTGGGAGGGATGGAAATCTTTTAATTTTTGAAATCTGGAATCAAGTAAACAGAAAGTGACAGTGAGGTAAAACGCATCAGAGATATTAGTAAACAGAAAGTGACAGTGAGATAAAACGCATCAGAGATATTATTATAAAAAAAAGAAAAAGAAAAAGAAAAAGAAGAAGAAAAAAAAAAAAAGAAGATACGATTATATTCTGAACTAACCATCTCAAAATCCTACAAATATTCTCTCGTCGCTGCCTTCTTCCTCTTCCCTCCAAATCACTCGCAGCTTTCTTGTAACGATGGCTTCTGCCATTCTCTTCCTCTTTCTCGGTGCCGTAATAGGAGGTGTTGCGTTTCTAGCGGTCGAGTGCCTCCTCACGCCCTTCTCCCTTTACTATTGGTTCTGCTGTCGCCGAAGCCGAAGAGAGCCAAAGCCTAACAAAACTTGCTATCCCGATGCCAAGCGCTCGCTCCCCTTCACATGCAACAAGGAGGTAAGCTTCGTTTCAGAGAATTTATCCATCTGTTTATCAGCTTGATGGTGTTCTCAAAGACAACGCTAGTTTCAGAGAATTAATAAAATGATCATCATATTTGTTATTTTCTGTGACGATCAGGGCACAGTTTGGGTGTTAGAACAAGCAAAGGTTCCACAGATTTGCACCAAAGAAATAATCAAGGTTCACCCCGTCGAGAAACATGCAAAAATTAAAGATTGTGCATTGATCCTGTCAGATGTTGATGGCTCTCAAGTGTCTATCAAACTTTTGGATTGTATCGTGACAGCAGTTTCTTCTTCGAATCAGTCTTCACAAAAGTGGTGAGCTATTATGCATCCCACTTCACTAGCACAGTATATAGCTGATGAACTTGCGCATATAAGTTTTTCCTGAGGGTACAAAGTAATAATGCCTCTAAATATAAATGTACTCCTCAAATGCTTTTTGAGACAATATAAATGTTTATGACTATGATCAGATCTATGGATATCTCTGTCGTTTCTTTGAGTTATATTTTCCATTTCCTCACTGTCAATGCTAGGTGACTCTTGCAAATGGCAAGATGAACAAGTTGTCTATGAAATCTGATATTATATTTGTAAGTTGTTCGTTCACAGGGCAAAAAGATACCCAATCAAACTGGAAAGCAAGAGTTCATTCATTTACAATGGAAGCAAAATATGTTACGTATATCTCAACACTTGCAGAGACAAGGAATCCTGGTGCAAATCACTTCGCCTGGCCTCTTGTCCTGATGAGGAGAGAATCAATTCATATGCACGATTAAGTGATGATTTTCAATATTATCTAGCATTCATTCCATTTCCAAAGCCCTTTGCATTGTTTGGTGAGGCCATAGAAAAGGCAAGCAAGGTCCATAAATCTAAAAGAATTCACCATCTTCTTAAGAAATTTGTGAAGATGACTTCGGTCCCATCATTTGCTCATGAGAAGAGAAAAGCTGGTGACAAATTACTGGATTCAAAAGATACATCACTGGATTCAAGTGGTTCCTTGCAAGATCAGGTGCTGCAGCCTTTTACGCCAGCCCAAAATTCGGGGAGCAAAATCCTACTTCCCGACATCTCCAATTCAGCATGTAATGAGAAATTCGATCCTGATGAGGCTACCCTCTGCTGGAATTTATTGTTTTCAAGGCTATTCTTTGACATCAGAAAAAATTCGAAGGTTAACAGTTTTATAAAATCACAGATCCAGGTAATTAAGATCATATTAACTTTTTTCAAAACAAAGATAGCGTAAGCCATGCTTTGCTTTTTTGCTATGCTTTTATTTTTGGTCCTCATTGGCTAATTTTATATCAATTTATCTTTATTTTGTTTGAGTAGAGTGCCTTGTCAGATATGAGGACACCTAGTTATATTGGAAGAATGAAATGTACTACACTAGATCTTGGAAATCGTCCACCTTACATCCATCAGATAAGGGTGCTTTCATTGGATATTAGTGCGATATGGGCAGTGGAAGTTGACATTGAATATTCTGGTGGTATGATGTTTGACGTTGAAGCAAAGTATGAAGTTCAAGAACCAAAACCACAAGACGCCAAAGATATGACTCCCCATCCAAGCTCTGGAAGGGAGATGATCACATATGCTTCAGAAGGTGAGAAATATGATGATGACTGCTAATTGATAATCTTCTATTCATAAAGTTTATTTATATGAGTATAAGATTTCTTCAATAAAAAAAGGGTTTGTGATTCGATAGCTTTCTTCTTCTTCTTTTTTTTTTTTTTTTTTCTTTTTTCCAGATGGTTTATCGCAGCCAAAGCGCATTGGCTGGGCATCAACTTGCATGTCCAAGTGGAAGGCCATCAATCATTCTATTGCTGACCAAGTCTCACATGTCTGTAAATATTCTTTTTACTGAATTTAGTTTTTGGTTTTAAGGTTTAACTACCAACACTTCAAATGAAAAAGCAAAGGTGATGTTTTACTTTTGGACTTGAGAAGACTTGAAGACATTTAGAGACCTTTGAGACAAAACTACTTTCACAAGCTTGTCATGCAATTGGAACGTTGAAAATGCTTGTGTATGATTGGAGAGTAATAATGAAATAAGTATTAGCAAAGCCTTATTGCACATTGTGAAATTACTTTGAATGGATTTTATCATCATGCACTAGAACTTATTTGATGGAAGTTTGAAAAAGTTTATCCTTCAATGGTTTTCAATACACAGACTTTTGATTCATATGCAACCCATTTATGGCTGCATTCTTGCTATTTTGTGAAATCTCATTTTGAGTGGCGCATTAGAGAGCACCATTTCATGGGTCACATGAGATATGGACATCAGAAACATTGCTATTTTTTGAAACATTTTTTCCTTTTTTAATTTTGGAGGCACATTAGAAAACGTAGTCCATAGTATATGTGATATATACGTTAAAATTTATAAATTTGTTTTATATACAGGATTCCTATTATTTGCAAGAATTGATTTGTTTTCATATTAAATAATCAATTTTCTGTGGAAGGTTCCCTCAACCTTCACAATGAGGATTGCATCAATTCGAGGGATGCTACAATTACATATAAAGCCCCCACCTTCTGATCAATTATGGTTTGGGTTCACGGCCATGCCTGAAATAGACTGGAACTTAGAGCCTGCAAATGGAGACCAAAAGATCAGCAGTGGAGAGATTTTTTTGTTGCTCAACGATTGCTTCAAGGTAACATGAACCATCTTTGCTATGAAACGACGCCAAAATCCTTTTGTTTTTTTGTTTTTGGTTGCTTACATTAACATACATCATCACTTCGCTTGCATGGTGTTCATCTGATTCCTTGAGCAATGTTTGCTATAGGAGACCTGCAAAGTTGATAATAAGACTATGAAATTGCTGTATTTTTTCAGGATGCTATTCGTGAATTCCTAGTCGTTCCAAATTTTGAATGCATATGCATACCATGGATGTTTGATGAGAAGGATGATTGGGTTCCATTCATGGTTGCACCATTCGAATGGGTTGATGGTGGTGAAGTAGGAACAGATACTGGAGATCCAGATGCATCCACCTCCCAGTCTGAAGAGATTGAGAACAAGCAGGTCGATAGTGATGGGAATAAAGCTGATTCCAGTGCTCATCAGTCACCACCATCTCATGAATTCCTCCCAGATTTTGAAGCTTCAGAGACGAGTCCACCCGCATCGGTTTTACCAGATCAGCATCAGCTATCTCAAACTGACGTGCTTGAAGAGGAGACACCAGAGAGCAAAGCAACTCAAGAGAGCTGCAGGGTGGCCCCCCCAATGACCTCATCGAGTGAAATGGTACCGCTGGAGGGACGTAAAACTGTGCACTTTGAGCCGGAGCCGAAACCAAGAATGGTCGGTAGGAAATTATGGAAGGAGATGGGGAAGATGGTGGGGGACAAGATTGAAGAGCAGAGGCGACACATTGGAGAAAAAGGTAGGCATATAGTTGGAAAAATGCGAGAAACTACGAGGACTTGAATGTGTTTATTTCACTATCTTGATATGCTGTTGTATTTAAGTAGTTTTTCTGGGACCAAGACATGATTTTATTTAGAGTGCTTATAAGGCTCCTGGATCTCATATTTATGTTCTTCTAACCTTATTGAATTTATGTGCATGATTTGTAATTTATTCAGTTATATCGTCCATGGGATATTTAAGGATATCTCTTCTCTTTGGTTGGACATGGAAAGATCTTATCACTTTGATAAGATTGATCAGAAAGCACATCACTGAAACCTCAGCAGTAAAGCAATAGCTGCTTGCCATAAGTTGGTAAACTAATTTTTTTTTTATTTTTTATTTTATGAATGAATGATTGCTTCACAATCCGCTCTAAAAAGATCTTTATTAAAGAATAAGAGATGCCAATATTTCAAGAACTATGCTTGTATCATCATGTATTTTAAATTCATCTATTTATCTATCATACTCCCTGGTTACCTTATGGTACCTTAACTCTTTTCACTTGAATCAATATTTCTAGTGCCATCAAACATTCTTATGTAAATGGGATCATGATCGCCCATCTTATATATTTCTTTTAATGTATTCACAACTATCAATCAAATACCTTTCATCATAGGATGTGATTGCATTCACCATCTCTGCTCTTCATAATCACATCCATTCATCAACTTTAATATATATATATATATAGACAGAGAGAGAGAGAGAAAGAGGAAGAGAGAGATAATGAGATAGTGGAGGTAGACTTGGCTATATTCGAATATAGCTAAGCCTAGATCTGATTATCTTCCTCACCCTTAAATATAGTGGAAATAGTGAAAAAGGTAAGATAGCTTCAGAATCTATGTAGATCTAAAGATAGAAAAGATTAAATCCCAGACTTTGGCTACATTTGAATAGATATATATATATATATATAGAAAGAGAGGGAGGGTAGACTTGGATTCAGTCACCTTTTTCATCCTTAAATCTACACACCTTTCTCATCCTTAAATCTACACAGTTCATACATTCCACAGATTAAAAAAGTGAAGGGGTTTTGAGATCTGTTTGGATTCAAGAATGGAGAAGATGAACGAATTTTTAGCTTAATTATATTCAAATGTAGCGAAGTCATACATACATACATATATATATATATATATATATATATAATTACAATAAAAAACATACAGAAAGAGCTCAAGATTTGATACCACTTGTTATTATAGAAGGAGATTAACAAAACAGAGAGTAAAATTAAACAAGAAAGCAAATATAGGAATTTTTATGATTTGGGCGATAAGTGGTAGATTTTTACGATTTGGGCGATAAGTGGTAGCTGCTTGCCAAAAGTTGGTAAATTACTCCTTTTTTTTCATGGATGAATAATCGCTTCACAGAATATTTATCTCCACTCTAAAGAAATCTTTATTGGAGAATAGGAAATGCCGGCATTTCAAGAACTATCCTTGGTCATCATGTATTTTATATTCATCTATTTATCTTCCATACTGCTTGGTCACCTTATGGTACCTCAACTCTTTTCACTTAAATCAATACTTCTGGTGCCATCAAACATTCACATGCAAATGGGATCATGATCGCCCATCTTATATATTTCTTTTAATGTATTCATGGCCATCAATCAAATATCCTTCATTAGAGGATATGATTGTGTTCACCTCTCTGCTCTTCATAATCATATCTATCCATCAACTTTAATATATATATATATATATATAGAGAGAGAGAGAGAGAGGATGAGGAGATAATAAGATAGTGGGGGTAGACTTGGCTATATTCGAATATAGCCAAACCTAAATCCAATCATCTTCTTCATCCTTAAATCTAATGAAACTAGTGAAAAAGGTGGGATAGCTTCGGAATCCATGTGGATCTAAAGATAGAAAAGATCGGATCTCAAACTTAACTACATTTGAATCGATATATATATGTATATATAAAGATAGAAAGAAAGGGAGGGTAGACTTGGATCCGATCATCTTCTCCATCCTTAAATCTATACAGTCCATGAATTTCAAAGATAAAAAAGTGAAAAAGATGAGGATTTTAGGATCTGCCTGAATTTAAGGATGGAAAAGATGATCGAATTTTTAGCTTGCTTACATTTAAATGCAGCCAAGTCATATATATATACATACATATACATACATACATCATACATATATACATACATATACATACATACATCATACATATATACATACATACATACATACATACATACATACATATATATATATATATATATATATACAGTAAAAAAATACAGAAAGAGCTCAAGATTGGATACCATTTGTTATGATAGAAGGCACATAGAAAGAAGAGATTAACAAAACAGAGAGTGAAATTAAACAAGAAAACAAATATAGGGATTTTTATGGTTTGGGCGATAAGTGATAGCTACCTGTTAAAAGTTGGTAAACTACTCCTTTTTTTCATGGATGAATAATCGCTTCACAGAATATTTATCTCCGCTCTAAAGAGATCTTTATTTGAGAATAGAGATGCCGGCATTTCAAGAACTATCCTTGGGTCATCATGTATTTTATATTCATCTATTTATCTATCATACTCCTTGGTCACCTTATGGTACCTCAACTCTTTTCACTTGAATCAATACTTCTAGTGCCATCAAACATTCATATATAAATGGAATCATGATCGCCCATCTTATATATTTTTTTTAATGTATTCACAGCCATCAATCAAATACCCTTCATTATAGGATGTGATTGCATTCACCCTCTTTGCTCTTCATAATCACATCCATCCATCAACTTTAATATATATATATATATATATATATATATATAGAGAGAGAGAGAGAGAGAGAGGAAGAGAGAGATAATGAGATAGTCGGGGTAGACTTGGCTATATTCGAATGTAGCCAAGCCTTGATCCAATCATCTTCCTCACCCTTAAATCTAGTGAAAATAGTAAAAAAGGTGGGATAGCTTTAGAATCCATATTGATCTAAAGATAGAAAAGATCGGATCTCAGACTTAGGTACATTTGAATATATATATATATATAAAGATAGAAAGAAAGGGAGGGTAGACTTGGATCCGATCACCTCTCCTATCCTTAAATTCACATAGTTCATGAATTCCAAAGATAAAAAAAGTGAAAAAGATGAATTTTGGAATCTGTCTGGATTCAAGGATGGAAAAAATGGTTGAATTTTTAGCTTGGTTACATTCAAATGTAACCAAGTCATATATACATACATACATACATATATATATATATATATATATATATATATATATAGTTACAGTAAAAAATATACATAAAGAGCTCAAGATTTGATACCACTTTTTATGATAAAAGATACGTAGGAAGAAGAGATTAACACAACAGAGAGTAAAATTAAACAAGAAAGCAAATATACTGATTTTTATGGTTTGGGCGATAAGTGACAGCTGCCTGCCAAAAGTTGATAAATTACTCTTTTTTTTATGGATGAATAATCGCTTCATAGAGTATTTATCTCTGCTCTAGAGAGATCTTTATTGAAGAATAGGAGATGCCGACATTTCAAGAACTACGCTTGGGTCATCATATATTTTATATTCATCTATTTATCTATTATACTCCCTGGTCACCTTATGGTACCTCAACTCTTTTCACTTAAATCAATACTTCTGATGCTATCAAACATTCACATGTAAATGGGATCATGATCACCCATCTTATATATCTCTTTTAATGTATTCATAGCCATCAATCAAATACCCTTATGTGATTGCATTCACCCTCTCTGCTCTTCGTAATCACATCCGTCCATCAACTTTAATATAAACTTGGTTATATTCAAATGTAGTCATATATATATATATATATATATATATATATATATATAGAGAGAGAGAAAGAGAGAGGAATGATAGATTGGGCTATATTCGAATGTAGCCAAAATTGGATCCGATTACCTCTTTCATCTTGAAATCTTTACGGTTCATAAATTCTAAAGATAGAAAAAGTAAAAAAGATGAAGGACTTTAGGGTCTATGTGGATCAAAGAATAAGAAAAGTAACTAAATTCTGAACTTGACTGTAGCCAAACCTAACTATATATGTATATATATATATAAAGAGAGAAAGAGAGAGAGAAAGGGGGGGGGGAGAATATGAAATGCAGAAAGGTAGCAAATTAATTTGAGGTAAATGGGCAGGAGATCTAAATAGTGAAGTAAATCGATGATGACTAACAAAGTTGCTACCTTAAGTAGAGCAAATGGTTTGGACAACGAAGCTAGAAGCTAAAGCCAAAAAATCCAAAGGGTTACATAATTAAAACGTTACAGTTTTCTTGTTCATACATGTTAAATAGGATGTAATTATTTTTGTATTTTTCATCTTATCATCCTAGCAAACAAAGACTATTCCCACTGTATAGCTCATTAAGTGGGACCTATTCTAGAGAGAGAGACTTGGACCTATCTTCGATCCAACTAAATATTGATTTGGGCATAATCTTGGTCCAAAATTAGAACCTAGATATAAGATTTTAGGACCTTAACTTGTCCTGAAACCAACCAGTTTTAACTAATTACCTAATTTATTAAAATACATATGGATAATGTTAATTTTATTCATGCACCTTTCAATTTTTCTAAACTCCATGTACATGAAACTTTATTTTATAGCTTGATAAGGTAGATAAAATAAAAATAATCACACTCTATACCATAGTTGAACTGTTATAGATAGATGACTTTAAATTAACTATATGATTAATTATTAAGTACTTGTTGTTGGTGATTCAATTTTTAAAGTATATAATTGGATGCTTCATTAGCTTATCAATGCACTTGATTGCTATAGATATATTGTCTGGTATCATATAGAAAGAGATCTGGATCGCTCTTCAGACTCGATCTAGATGTAAGGTGCGCGTCTTAACATACCTGGACTCATCGTGATGACCCGATAGGTGTTATGATATTTTTATTAATCGAACCCAAGAATGGAACAAAATTCATTCAGTCCCATAAAATTCCAATGCTTCAGAGTTCAAATTCTTCTTAAGAAATTAATTGGAAGAAGCAGGCTTCCCCATATTTATTGATCGTGAAGAAGATAAAAACAGTAGAATGACATCCTGAAGAGTACGTACATATAGTTGGCAGTAAAGTAGCACATCTGTAAGTTGGATGTGCTAAAATTAAAACCAATGATGTCTTCTACCATTATTTCTAGTATTCAACAATGACGGGTATCAGTTTTCTGACAGGACGTAGGCCTTGCAGTCATGAGGATCCACTGTAGCTGTAATCTTCTCTTGAACATATGGTATAGTTGAATGCTGAAAGGGAGAAAAATATCATTCAAGTGACAATAAGAACTCATATATTATAGTGGAATGCTGCTAAAATTATGCTGAAGTCAGAAACACTTGACATTTGAGAGAGAGAGAGAGAGAGAGAGAGAGTTAAAAAGAGATGGCTTCCAAAACCTACTGCCCATAGATCACGAGCTTCAACTACAGCTGATGAGTGAAGTCCAATATCCGACCAATATGCAGTGATGGTTGCCTGTGATGATCCTCGGTTCCATAGGACCACAGCTACTCTCTTGCCATTAAGTGGACCAGCCCAAACCTACATTTATAAGTGCAGTGATGACCATTATTTGGCTGCAAGTCATTCATCAACCAATGAACATAATTCAAGTAAGCCTAGATAGCCAACAGTAGAATTAGCACTTGAGATTTCTCTGGTTGCCACCTTTAATCTTTATAAATACGTAGTTTTGAATTTTCCAACCGAAGAAAACATAAGTTTGTTTAGGTGGCGGAAAAATAGACAAGTTTGGATTGTTTTGAAAAGTAAAAAAGAAATACTGCCATCTCAATGTTAGTTACTTCTAGTTTCAGTAGAATTTTATCTTACTACCTTGTTTCAGGACTTCCTTTGTGTTAAAAACGCCATTAAAAAAAAATGAAGAAAAAAATACTAGGCGTCTAAAAGAGAAGCAAAGAAGTCAAACTTTGGAAATTATGGCTTTCACAAAGCAGCCCATCTGAAGCTGCACCACATGCAACCAACCAGTCTTAGTTCAGTTGGTTGGCATCCCTCTCTCTTGTTAGAGGGCCAGAAGTTCAGAGAACACACCCTGGTGGTGGTGGTGGCGGCATCTCCCTCATATTTGTCTTAAAAAAAGGAAAAAGAAAAGAAAAGAACTTATAGGGAAAAGAAAGTAGCTGCACCACATACATCATTAGAAAAGTTTATGAATCTTATATGTAAAATCTACCGTCCAATATATGTGACCACCAATTAAGGAGATGTACTACTAGGTTGCTTAAATTTAAGGATTTTAAGTAAAATCATTCGAATGAAAGATGAGCAACAAACCATACCTCTGAAGAATCATCACATTTTACTTTCCTCCCTTGCACTCCGAGCTCATCTATTCATACGAAGTTAAATCTCATTGCAATACTCATCTAATGTGACATTAATCATGCATATTTTTGAAAAAGAAAATGTGGAAAACTATTCGTTTAATGTCTACCTTGATTGACTGCAATGACTTCATCGTTGCTTAGAATCTCCAGAGTCTCCTTGCTCATTGAGCGGACGTCACAACCGATCAAAAGAGGAGCCTGAACACATCCAAGCATGGCCTTGAGATACTAATGTCAAGCTAATGTGGCTCAAGTTGATATGACCAAAAAATAAATACTTTGTTTCTTCCAAAATGATATATATATATATATATATAATGTCCACAGAAACAAAATATGAAGCATATTTGTCCTTGATCGAACACCTTAGCCAATGCCCATATACTGAAGTGCGAGCGGTACTCCGCTATTGACATTCCTCCATTTCCGACTTCAAGCATGTCAGGATCTGAACGTGCCATTCGAATAAGATGAGCATGAAAACTAGCCAGTACTCATAATAAGGTCAGGTAATCTCAGAGGCAATTAAGACTGAAGTGTGATCAAAATTCAATCTAAAAGTTGTGAGAAGCTACTACCATTCCATCCACCAGGCGCCGCATAGGAGGCCCATTTGTCATTCGCATCAGCACGAGATGTCATGCTAGTAGTAGCATCATCAGAAACATCAGTTTGTGAATTGGATTAGAAATAATTCATGATACTTCTTTATCAGTGGCTTATAATAATCTACCGTTGCTACCTGCCCCAGCTGTCATCAATATCGACTGTCGTCCTCCAACTATTTCCTACACCACGTCCCCAGGTTGCCGGGTCAGCTTCGCCCCTGCAGTGTTTAATTTTTATTAATTTTCCGCTTGAAATCAACTAGTGAGTCTATATTTATATATCTTTGATAATAAAGTCCTCAGCAAAATTAATCATCTAGGCCTTCGCCTCGTAGTTTAGTTTTATTCATCATTTTGTGATGTGAGAGGAAATGTATTATTAAGGCATGCCAATGAGATCGATGAGACGAAACCATTCTTAGATCCTGAACTTTTGCAGTTTGGAGCAATTGTGCTGTCCAAAGATGCATATAGATGCAAGAGGAACAGTGTGAGAGGCGAGAGAAGGGAAGCAATGATCCTAAAATATATCGGCAGAAAGGCATAGAAGGAAAGGACTCACCATTCGCACAGAGAGAAGAAAATGTTTCTTCCAGAATTCAGAAGAGCTTGGCTCATTGTATTGTATCTGTGCAGCCATGAAGCAATTGAGAAAATAATTTATAAATTCTAAGACTAACTCAACCATTTGTGGAGTATGATTAAGAATGTATGAAAATAAAATTAACCATATAATTTTATGAATATAAATTAGACAATTACCTGTCCTGCGGGCTACTGCCATCATTGAAACAATTATCATATTTCAGATAGTCAACCTTCTGGAAATAAAATTAGAAAAATCATTAGTCAAGACGTAACAATAAATGACAACAGCTTGTAGCATTAATGATTTAGCTTTTTTTATATTGCTTTTTTGTTCTTTGCGACTGATGCCATAAATAAAAAGAAGTTTAGAAGCAAAAAAAAAAAAAAAAAAATAGCATAAACGCCAGAAGGATTAGATTGAGACTTTTGAATAAGAAGACTTGGAGCTTGGATTCCAAAAAATAAAATAAAAAATAAAAAGAGTAGCTTAGTTGAACTCTAATGAATTATATTTCGAACGATACATGTTAGGATCATGTATGTTGTTCTGAATTGGAACGTCACCATGCAAAATATATAGATAGGTATGAAAGCTTATCAAGGGCATATAGAATGTAACAAATGTACCGGCACTATGTTAAAATTTTATCGGTATATATTTTGGTACTAAAATTGTGAACCACGTTCCAAATAAAAGTAGATTAGATCTTGAAGGTTAACTTTCAAAATGAAAACCTACCCAAGAGGCAAAGGTCCTTGCATCTTGATCTTCGTGTCCAAGTGACCCAGGCATTTGTCTGCTACATGTATAAAACCTGAAATCAAAGACATGGTTCGCATTTAAGCTCTCTGCAATAGAAGATTACTGCATTAAAGGTTGAGCTTCAGGATAGCAGTACTGATGGACCATGAGACCTGAGGCATTAATAGAACAAATTTATCAAAAAAAGAATGGCAGAATTAGGCAATAATAATGATAGATAGTCTATGCAAAAATCTTTTTTTTTTTTTTTTTTTTTTAAATAGCTTGATATTTATGTCATGTGGAGTTGTGTGTTGTGGAAGCTGGTAGAATGGAATAATACTTGAAATGCCTGTTGGGATACAAATCCTGCAACTATGAATGTTTCAACACAGCCACTTCTCTTAATCAAAATATAGGATCGACCAAGCATCAGTCGATCTCATGAAGTTACCAAAATATATCTTGATTTCTCTTTAAATTAATTGAACACTCTTGTGCAAGATGCTGCTTCTTTCTGACGCTCACAATCTGAAAAATAAATCTCAAATTGCTCCATCTTGTAAAATCATTATCATAGAAAATGGGGTACTAATCATAAGTAATTGTAACATGAAAACCCTGTTGGCAATTTAGATAGTCCTTAAATTTTGGTCAAATATCATTACCCTGCATCACTGTAAATTCCGAACTTTAGCCCTCTTGCATGGACATAATCTGCTAGAGCCTTTATGCCTGAGGGGAATGCCGAAGACCTGGCAACTAAATTACCCTGAAAGTCCAAAAACAGTAACACTTGGTATAAGAAAGGCAAGAAGAATCGGTTATAGCCAAAAAGAGGTTAAAAATATAAGCAATCCATGATTACCAAAACTCATGATAGAAAAATAAGTATCAGTCCATAAGTTAATTTTAGCTTAGTTTAGCAACTTTATGATTTGTGATAGCTAACTTAAATCTATTTTCTATTTTGGAACAGAAGTATCTGTTCATTTAAATTCCCAGGAATGCCTTGGTAGTTCCACCAACTATTTCCTAATTCCTATGCATTAAAGATTTGCATACTTCAGTAAAAATGATAGGTTTTTTGCGGTACTACTAGATATAAGAAGCCAAACTCCTAATGGGCTGGCACTTCAAAGATAAAGACTGCTCTGTTCTGTGCCAGTTATGGCACAGAATAATACCAAACTTCTTTGCAAGATAAATTTTATTCATATTACTGGACGAGTAATACTTTTTTTTTTTTTTTCCTCTCCATTTATAATTTAGGCAGAGTTCCCACAGTAGCAGCTCACGTGTGCCAACCAACTGGGCAATGGCAGGCCTGAATGAAGCCATGAGACAAGACTTGGCCCTCGTACTATGATAATGGTCAAAAGTAGAAAGAGTTTTAAGCTTTTACGGTTTTTTTTCTAATAAGCAACTAAATAATTAAAAAACCAAAAAAGAAATGAGATGATCCAAAGCAAATAATCAAATGTGTCTTTTTGCTAGACTTTTGTCTCTTGGGGAGGAAGAAAGACAAGCTAACACCAGAGTATCCGTCTACTGGTGCTTTTGGTCACTTGGAGGGGTGTTAAAGTGGAGGACAAGGATGGTCGGCCGGTTGTGGCAAAATGCTATCTTCTGGTCACAATTCCGGTGCCATGGCCTACAGAAAACGAGGGGTCAGCCAGCAAATCCTGACACTTGTCAGACCTCTGGGATCCGAATGATTGAGCCTTTTACTTTGGTAAAGATATAATGCCGGTATTAGAGAACCAGCTTGCCACTTGCCAAAAGATGATAGCTAACACAATCCAAGCAAAGAAAAGAAGACAAGAGACATGATCACCTTTGAGTCCCTGCTCGATTCGGCCCAACAATCATCTGCAATCAATTTAAGCCAGAAAAAAGAAGAAAATTCATTAATTAGCATATGATTATGGAAGTAACTACGTATAACATTCAAAAATATTTAAAATGAAAGAGAAGAGAAGGATGTGATGGACGAACCTAGATTAACGTACTGATAACCCAGGTTGGCAAGACCAGTAGACACTAATGCATCAGCTGCAACAACAAAGCAATGAAAGTTATAATTATTATGAGGACTCGTAGGGAGGTAAAATGCAAGTGAGAAGAATTATTATGTGATGGATGCCTGCATGCACGCTAAGTATCTCATCGTCCTAAGGAGTAGAAAAGCACTGGTAAGTTGCATATGATTCAAAGAAGCAATTTTCTAGGTGGCAAAGGTAGTCAGTTTTTTTTGGTAAGAAAACAGGGTCACTTTCAACGAAGTAGGCAACAATCCAGCCGTTGCACTACTCCATGAGGAGGAGGTTCATCAAACCTTCGAAGATGTTTCTTTAACAAGAGATCGACCAAGATATATATATATATATATATAGGGAGAGGAGAGTCACCTTCTTTGGTTATAGAGGTTCACATGAAACACCCTACCTCCTCCTCCTCCCATTCATCGGTACTAAGATTAAAGTTTGAAATTTTTGAGGGTGTTAAATATCAAAATCAACATCATTTTCCTTGCATGGTTATGCACACCATGTGGAAGGGTAGAACTAGAGGTCTTCATCCATTGCACTAGCCAACACCTACCCTCAGTTAATGGTAATGATTTTAAAGATTGAAATATAGCATGAAATTAAATCCTTTTCAAGAGAATTGCATATGCAAAAAAAAAAAAAAAAAAAAGAGAAGAATCTCCTTCCATAAATAGACATCTGGTCCTTGCAACACATGAAGTCTTCCTTTTTTTTTTTTTTTTTTTTTATTGGAAAAACAAGACATAGCTAATGTTGAACAAGTTTGCCCCGAGTTCATTTGCTTAGATAACACTGTTTTTATCTTTTTTTTTTTTTTTTTTTTTTTGTCATTTATGTTCAACACCCTCTGGCTTAATTATATGTGTTTCTTTTGGTAAATATGGTGAAAATGTTTCGGTTAAACTTCCTAGCACAGTTGGCCCTTAAAACCAAGTGGTTTGCTTGCACCTCGACTAGATGGGCAACAAGGGGCCTGTAAATAAAACCAAAGGCTAGTGTCCGGTTAATTTATTAGCTTGATGCTTCTCGTTTATTAAGGATAAATATACCAACGTTGTAACCATGTCGACGCATTAATTTCAGTGCCAGACACCGCACTATCACCGACGGGGCCCAGTGAGTCCACGCGATGACTCAATCATTAGAGCCTTTCCCTTGTAAAAAATTCTTTTATTGGATCTCAACTCACGTCATCCTACCAATCCGCCTTTGATATCCCACTGTCATGCCCTCCTCGCTCATGAATTCATAGTGAGTGAGAGAGAGAGAGAGAGAGAGAGAGAGAGAGAGAGTCCTTCATCAGGCCTACCAGTTTCCCTGACTGTTTGCTCGTCGATGTTGCAAGCGAAGTGGTTCCAGCTGTTCCACCTGCGAACCATCGGTTCAACCATCGGAGCCTTAACGTCAGAAGAACAAACGCCAAGGTGCAATTGTAGGAGAAAATTAGGTCCACATAAAAGCCAGCCACAAAATCATGTTCGCTAATGCTTCAAAACCAATACGTTGTAATGGCTTAAATCCTAGAAATCAATCAAGAGGACTGCTTCGTTTCAATAAATCCTTATAATAAAATTTTGTGAAAGTGCCTCACTACCTCCATTTCTTGTTTAAAAAAATTTAAAAAAAAAAAAAAGAACTGGCCATACCATAAAAGCACCCCCTCCGGTTATGGCTTCGGTTGGAGACAATGAAAGCACACGCAATGTTGGAGAAAGGAAAGAAAGAATAGCTAGATATATGCTCACCCCATCGGAGGAGTACGGCCGAGGCTATTGTCCAGCATGGTCCTCCTGTAGATCCCGGTCGCCGATTCGGCATCCTTCATGACTCGTCCGGCCATCACGACCCCCCCAAGGCAGAGCAGCAAGAAGAAGAAGAAGGATGTCATTAACATAGCTCTACCCAGCCCGGTCCACGGTCGAGCCATCACCATCTGAGTCAGAGCAGATACCACCACCCAGTGAACGAGAGTGTGTGGATGAGTGATACGTGGCCCTATATAATGGTCAAGGACTCGGTGGGAGCCATCCATTGATTTTATTTGAACGCCCATCTACTGAATCTTGGTCAGAATGGTGCTCGTTCTTTTTGGTTCTCCTTGTTGCTTTCCAGTTGGATCGGCCAAGCCACGCGTCCATTACGGGCGCATTCCCGTCCGAATAAAACACTGGACAGCTTCCCTGTGCAGTGGTTTGTTCACACGTTTTCATGGTGAAAGGTGGCAAGAGATGGTGAGCATGAAACGCTGTGGCCTGCGGAGTGCTGAGAGAAAGAGGTGAGGTCGAGCCGGCCTCGGGGGATATGGCGGGACTCTCGCGGCAGGGCCAGGGAGTGACACGTAACTGGAGATTGGACGGTGGGTGGACACGAAGGCTTGGTGCAGTCTCCCCGACATGATTAACTTAAACGGTGGCCATTAGCATTTAGATTGCTGGGCCTTGCCGGCGTTGGGTCCAGGAAATCTCGGGCGTCCCGATCTACCGTTCGTACGGAACCTATCGGGTTTTCCTGGGTTATGAATGGATGGTTGCGGGGGGAGAGATGGTTCCTGGGTCCAAGAGATCACGACAGGTTGCTTCTGGATAACAGTGTTCAGGATCCGGGGCCAGACAAATCACGTAAACAAACTCTGGCATGCATGTGGTGGCTTGCGATTTTCTACCATTTAAAGGCCAATGTCTTTTTCTATAAGATGCGGGCTGCAAACCAAACGGGACGGGTCGGATCGAATCGAATAGAATTATGCTTCATTCCGATTCGTTCCGATTTTATATTCAAGATCTTGAGTTTGGGGTGCTGGGAACGCTAGAAGCTCTTTTAGGTGAGATGAAAGAAAGAACGTGAATCTAGCAGGCGTTGTAGTGGATCTTCCACATTGACGGAGAATGACAAGGAAGACCTCTTAGGGATGGGGTGTGCCAAACAATATTGTTGTGATTGCCCTTTCGTTCATCCGTTAAGGGGTCTGCTCTTGTAAATGTTCGGCATATGTTCTTGGGCCTCTTGGCCCTTGCAAAGCATATACCATTATTGATGTTAGACGCCTGTTCCACTCTTAGCTAGTATATGGGCGTGCCTTATTAACTCTGCATTTTTGCTGAGTGTTTCTTCGTTTTAGAGTGTATTAATATTGATCAGCTACTGTACTCCGCCTAAAGGGTTCAGATAAGGCAACACCAAATATAATTTCTTTATATATATATATAAAGACATGGTAAGTTAGAATGCAGAAGAGTAGAAGAAAATAAAGGAACTTATCCACGCTTTCGTAATTCATGAACGAAAAAAAGGCCCAAGGCCTCGTTTTGACGTTAACACTGGCCACCTGTGTAGATAGTGATGGATGTGGGAAAAGAACCTGGGGCAAAGGGTTATATTTCCGTTAATTTTAGAGAGAGTATACCACCTTTGCAACCTGTCAAAAAATCAGGAATTATAGGTTCGGAAGCAAAAAATTAACATCATAGCCTACCAGGGCCCAGGTGCTCGACATGGGCAGCCATTGCATTATTTTTTTCCTTTGAGATGATTAGTTGATACCAAATAATTGGGATATGTGATTGCTATAGCGCTGTAATTCCACCACTGAATTAAAAAAAAAAAAAAACAGAGAGAAAATCAGACGTGTATTGTTCATCCATATTCAAACTTAAAATGCTTATCTAAGTGTTTGACATGAACAATTAATTGCATCATTTCGTCGACATGTTGAGCACATCACAATAATTGAGACAAGCATTCGGAGTCTCAAAATAATTAAGACCTGCTTGTAACCAAAAATCCACCGGTAAGCCAGGGCTCCATCTCAGAGAACAAAAGGCAAGAGCCGAATCATACGCCCAAACCATCAAAACTTGCAGCTGATTTGTGTGTAACACCACAACCACACCAGGCATTCGTATTTGCATCTCCAAAATGTCGATCATCATCAAGCTTAAGTAATCGTGCAAGCCACACGCACAAAAGACAGCAGATTAATGATAACCATAGACATTTGGAGGAGGTTGGCGTTCATTTCTGACCCCAAGTCAGAATACCGTTCCACAAACCACACTAAGCTACTCTACTCGATCAAACAACTTAAAGAGAAAGGAAACAAAGGATCGGACAAACTTGTACACCCAGGATCAGAAGACTACCTAGTAATCTTCAGGAGCCAAGGGCTGGTGAGCATGGGGAGTCTCCGTGGGGATCACGAGGAACTCGTAGATAAGCCCTGCAAGCCCACCACCCACAAAAGGACCAAGCCAGTAAACCCAGTGGCGCCTCCACCGCCAACCGACGAGCGCCGGACCAAAAGCCCGTGCCGGGTTCATGGAGGCACCATCGAATGGGCCGCCGGCGAGGATGTTAGCTCCGACGACAAAGCCTGTGGCAAGTGGTGCAATGGTGCCGAGTTGGCCTCTCTTGGGGTCGATCGCCGTGGCATAGACCGTGTAGACCAGCCCGAACGTCAGCACGATCTCGAGCAGTACCGCATGCCACACGCCGATGCCCGGCCCCGGCGAGAACCCGAGCGGCCTCTGCGCGAGATGTCGTTTCAATCAGCTCCGGCACCAACATATATAGGATCATGCATGATTAAATTCGAAGCTAGAAGAAGTGGCCTTCAATTACCATGCCTGCAGTCGTGACTCTTAGCAAAAGCGAAGCTACGATTGCACCAAGGAGCTGGGCCACCCAGTAGTAGACGGCACGGATGACAGAGGTCCTGCCGCCGACAAGGGCACCGAAGGTGACAGCCGGATTGATGTGGCCGCCGGAGATGTTGAAGCCGATTGAGACTGCGACGGAGAGGGCCAGTGCATGGGCTACGGCAACCAGCACAAGGCCACAAGCGGTGGAGGTATCCTCGTACAGCTTCTCTGCAACCAACCAAGTGGCTCAAATTAGTAGCCATGCATGCATGCAAGCAAGCAAGCAAGCATATATAAGGTACTGAACATAGACATGCGGGCAGTTTAGTTGCAAAATTTAGTGTACCGAGCGAGAGGACAGAGCCTTCGCCAGCGAAAACGAAGATGGCCGTTCCGATGAACTCGGAGAGAGCGGCGCGCATGGTGTCAGGGTGGACGGCATCTTCGGTCCGGCCGAAGGCATATCGAGGGCGAGGCGGCATGGCTGTGGACAGATTATTCCTCTCTTCTCCTAGTTGTTCCTCAGCTGCTGCTGCTGCTGCTGCTGTTTCGTCTTCTTCCTCGTTGGGACTGCTCTATCTATATCTATGGCCTTGTACGAGGGCAGGGCTTTGCACGCTAAGGACGAAGATGAGAGAAGAACAGGGGCGGCAGCATTGGGAAGGGACGAGGCCATAAAAGGAAAGGAGTTGGTGTGGACGCGTGGAAGGAGCGGCGTCGGGAGGAGTGGCACGTAGTGGGGTAGTGCGGAGAGATGGACGAAACCGCTTGGCAGGCAGTTCTTATCTTTTTAATTTCAACGTGATCTGCTCGAACAAAGGCGGAACGTTTGGAAGCTAGATGAAGCCTTGGACATGAGCTTACGCCATGGCTGGAAAAAAATAAAAAATAAGTGTAAATTATAACTTCAAAAATGAAAAAAGAAAAAAAAATATGAAATTTATCTTAAAAAATATATTTAGTTACATTATTTTTAGTTTTTATTTTAAAAACAACTTCTTTTTTTTTAAACATATGACAACTTTTTGGAAAAATAATAATATATTTTATTAATAAATAATTACAAAAATAACATTATTACAATTATATAATATTAATTATTATAATATATAACATATTATCAATATTATATTAATAATTATATTATTATTTTATATATTATATATAATTTAAATATAAAGATTATATATAATATAATAATATTTTATTATAATATTATAAAATTATAATATATGATAGTATAATATATATATATATATATATATATATATATATATATATATATATATATATATATATATATATATATTATAAGAGGTAGGGTTTGCTACATTTGAATATAGCTAAATCCTGAATCTGATCACCTTTCTCATCATTGGATTTATATGGATCATAGGGCCATTCACTTTTTTTCACATTTTTCATCTTTGAGATCCATAAGCTATATATATCTAAGGGTGAAGGAGGTGACTGAATCTATAATTGGCTACATTTAAATGTAACCAAGTCTACCTCTATATTATCATATTATTAATAATATTATTAGTTTTATATTTTAATATATATAATTTATATATAATATATTATACAATTATATTATATTTTATATTTTATATTATAATAAAAATAAGAATAAAATAACATTTTTGTTTTCATTTAATATATTTTTTAAAGATCAGAAAGTAGAAAATAAAAACTTTTTTTTAAAATAAAAATAGAAAATGATTTCAAAGATCAAACGTAGCCTTAATTGGTCTTAGGTCTTGAATACCCACATGAATCTTAGCTATTTGATTGGTTGGTTTGGATTGGGATTCATTTGCATTTGAATCACATGACTTGCTTAGGGTTTTGGTGCTATCAAGCTGTTTATTGTTAGGTGTGGAAGGGTCTAGCTAGGTTCAATTTTCTCTCCAATTCGGATCAATAAGCAAATCTTGAGGGAGTGTTTGATTCATGGATTACAAGATTTCTTCCTAACATCATATTACAAAGCATATGATTTTTGAAATTCAGATGCTTAGGCATGTAAAATATTCATATTTTATTCGCACAATAATCGGATTGCAGATTGTTGGATCTCATATTGATATGTTTAGTTAACAAGCTAAATTATAAGAATTTAAGTGAAAAAACATATTAAAATTCTAAAAATACCCTTATTTTCTAAATTAAAAAGAAATCAGAGTAGAGTAATATTTTTAAATATAATAATTATATATTATATAAAATATATACTTAACACACAGTGACAGAATACATTATAAATATATAATAATATTATTATAATTGTATATTATATAAAATATTAAATTTTCTTAATATATTAGTATACAAAAATTTTAATATATTATGGGTCGGACTAGGCTCGGGCCAAGTTGGGGTTTAAAAGGGTAGTCCAAGATATTAGGCTAGGCCTGGCCCAACCTGATCCAAAGTTAGGCCAATCCTAGCCAGCACAAGCTCGGCCCGATAAAAATTTGTTAAGGATTGAGCCCAGCTCAAATTATAAACATATATTTAATTTATGCAAATAAAAATTATAAGAAAAGCTTGTGTGGTGGTTGTGTTGTGCATCACCTAATCTCAAGATCTCATCTTCAATTCTTAATAAAATTATTTTCAGATCGGTTTAGGGCCTAGCTTGTTCTATTCAATCCTATGGCTCCCATGCCTAATGACCTCCATCCCTCATCATCATATTGTCTTTCCTCATCATCATATTGTCTTTATCCAAATCAGGTCCTTAGCCTTAATCTAATCGATGGTTATTCAAATATGACCAATTTTATTTATTGTACACCTCCTTTTCCTCATTTTTTTCCCTTAATGTTGCCTTCATCCCCTCTAAAATCTTTTCTAATTCACTAGTCTTCATTTTGTATAAGTGTATGATCATCTAAATAACAAGAAGTTTAGCATGAGGTTTTATAATCTAATCCTTGAATTGAGATAAAATGTTAACATTCTTATTTATTAATTTTATTAAATGGCTTGGATTAGTATTGGATTAGGGAACACGTAGGATTAGATTGGTTTTGAAGATAAAAAATATTGAAATTAGAATTTAAAATTATAAAGAGCGATTAATTAAATTAGTCATGCTTGTGATGTAGTTGATCACTTGGTTCCTCAATTTTATGATAGTAATTAATTTCTATGATTATGATAAATATCATTATTAAGTTAATTAAATTTGTTATGCTTATACTTGGATTGATGGGCATACTTTGTTTGGGCTTTACTGCCTATGGTGGTTAGATTTCCTTTGCATATTTACTTGTATAGAATTGCAATTTTTTGTAATATACAAATATATTATAATATAGATGTGCATAATTATACATAAATTGTGACAATACTTTGTATTTTAATATTATCAACATGATATTTGATTTAAATAATAAAATTAAAAATTGCATAACTTTGTAAGATGATTTGGATTAGTCAAGTTTATTGATTGCCTTGTCATAGAGAAAAAATATGGCATTAAAAATTGCACTATCATTAGTGGAATACATGTCACTTTGATTATCCTATCATGAGTAAGAACATGATCATAGCTTTTCCAGAGCTGCAAAACAATTTAGATTACTTGTGAAGCACTCTTGAGATAATTGTTGAATCCAATTCTTGTCAAGATTAAGAAATAACCATAAATTATTGATATTGAACCACCATAGAAAGGAATAATTATTTTAGTTTTTGTGTGTGATGCATTTGGATATAATGGCTTGTCGAGTAGTAAAAGTTCTAGTTCATATGTGATGTATTTATATTTTGTATGATTTATTTAGATATCACTTATATAAAAGCTAAAAGAGTATACTTCTATCTTGTAGCGTACTTAATATATTAGTTATTAGAGTCATCATGAAAGTTGTAAATTATACAATATTGCTAGTTTATCCTTTTACTCATGCTTCTTCTTGAAATGAACTTTGTCGGGTTTCTTGTTTTAACTCTTGAAAAATATTTTTTTTTAAAAAAAATTGTAGGAATTAGGTTGTTTAAAGAGTCATCATCTAGATAATTTTATTTAATTTTAAATCGTACAGAAAGCTAAAGAGGATGGAAATGGACAGAAATACTCAAAAATAATGGAAAGTCGAGAAAGAAAGGGGGAAAAAAAAAAGGTGGGGGGGAAAAGGAGTGGTGATGTAGACGAAGTGTATCCAAAGCATGTTGGTGTCCGTTCACCCTCGTTTGAGTGTCAAGTCTTCATATGAAATGACCTCCAACTAAGAAGGTAATGATGGGTTTTATTGCTTCCTTGGAAAGGCTGGGTGCCAATGAAGAGGAGGACTACGAAGAAGAATTGATTAAGATGGAAGGGCTAACCATGGAGAAAAACGAGTGGAGAGTTTTGAAAGGAGACCAAGGGATTGAGGATTTTCCCTTGTTTTGTAATATTTCTATATTCTGAGGCATGTGTGAGAATTTATTTACATGGGAGAAGTGGAGTCATGAATGATTTATAATTAGAGTTTCTGGATACATCTTAAGATATAATGGATAGGTTTGGGATGGATTTAAAAGTTCTCTTAGAGTATTTATCATGGTAATACGAGGGGTACCATTCTCTAATAAAGCAGATATATTTTGCAACTATATAAAATTAGGCTAGGAGAGGTAAGGTATATGAGAACAGGGGTGTCTCCTTGGAGGGTGTCCACACAACATTCTCTAATAAACGAGTAGGAGAATCATCCAAGATTTTAGGAGATCTAATTTGGCAGCTCATATTAGGCCAATGCATCCCCATGGATAGATGAAATAAAGGGCTTAATAGTAAGTACATCATTTCAATACAATATAAACATGCAAAAATTAATTTCAAAATGAAATAAATCAATCAGCTCTGTTGTGATTTCAGCCTATAATGATTTGATAATGATAAAAACAGAATTTGAGCTTTCCCATCGACAGAAACCTTAGAATTTTCTGCATATTAGTAGAACAGAATTTTTAAAACTCATCAGACTAAAAGGAAATATTGAAAAGATGACCATTCTTGTTGCACTCAGGAATCACATGGAAATACAACCCCAACCTCTTTTACTACAATCATGGTTCTTTGAAAAATGTGTGGCAGAAAAGTTTCTCCTCTATTATGTGAAATTTTGTTGCTGCAATATAGTTTTTTTTTTTTTTAAAAGTCTAATGCTATACAAGCAGTGAAAAAGAACAAGCAAAAGAATTGAAGAAAAAACGCACTGTAATAATTTGTTTCAAAGTTTGCACGATCAAATGCCGCTTCCTTCACTGCTTGTTTCCTTGATCTCTTCAATCCTCTCGACCACCTCGCTCATCTTCGGGCGTCTCTCAGGCTCCAAGGCTGCGCAACTAAGAGCAATCTCCGTGAGCCTCAGCATGTCTCCATGGCTGCCTTTCTCTGCCACTATTTCCAAATCCAATATGTCCGTCGACCAATTGTTTCTAATGACCAAACTCACCCACTCCGGCAGATCCACCTCGTTGTCGCTAGGGACTTGCCCAGTGATGACCTCAAGAAGCATCAGACCAAAGCAATAGACATCGGCCTTGTGCGTCAACTTGCGTCCTTGAATGAACTCCGGCGACTTTCCAATCGCTAACTTGTGAGATTGGTTTGGAGAAGGGAGCAGGGGTAGGAATCCAAAATCTGTGAGCTTGGGCTGGTACTTTGGATGGTGCTTGTTGCGAAGGATGATAACATTGGAGGATTTCAAGTTACCATGGGGGACCTTTTGAGAAGGCAGGCATTGGTGGAGATAAGCCAAACCTCTTGCTATTCCCTTGACTATACTTAGGCGCGCTGCCCAGTTCAAAGGCACCTTTCCCTCTCCTCTGTTATCTAACACCAAAAAATATAATAAGAATATTAGCGAAAGTATAGGAAGAAAGCATTACCATACATTAGCCTCCATAAAGGAACAGAGGAGGAGGAGGAGGAGGAGGAGGAGGAAGGGAATTTTTTTACCATGGAGCAGTTGGAACAAACTCTCTCCCCGGACATGCTCGTAGGCAATGAGCTTCTCGTTCTTGGAGTAGTAGAAGGAGATGATCTCTACAAGATTCTCATGCCTCAGCCTGCCGAGCAATTGCATCTGCTGGACAAACTCCTTCTTGCTCACCCCACCGATGTTCTTGGGCCTCTTCACAACGACAACCTCACCCGATTCCAGAGTCACTCTGTATGTGGTCCCTAACTTCCCTTTCCCCAGCACCTCGGCCGAGGATCTCAGTAGATCGTCGAGGTTGAAGGCCAGCCTCTCTTTGTTAAGGAATTCCAGTTGTCCAACTCTCTCTGGCTCTGCAGCACTCTCTGATCCTTTGGAAGCCTTCTCTATGAATTCGATAGAAGCTTCTCCTGCATTGATCGAAACCAAGTCAGTAAAAACAAAAATTCTGGCTTAGATTGTAATGTTTCAACAGGCATATATATATATATATATATATATATATATATGTATATAAAGAAGTCTCATACCTGAATGGTTTCCTTTCCCTATTGTCTTCCTATTATACCTCATGTAGTAGAACGAGAAACAAAAGATGGCCATGAAACAAATAATGAATGCACCTACTGCGATCAAAGCAACAGCCCTTGGCCCCAATGCCTTGGTGCTCGATGGGCTCGAATGGTTAATGGAAGGAGGTGGTGCACTTTCTTCAGACTTGGAAGGAGGAGCGTCGGTGCCCGGCGAAGCCGCCCGGCATGGCATGGCCATTGGACTTCCGCACAACTCCAAGTTATGATCAAATGAGCTACTTGGAAACCTCTGCAACGCCGAAGTCTCGGGAATTTGGCCGTCGATGAAGTTGTAGGAGACATTGAATACGGTCAGCGTCTGTTGATCGAAGGGTGGAATCGTTCCATTTAGAAGATTATCTTGGAGCTCTAACCGGGATAGGTTCGGCAGTGCTACAAAATCTAATGGAATTGGTCCAGAAAAGCGATTTCCTGCGAATGATACGACTTGGAGATTATTAAGACCTCGGAGAGTGGGAAGATAGCCATGAAGGGCGTTGTTGCTCAGTCTGAGGCTGGCGAGATACGCCATATTCTGGAAAGCTGTGGGCAGAAGCGAGCCCGTGAGCTGAATTCCTTCGAGATCGATGCCAACGACGCGCGAGTCCGAGCATGCGATCCCGAGCCATCGGCTCTGGTGGTTGTGGCAAGGAGGGCCCGTCCAATTCGAGTGCAGGTTCACCGTCGAGCTCAGTGAATCGCGAAGCTGGATCAGATCATTCCGTTCGTTGTGGTAGAGCTCCTCGATGGCAAACTTCGATGCTACCATCCCGAAAATTCGTACAAAAATGATGGCAAGTACGGAGGTTGTCGTGCCCGGCCTCATGTCGCGCAATCTCCGAATCAAACAGCACGAGATGGCTAATCGGAGAATGTTGTCAGGAATGTTTGCCTGCGGGGTCTCCTCATGGAAATCGAGGTCTTTGCTTGGGTGGTGGATTAGGAAAAGATGGAGGCCGCCTCCATTATTTTCCACTCGGAAGTTTGGAGGTGGAATAGAAAATGGCTGCAACTTTGCGGACTTTTTAAATGCCTTGCCGAAGTGTGCAAGGCAAGGGATCAAAGATGCAAGAGGTTGGAGGCATGGTGGCGGAGGAAACAAGGAATGATAAATTTATATGCCAAGGGAGGGCAGATGGAGGCTAGATTGGCACAGAGGTGATTTGCTTTGATGGAGTCCCTTCGTTTCCTCGCATTGGCCAACAAGGGCACGGATTAGGCTTTATGGAAAGCCTTGGCCTTTCAGGGTGGTGGTTTGGACTGCGAGGGTGGCAGCAGTTGCAACAACTGAATAAAGCCTTCTCTCTCTCTCTCTCTCTCTCTCTCTCTCTCTCTCTCTCTTTTTTTCCTTTTTTTTTTATTTTTTTATTTTTTAGGGGAGCGGGGGCGGGGTTGAGAAAAAAATGGAATAAAGTTAAGGGGTCATCTTTGCCGTTTGATAAGAGATAGGGAGGCATTGTTGCTCTACCTCGAAGCTATTCCTTGATCTATGTGTTGGCTTGTGAATAGCTGTAAAGTAGACAACGAGACAAAGGTCAGTAAGAGAGGAGCTTTTTTGTTTTGGGTATAAGTCTTCTGGAATGGTGCTCCTCCAGTGCTTAGAGGTCCAGGTTGTTTGTGCTATGTTTCTATACTGCTCTTTGGACAGTGAAGTCGTATCCTATGCTTTTACTTTCCACGCAAACTTGGGAGTGGTTGTGATCTTAGCAGTCGCTTTAAGCAAATATTATAGTCAGGTGTAGTGAGGTAGATGAGAGAACACGGTCTATGATTAGTTGGTTACATGGAAGTGTATGCCATTGCCATGATTAGTGTAGAGCCTGGATGGTGAATGAGCAACCAATGGACTACCAGTCCCATCATTAATCTCAATCCGTAGGAAGAGAGTTACAAGGTAATGTCAACACCTACTTGATCTTGATCTTGATCCTGTTCTTAGGTTTGAGGAATTACCATCCATCAGGATTATTTAATCGATTAAAAATTTACCAGGCCTGATGCATTTTCCCACCTGGTTACCAATCTGATGTGGCACCGACATGGCACTCGAAAAAGACGGCCACACCACGTTTCTTGAAATGTAGATAGAAGCGGCAATCTGGAGCAGACCTATTTACCTGACCCGATCCATTGAGTTTGGAGGTCAGATATGGGTCAGCCAATCCCAAGCAATCAATATAGGCCTTCTCAGCAAGACCTATTTACCTGATCTCATCTGTTGAGTTCACAGGTTAGGTATGGGTCGGTCAATCCTGACACATCAATAGATCAACTCAATTTCAGATCATCAAAATCTTTCAAATCTGTATGTATATTTGTATGTATATATATAGTCCTCTAGGAACCCACCATGCATCCTCCATTCCTGATGGTAGGTGGATGGCAAAGTGAGAAGCTTCACAGACATGCTCAGAAAATTCAAGTAGAGAAAGCAGGTGTAATTTGAATAGGTTAGCGATGGGGGTTTAAGGGCAAAACTTCAGTAGTTTAATACATATTTGCTGCGAAATTTTTCACTTAAAAAGCGACTTGTATATAACAATCTCATTTAATTAGCAATGCATGTCTATCATTATTAAATAAGAAACATTTAGTAAATACAGATGGATTATCAAGAGAAATAGCTGAATACATGCTGTTTTTTAATCAGGGCATTGCATGACAAACACCTAACGGACTTCACCAAAGTTAGATCCAATGGTCCTCTTGCAAATCTGGTGGCGCTCCGATAGGTTTCGCAAGTTAATACCCTTATTTATCTTTTTTAGATTTTTCAAAATTTTTGCTGTTGCTTTCTCTCTCTCCTCTCTCTTTAATAGTATAGAAATAAAAGATCTAGACAGAAATCAATCCTACAGCATTCATACTAGAATAATTGAGTACATGATTTTCCCTCTAACTGTAATAAGCAATGCTTTTATGCACTTCTCTTTAAGTATTGCAGGTGGGAAAAAAAAAATGAACAACTCAAATGAAGAAATGAGATAAAAAATTGATAAAAATGTTTTTACAACTAAATTACTGACTACACAGTCAAACTTTCACCAATCCAGAGTTCTAACCTACTCTCTAGTGGTAACAATTATTTATGCATGTTTTCGATGCTCCAGATCATGGTCAACTTCAATCTTAACATGAGGACTAGGTGAGAAAAACATCATTGTCAATCAAGTAAAATGTCCATGGTATTGAACTGCTACATATTTCCCCCTTTACAGAGCTGACACGATTTGGATGCTAAAGTTTCAGGTCAAAAAGTGAAGGGAGAAAATGAAAGGGAAAAACACAAAATGCTAAGAACCAAATTGCTTGCATAATCTCCAATCATTCTTCATCTGAGCTCTCATAAGCTAAGCCTAATAAACTCTTAACAGTATTCACTAGTTTGACGCCAGTCCCCTCACCATGGTGTTTTAATGATGATGAATTTTCCCCTAGCTGCTTTTCTGGGCCCCAACAAGCTGAAACTCAAGCAGCTGCTGACAGGGATTTGTTTCCACGTGATCGTTGGGGAGATAGACATTTCACCAAGCTTTACTCAGAATCTGCAGGTGATGAAACTCTGGCTGGCAAAGTCAGGCTTGATTTATCACCCTGTACAACACCAGAAGGGCTTGAAACTCTGTGCCGCTTTGGTTTAACTTCAAAGATGTTCTTCAAGAGATCTTACTTCCTGTTGACAATGGGAACAGAGTCAAGATTTTATGACAGGAGCAAACATGCAAAACCTTTCATAATTTGAATGGAATATCACATGATCCCACTTTTTGGCCTGGGTTCAATGCGAAGAGGCAAGGGCAATGATGGAGCTGTGGAATCGGCTAAACTTGCAGCTTTGTAATCAGCAAGTAAAAGAAAGCAAAAGAAGTTGGACCTAATAAAAGCACAACCAAGCATAATATTAATGGGTATTCAGGACTAGAAGGATATCTTAAATGCAGCAATCCCCCATTTCTCAGTGCGTCTGAGAAGACACTCTGCATCTTCCTCAGCTTCCATTTGTTCTTTCAGATAGAGCAAGTCATCACTGTCCAAAGCCGAATATAAAAGGAAATAGAAGTTAGCAAAATTAGGTGCATATATTGCCTTGTTGGGCAATGAAAAAGTAGGTACCGCCTCTTCCATGAAGGTAGGCTCCACGTTCACCAGCAAACTCCTGCATCTGCTAGCATCAACCGCCCAGTAGGAGAAGCCAAGATCCCCGCCAAGGCATGTTATCAGAACACTGTCCTTTAAACAAACATGCTGACATATATTCCACAAGTGATATGCATTGCCCTAAGCATAAGAAGACTAAAGCCAGAGCATAAGGAAGGCAAAGGAAAGTTTGCATGACACATGGAAATTACGTAGTCCCCAGATCAGCCAGTCATATTACAAACCTAAAAAGTTTAGAATAAATTCAACATATAAACCAAGAAGCTATGTTGAAAAATCTTGATATTTACCAGTTAAAAATATTTCTAACCAATTCCTCCATTATCTGACTTCTTGAATCAAAGATATCATGATGTATGGTGTATTTGTTTCCATTAACAAAAAATTGAGTATGAGCATATCAAATAAAGAAACAAAAATCCACAAAAATTTCTGAGGGGTCACAAATCAAGGGAAAAAATAATGGCCACATAAGCATGATAGTAACCAACCTTACACAAATTTTTAGTTAGGCCAGATACATATAAAGAGGAGGCAATTGAAACTGCCCAAAGATGAAAATCATTATATATTAATTCTGTTAATGAAGTAAAATAATGAATAAACTATTTGCAAGTAATACAAGCCACATTAATATCCAGGAGACCAATAATCAACTAGTGGCAACATACATGCATACACATAGGTTGTAAAAATCTTCTTGCACTATCAAATTCAATGACTGGAATGGTAAAATGAAAATCTAAATTGTTGGCTGCACACAAGCTTTGAAACGTCTTAAAAAAGGACATTTTGGAGACTTCTAGCATATGCATTAAGTCATACAAACATCAACACATTGTATCATCCCACTACAACTACTGATTTGGGACAAGTTGATGCAAAGGCAATAGCGGCCCAAAATATAATCTTTGTCCACAAGCATTTCAGTCACATGAAGCGGATTAGATTTAAAATGAAAATCTGAACCATTGGATGTGATTTACAAGGCCTAAAATGCACATAAACTAAAAATCATTTACTTTGAAAAATCATATAATTTGCAGACCTCTTTACCTATGAATGATGCCATCTCCAAATACATGACTGAACTGGATCATGTGGATCATCACAAACACTGCAAATATATAAGATGGTTGCTTTTGTCAAAACACCACCACCACGACAAGGACAAGATTGAAATTATTTTGGCAAAGAAAATGCAGTTCACTGATTTACTGAGCACTTGAAGAAGAGTCAAGTTAATAAGAAAACCAACTCAGCTCATGTTTGGAGGTGGCATCATGAATACCCAAAGGAAACAATCCACTTCTTGTTAATTTGGCTCATGAGAGAATGAATTGGGGGCATATAGATATTTTAGACTCGCAAAATTTAGGCTGCATAACCACTTATGCAAATAATGAAATAATCAAAATCAGTAAATGTTTGTATGATTTCAGAGGAATAAAATTTTTATAGTGTAAAAGATTTCCAGAGGTACATGAATCAGCAAACATGATAAAAGCATTTTATGTAACTTATTCCAGAAGGGCATTTGTCATATCCTTGGAAGGCCATGGCTTCTCAATGGAAATTTCACCCATGACAAAACAAGATATTCATAATTCACCAGGAAAATATACAGTTGTTCTTCTGCTGGCCCCCAACCAGGTGAGCATCTCAACTAATTGTCATAAAAATTATCCCAAAAATAGAATTTGCAGGAAGAACACCAAACCTATGGTGCAGAACAATCAGAGCAGTGACAGGCATTACAAATTTATTGACTGAATTTTGAAAGCTCGAACAGGGAATTTAACATTAACTGGACCTGATCTGAACCTTTGTCTCACATGATAACCTTGGAGAAAGCCTCCATGGTAAACAATCAGCCATAAGATTTTTTTTTTTTTTTTAATAATGATTTGTCAACTGTAAACAGCGAGCTGTATGATTTCTCGTGTGTAATATTTCTTTATAGCAAAGAGGTTTTCTTTCCTTTTCTTCCCAGGACTGGTACTCCACAAGCACTGAAAATCGGATACAACCAAAACAAATTTTGCAAGCAGAGTGGGTCCACCACCCAACTCTTCATCCCTGGTGTAGGCCAGTCATGCTTACTTGTTTCTTTAGAGTATGACCCCAATTTTGTTGACTTGCAATTCTTGAACCAAGAACTAGCATTTACATCAGAAATGTTCATCTCCTAATGTCAAATTCTCCATTATAACAATTCTAGTGAACATTTCTGAGAATATAATAAACTTCAGATTTTTCCAATCACCTAATTTCAAATTCTATAACTTTTCTACTACACATTTCCAAGAAGGATATTATGTTACATGGATGGGCCCCATTTGCTGAAATTTCACCGACTCCCTAGACCACGGACATGAACACCTTTTATCATTTAATTTAGTTTAATTTACTCTTTTCATTAGAAGAATTTAAACAAATACGTGCTGAAATTTTACACGGTTAAACGCAAACACACACACACACACAATTTAGAGATAGATGGGCAATCCGCTAACCTTTACCACCATGCGCTGGAAAGTAATGTCTTCATCGTCGATCGTATCCTTTCCCTTCCCCCACCTCCTATCTGTGGATCAAAAACAATAGCAGCCACATTACCACCCTGATCAACATATGCTTATAAGGGGGCTAGCAAAATAAAACCCAAAGAAATTTACATAGAGTTCTAATTTCTACGGGAATACCCATAAGACTCGATAAAAATACTAGAAATCCATAAGAACGTCAACAAGAAGAAGCTAAAAGAAGAATAGGAAGAAGAAGGGAGAAAAGTGTCGAGATGGCCTGTTGATCGTATCGTGGGTACATTTGGGGTCGCTGAGATTGGTGTACTCTCGAACTTCTCTTCCTGCCATGGATTTCGATCACAGAAGCAACCCTAGCTCACCAAAATCTCCTCCTCCTCCTCCTCCTCCTCCTCCTCTTCAGCGAAAAATCCGAAAGGAAATGGATTCGATTGAGAGGGATCGAAATGGATTCGTGTGCCGTCAGAAGGACGGCGTTATGGCTACCTTTTGGAACAAGCGCGGCGCAATGCGGTTAGCCGCTTGTAAATTAATGAAATTGGTCACGGCGCCCGGTGTTTGGTCAGCTTATCTCGTTCGTTGGAACGGAATTGCGTTTCAATTTGATCAGATTGAATCAAAATCAACTTAATTAAATTAAAATTTAATTTAAATTTTTTTTATAAAAGAAGCAAGAAAATATATAAATTTAAATTATATAAAAAAAAATTAAATTTAAAAATATATTCTATTTTGTAAAGATAGTTTGAGAAAGATAAAATTGCATCGTTTCAATTTCTATCTATTTTTTTTTTTATCATTTCTTTTCTTATCATCATTCAATACTTACATAAAAGCTGAGATAGCATTGAAAAAGATGAAGAAGAATAAGCTCTTTTCATCATTTTTCTTCCTACCATCATTTAATTCTTACATGAAAGTTGAAATAGCATTGAAAAAGATGAAGAATTACACATCTAAGATCCATCCATTTAAGAATTACACATTCTAAATTTTACTATAATAATGTAATTAAAATTGTTCAATTGTATACCTACTGCTTGATGCATAGATTAAAAACTATCTAAATGTATAAGCTTCAATTTAGGTGCTCTATTATTAATAATTGTTAAGATTATTAACTTCATTTTTAGTAATTAGTGTAAAGTATACAATCCAACTCAAATCAGAGTCGGAAAATATCTCTAAGCACGCACGGTGTGAAAGTATCCATAAACACGTAAAAATTGAAGATGCATAGAGTCGAGCATTGTATTTGAAGAGATAGATTATACCTCGTTGACGATCACAAGTATTATTACCATAACGTTCGAAAGGAATGCCTTGACAGACCAAAAATGCCATAGCAAACAACACACAATAATAGGCTGTGAAAATTAGCATTGGCAAGAACTTAACCAACGTTCTAGCTAAGATGTCCAGGCTGTTTGACCATTTCTCATAACGACGTGGAACATGATGCTTCCAATTTAAGCGGAGTTTCTCTTTTGCCCAGATAACTCAAGCAGAACCTTAATTAATCGGTCAAAATGAAACTCTTGCTGGATTCATTCATTGGATGCCCCAATCTTAATGGTGCCTGCCGGGGAAGCGTCAGCTCGAAGGAAATATTCGGGAGCCGTCAAAATATGGAAAGCAGGTAGGACCAAAGCCACACCTACAGAAACGATCAGATTCAGGGGTGCGACCATCGTTACGACTCGTATGAGCTGTTAAAAGGCTCAGGAAAAATTATGAGCAGTTGAAGAGTTCTACAGGAGAATAGCTTTTCAGGTGAGGACATCACTGTCCAGAAATAAAGGAAACACGGTATATTTTTGTATCTTACTTGCCGAAGATGATAAAGATTAAATATAACAAACAACTTTTCTCAAGAAGGAACAAAAATCATTACTGCATGGTGGAACAAAACAATTCAGGCACATCAGATGGCCCAGTCAATTAAATGCCATGCAGCAAAAGCTGAAGATATTAAAATCCAACCACGGGCCAAAAGCCAGGGTTGCAATAACAGTTTTGCCTCTGCAGCAGTGCAAAATGGGACGCGCGGCAACTCCGCAGAGCAGCATACGCAGGCCTTTAACAGATTTAAATTCTGCCGTCCTGCATTTCAAAAGATGCCATGAACCAACAAGTTTAGTCTCAGTCTATCTCACAAGATTCTCAGAATACGTGGTAGGTGACAGCATTCTCTAAGGAGGCTTCAGCTATTTCTATCATGCCGTGAAAGATTTAGATTGCCAAAACGAACCCAAAATAAATGTCTAAGTAACCCCATATAAAATAATTTGCATGGCACAGATGTTGGAAGTACTGACAAATAAAAAGATTTTTTTTAAAAAAAAAAGAAAAGAAAAGAAAGTGAACCTTGAATAACATGATGACCATCTCATCCTATAACTTGTCCTTCTAAAAAAGGGTTATGGTATTATTGACTCAACAATCATGTCAACTCAAATCAGCTATCAAAGTTCCGTTTGTAAACAATCGGAACCTTCCTTAATGGCATTTCACATTCTGCAAAGGATTAGTAGAGTAGCTCGAGACAAGTTTCAGAGGCTACATTAAGAAAGGAAAAGACCTAATGCATGTGGATTTCAACCTCTCTCTCATAACTCATTTTGCTACTTGCACCCCTAGCTCTCACCTCTCGATCTACTTCCACCAACAGCTCAGGCGGCACCACCAGCTCCCCTCATTGCGCCACGCACTTCACCTTTTTCCAATTTTTTTTTTCTTGATTTTTCCTAGTTATTAAATTCAAGTTTGAGTTTAATTTGCTAGATTTTTCTGAAATCACCCCCTTTGCATTTTTCAAAACTTGCGTGAAACTTCTTTTCTTCTTCCTAATTTGTATCTTTGTACTTTTCAATTCGTATCCTTCATATTTCTACATTCTGAAATCCTGATTAACTATAAATGTTTATATTTGTATATATTGTTAGCCATTAAAGCTGATTTTTCCTTGAGAAAATCGAATCTAAGTTTGTACTTACACTGATTTTAATTTGATGCTAAGAATCTATATTGAATTTATCTTCAAATTTTAATGTCATGGGTTTATTCTGTGCTGGGTTTATTCTGTACTGGTGGATTTATCCTATACTGCATGTATTTAGAATATTGCTTTAATGTTTTACTGGGTTTATTCTGTATTTTGAGCTTGCATGTTTTCTGAGTTTGAGCTGATTTCAAATGTATGTTATTATACTGCTTTGATTCTGTACTGGGTTTATGTTGAATGTATGCTATGTAAGCTGAACTAATTTTTCCACATAATTTGTTGCATATTTTCTTGACAGAACTTTGTTGTTGTCGTGGGTATATGTCAATGGCAAGTGCAAGTTCACCCATTGATGTGGAGGAAAATGAGATCAAGAAAGGCAGTGGCAAGGACAATAAAGCAAAATCAAAGGTGTGGCTGCGAGGTGAAGCTTTCGACCAAAGACAAGGACACGTTGAAATAAAAGTACTGTTAGGGCATTTTTTCAGCTTCCTCCAACAATGGTATGTCTCATTTGTGGCAGCATTTAAGAAAGTGTTCAAAACGCAGTAATCATAAGGAATTACACCATCAAAACCAAAACCACGAGCGAGGAAGTACATCTTTGCTTTTGAAAAATCCTAAGATTGATCCAGAAGAAGTTCATAGAGCTATTTGCAATTTTATTCTCTTGTGCACATCCTTTTACAACTAGCGATGAACCTGGTTTTAAGAATGTGTGTCCAATATAAAACCATGAGTAGGTACACTATTAGGAGAGATGCAATGAAATATTATGTGGATGAAACAAATGTTGTAAAGGAGTATTTACCAAAAGCACCTGGGAGAATATTTTTGATTTCTGATAATTGGAAAAATGATAACACACAAGATGAATATGTTTGCATCACATCACATTGGATTGATGGTAATTTGGAGTTGCAGAAAAGAATAATTAGATTTGCAGCTTTTAACACCCCACTTTGATGGGCTTTCTATTGCTGATGATGTGACTGTCAGAACAAATGGTCCCTAAAGAAACAATTTTGAGATCATACAAGTGAAGTCTTTGCCAAGGCTACAGAAGCAGATCTCATTGAACAATTTTGATGGCTTAAAAAGTATTTGTTGGGACTGGTGCTGCCCAACTTCTCCATGTTTCTAAAGATATCAATGATTTGTTGATTTCATTTACTATGGAAGGTGCTGAAGGCAAGGTCTAATTTGTTGGCAAAGTGCTGCATTATATATCTATCATTGAATCCACACAAATCCTTCTCATACTGTCTAATCCTTTCATTCCTTCAATTAAATTATATTACTCCCCATACATTATTCTCAAAAACATTGGCCATAACTTTACAGCATTAGAGGATAGCTATGTGTTTTGCAGTGCTTATATAATATATGATAGTTATTCAACCAAGTCATCATCTTTACATAACATGATACAAATAGTGTATTAGCAATTGCAGTTCGAGACAGCAGAGATATAGCTAGCTAGGTCAGAGTAGAAGAGCAATAATAATCATACATCCAGTCAACTCCAAAACTGTAGTAGGAATAGCCTTCAATGCATGCATTGCACGAACATTTACTTATATGCGAGCATGCCAACTGCAAAAAAGGTGCATGACCATGAATGGAAATGTAAAGCACATTTGCACCAACCTCATCGATTAAATTTATGAACTTAAACAGAAGCCCAGGAAAGAGAATCCCGCATCATTTGCATTTATTATATAGATAAATCATTTCATTTATACTAAAACGCTACCACATTTTACCATCAAAGTGCATCCAAATACAACGAATTTATGAAAACAAAGACAGCATGATGATCTTTTGTGTTATAAAGAAGAGTGCAGTAAATAATCCAGAGGGAGAAAGAAGAACCTTTGAGTACCTGTACAAAGTTCTCATGTGTTCAGTTCAGCAAGCAAGTGGCATATAAAGGTTGTGTACTTAACAGTTCAGACATTATCTGGCCAGAACTCTCTGAAGAAGGCTCGTTCAAACTCCTTCTCTTTCATTCGCTCCTCTTCTTCCCGCATCTTCCTAATCCTTTTAGAGACTGACTTTTGTTTCTTTTTTGAGTGCAATTCTTCCTAATGAATAGGAGCATAAATGCCACACTTAAGTTCACTCTCATAATTCTGTTAATAAGAATATCTAATAATAGGTGCAAGATCTAATAGCAATAGTTGCAAAATTAGAGGACATGTTCAAGAACAGAACTGACAGAAATATGGTAAGGAACTACAGCACATAGCAAAAAGAAACTCTTCACTTCTTTTTCAATGAGATCAATTACATCCTATCTTACAAGGAGAAAATTGCTCTCTCTAAAAAAAAAAAAAGCTAATTAAGAAAAAAAATTAAGCTACTGTTTGAAATGTAAATTTGAGCAAAGAACTATCAACCTCTGTTAGCAGTTAAATGCTCAAGAAACTTCATATTTAACTTTCAACAGTCCCATTGAGTTGTTCTGTTTTGTTTTCATAATATATTAAAAGAAGGCAGGAGTTATTCACATTTCCTCTTTTTTTTTTGTTTTTTGACACTCGAAATGAATGAATATTCAAAAAGCAAACAGTATAAAATACTGATATTCAGTAACTTTCCGCAGTTTAGGAAAAGAAAAGAACAAAGAGAAGCTGTCTGTGAAAGGCATGCAGGAATTCACTGGTCCATTTCACACCTGAGAAGGAGGATCCTCCTGAAGCTTCTTCTTTTGCTTTATCTTGTCTGCACCTAGACCACGCTTGTTTTTCTTCACATGAGTTTGTAATGGCTCCAACCTTCCCTGTCCCAACAATCCATGATTTTCTCTAGTAAGGACCGGTGTGTGATTTTTCAATACATAATTAGGGAAAAGGAAAAAGAATGGCAAGGTGACAAAATTACAACACATGCACAAGCAGGAAATGATTTGCATCATGTTGGTAGTAAGGCATAATAGAAGTTATTAAGCATCGAGCAAATACTTCCTTCCCATAAAATGGACAAAAAAAATAAATAAACAAAGCACAACGGATGAGGAGCATCTAGGAACTTGGAATCAACAATAAGATCAATACTGGACTTTATCAAGAACAATTGAAAAATGTTTTACTGTGGCAGGTCACATCCACCTATTATGTACTAAATCCTTTCAAATTCATAATTATCTTCCCTTTTATCACAGAGAAAGAGAGAGAGCTAAGAAGTAGTAGATGGGAAATCTACGTTATGGAGAATTGTTTCAACATGTCTGTGTACGATGACTAGTTGCCCTACCTGCCGAAATGATCTGTTAAAATCGAATAGTATTTTTATAATTTTTCCTTCAATGCTGGATCAACTTAAATTCCCAATTCTAGTGATGGCATAAGCAAAAATACCAATCAATCAAACAATTCATTTTGTAAAATCCTGAAAACGCATAAGAATGACTCCACCCAATTTCCAAAAGATAATTGAAGACACAAATCCCCAGATTTCGAATTATCTCAATATATTATCATAAAGAAAATATCCAAATATCATAATCCAAACCTAATAATGACCCAACGTATGGATTTCCAACTAAAAAAAGGACATGAATAACATCGCTATTGCCACCTGAGAACCCTAAAGGAAACTAAAAGACAATATAGAAGAAGAGAAGGAAAAAAAAAACCCTATAAATGACTAATATCTCGATCCAGAGAAGAAAATCCAGCTGAAAATTGCTAAATACCGAACACCACCGTTGCAGACAAACTGAATCGATGAAATAGCACGGATTATAACAAAAATTCATCGATAATAGAACAATATCATGTACGGGCAACAATAGAATCACAGAACAAGAAGAAGAATCGAAACTCCGACCTGCTCGGAGGCTCCAAGACCGGTGCCCTCCTTCCATCCGCACTTCTTGAGTAGCTGCAGAAATTGGATGCATCGAATGTTAGATTCGGGGCGAGAGAAGCAGCAACCTTAACCCTAGAAGGAGAGGAGGAAGAAAACGGACCTGAAAGCCAACGTTGGAAGCATCGATTGCTCGAGAGCTGGAACCCAACTCCTCGTCTCCCATCGACGTTCTCCCTTCGGTCACTCCGCAGCAGCGATGATTTACGTCGCAGGCATCGAGCCGGGTTGGTCAAATATTATATGAGTTGCCAGTCCAAATATCTTTAGTTTTTGGATTTTTTTAAATATTATTTAAGAGCTGAATTTTTTATTAATTTATTTCGAGTTGGGCTCGAAAAAATCATCAATTAAATGGGATATTATGTCATCCCATAGTCTTTCAAATAAATAAATAAATAAATCATTCTAAAGCTAAGCTATTACATTTTTTTTTATTTTTATTTTTTTTATAAAGATAGATTTAGCTATATTTAAATGTGGTTAAATTTACATTCAGTTGTCTTCTTCACTCTTAAATTTACATAGTTTATAAATTTTAAAGATAAAAAAAATATAAGATAGCTTCAGGATTTATATAAATCTAAAAATGAAAAGATGATTGGATTTAGATTTGACTACATTTGATTCATTTTTAAATCAACATGAATTTTAAAGTTATTTTTTTTATTATTTTTAAAATTCATGAAATATATGAATCAAGATGATCAAAAACAAGTTTACCTCATATTATATAATCTTAACATATTATTTATGTATTAAATATTGCAATAAAAATATATTATAAAATATAAATTATTATTTTAATAATATATAATTATTATTATTATACATGAATTTCATGATATTATATTGTTATAATAAAAATTTTATAATGTCAAGAATACTACTATTATTATTACAGTCATGATATATTACTTTCATTATCATTTTTGTACCATAATGAACGTTGTTATATTCTATATAATATACCAACCAATAATCATGATAGCTTTTAACTCATAATTATGAGTTATTAGATAATATATATATATATAAACAGAAAGTGAATTTGATGGGAGTGGCCTTGTCAAATTACTTGCACAGTTACTTTATATTTCTATATATATATATATATATATATAAACAGAAAGTGAATTTGATGGGAGTGGCCTTGTTAAATTACTTGCACAGTTATTTTATATTTCTAGTATTAGATTCAAACATTTATAATTATATTTACAGTTTGATAATAAATAAAATCTGTAATGCACCCAGTGTTTTCACTTCATGGGTTGAATGGAAGGTAGACGACGGTAGGGTGTTGGTGGTGGAACAGCGGGTCTCAGAGGGAGTCGTTAATCCGGATGCAACTCACCTACCTCCAGCATAAATAATAATTTTTAAGTTATTTAAAAATTACTAAAAATTTAAATAAAAAATAAAAATTATATGCATATTAGGCACTGTTTTAAAAAATAATTTTTATTTCTTCATGCAGATAAGCGATCTAATTTTAAGATGTAATGATTTAATCTGAATTTTTTATCGTAAGTATGATCATATGGAAATACAATCTAATAATTTTTTTTGTTTAAAAGTAAATTAATAATAATAATAATAAATAATTTTTAAAAACTTTTTAAGATGAGTTTTTTTTTTTTTTTTTTTTGTTAATGGAGCCTTGGGATAGAATTCAGGCTTGGGTTGTAATTTCTTCTATCCGTAAGTTTTAAAAACTTTTTTTCGTTTTAAAAAACTTACAACGATCGACACCACCTACCCCCAGCCATAGCAAATTAGACCCCCGGGATTCCAACGACCCTCATCCGACGCTACTCTAACACGCCGGAGCAATAATAATTCCTCTTTGTTTTTCTTCTGCTGCTGCCGCTGCTGTCCCGATGTCTTCGCCGATCAAAGCTCCCGGCGTCATCACCTGCAAAGGTTTTCTTAATTGGAAGATCTTGATCTCATTTTTTTCTTTTTGCCTCCCGTTCGCTTCTTTTGTTGGCTTTATCGATTTTGTTTTTGGGTAGCTGCGGTGGCATGGAGACCGGGGGAGCCTCTGGTGCTAGAGGAAGTGGAGGTGGATCCCCCCAAGCCAATGGAGATTCGTGTCAAGGTCGTCTGTACTTCGCTCTGCCGGAGCGACGTCACCCAGTGGGAATCAAAGGTTATCCCTCTCTTCTTTTCCCCCTTTCATCTGTTCGTTTCTAAGCCAAAACACTGCCCATGCCGTTCCCAAAACCCAGATGAAAATTGTAGGAAGTGAATCATAACTTAAGAGGTACTGTTAATTCGAATTATTGGAGAATTAATCTCCATTTGTTTCTCGTTTCTTTTCTTCAATCTAATGTTGAAACGTGGGGTAGTATAATCACCTTCTTGCTCCGAAAGAAAAAGGGAAGAAAGGATGCACAAACCAGACACCAAATAAATGGGTAGGGCTTGATGGTTATGATGATGGTTTTATTCTGCCACCAAATGAGAATTCCACTTCCGCATCTAGATCATCTGCCATGATCTATGAATTCTAATGAAATTGCCAGACTTTGCTAACGATCATATCCACTGGCATTGCTTGCATATTTATCATTAAGCTGGTTACAAATTGAGGGTTAATGTTATGATGATAACTTGCATCCAACTTATATGTGTTATAGGCCTCACCGTTGTGCTCATAATGCTTCTTTCATTCAAAATTTGTTCCTGGGTCCAATTTTTATTTCAAATGTGGAAAATGGTGATGATTATTGGTTAGGGTATAAGTTGTCATCGGATTCTTCTTTTCTAAATGTTAGTGATATTAATTTCTCTCCTCTGGTGGTTCTGTTTTGACAAGCTACGGAAATATTTATAGCTCTTCAAATTTGATGGAGTTTAAATTCCAATTATACAGCATAGTTCAAATGGCATTGTTTTTCTTCATTTTATATAGCTTAATATATGTTGTCTAAGACCGTGATGCTTGTTTTGCGAATTAGATTGTTTCCTTTTATTAAACTGTAACCCATCTGTCATTGAGCCTGTTTATGGTTTTGCTTACCTTGGTAACTATATCACAGGCACAACCTGCTCTGTTTCCTAGGATATTTGGCCATGAAGCATCTGGGTTCGTTCTCCTTCTTGATCTAATCTGGACATGTTATGCTATAATGAAAATGTGATATGAGATTATACACTATACCATTGACAATTATCTCCAATACTATGTATGTGACAGGATTGTCGAGAGTGTAGGCGAAGGTGTTAATGAATTTGAAGTGGGAGATCATGTACTTACAGTGTTCATTGGAGAATGTAAGAGCTGCAAGCATTGCCTTTCTGGAAAGAGTAACATGTGCCAGACTCTGGGGTTGGAAAGGAGAGGCCTCATGCACAGTGACGACAAGACCAGGTTCTCTATAAAGGGGAGACCTGTTTTCCATTACTGTGCAGTGTCAAGCTTTAGTGAATATACGGTGGTCCACTCTGGTTGTGCTGTTAAAATCAGCCCAACTGCACGTATGGATAGAATATGCCTTTTAAGTTGTGGAGTATCTGCAGGTAAAGCTTGAGGCTTTGTCATGATGTTTATCAATGTTTATCCCCCTTCCACCAGTAGCTTTGGTTCTCATGCACTATTTGGAGTTGCTTTGAAAAAATGTTGTCATTTAATAAGGCATGCAATAGTCTCAAAGTCTGCTCACATACAATCAATGTTTCTTTACCATACATATGCTATTTATTTAGCTCCATACTTAGTTGTACTTCCAAATTTACTTGCTTCATATGCATATTTAGGATATCTTGCCAGGGAAATGCCAAGAAGACCAAATAAGGAGAGGTGCTCGAATATATCTAGAATGGCTAGTTAAGAGGACTTGTAGGTCTATGATAACATGTAAAGTATTCGTAAGGGTTGGCAGTGACAACATATGTTATTCATAATAGGTAACGTATGTGATTCATAATAGGTATGAATGGTGAAAAAGAATACACAAAGAAAACATACATTGTTGGGATACAATTTGTTGGTTATACAGTTTAATCTACCTCTCTATTTATATATCTACCATCCTGGCTTGTTGGTGCAAGACTCATGTTGCCATTTTTCTTTCCTATAATCCATAGTGAATGAAACACATCTGACACACTTATATTAGCATGGTTATTAAAATCCATCGCAATTTGCACTAGGCCAGTGCTGGCTGTGTAAGAAGATTTATTAAACTTCCTTGCTGAAGGATGTTTCAAAGAAGATTTATACACATTCATCTTATTTAGTCACCACTGTATGCTTCCTGACTTCATTTTCAAAATCAGCTTGAGGTTCATATACTTTCTGTGGCATTTTGTCTTGTTACTCTCATGTTTTTTGAATGCACATAACAATATATATTACAATTGATGTGATGGTTGATGTAATTGTAAATATGCTTATACTCGTAGGCCTTGGTGCGGCTTGGAAAGTTGCAGACATATCTAAAGGATCAACTGTAGTTATTTTTGGTCTTGGAACTGTGGGCCTTTCGGTAAGTGTTGCAACCAACTCTATAATTCTCATCTGTCAAAACACTGAGTTCTGCTAGGGACCTATTTCAATGAATACATGTTTTGGTCTTCTCATGCCATACAATTAGGTTGCGCAAGGTGCTAAACTAAGGGGTGCTTCTCGAATTATTGGAGTGGATACAAATCCTCAAAAGTATGAAAAGGGTATGATATGGCTGGAGGCTGATTAGTTGCATTATTTGATACTAATAAGTTGATGTTTAGTTGTTGAATGCTTTTTTTTCATGCTACAGGAAAAGCTTTTGGTGTGACAGAATATATCAATCCAGATGAATGCAATGAACCTGTCCAGCAGGTAATTTGTATTCTGTAAACTTACAGAAAATCATATAACTTTACTAAAGATGCATGATCTACGTGCACACAATATATGTTGATCTATTGTCCACCCCTAGAAAGTGGTAAAATGACAAGTGACAACTAACTTCACACCTGATCCCAGTCCAAAAGAATGGCATTTGACATCAATCTCCAGAACTACCTCTGGCCTGACCTTTTTGAAAATCGATAAATCCTGTTCATTACGATCTTTCACCAAGCTGCAGGACCAATGGAAGAACAGGACTGGTCATTATTCTTTCAGAGAACCTTTATTGATTATTGGATAATTTTTGGCTGTTAGTTAACCTTCAATGCTATATGAGTCAACAGAAGAACAGGATTGTCCTTGAAGAAACATTTGCACCAACCGTTCTATGACAGTGGTGTAGTAACCTCCAACACACAAGGATGCTTTTTAGATCCACATTATCTCTATTATGAATCTGATGCAGATAACTTCTCAAAGAATTGCTTGAATATTATCATAAACATTTGCCATTTGGTCCACAAAACTCTATGAACATGGTGTTCATACATCCAACATAGGAATTTGGAATGATCTAAAGATAAATCACCCTCAGGTCTCACATCCAGGCTCTGATGTCTGTAGGCATTCTCCACCTCACCTCCATTTAGTCCACATAAAAGGAGGCAAACCTGCTTCTAACTGTTTGGACCCTGAGAATGCATTTTCAGAGGACACTAAACAAACTATAAGAAAAACTTTGCAACTCACTTTCCAAGCTGCATATCTGTCTCAAAATCTAATACTGACTAGAAAGATTGCCTTTTGATGCTACTTTCTCGGTACTTCTATTTTTAAAAAATGGGAACGGTGCTGTGATCACAAAAATTCACCTTTGTCAGGCCATGAAACATGAAGATATGCATAATTATTCTCTCATTACAAGAATGCAGTTACTTATTAATGAACAAGAGATAAGGATACAATATGCTTAAAGTATTGTGCTGAAGCCATTTGCTTTTTTCCTTTTTGTTACCACTTGCCTGGGTATCATTTTGGTTACTGACATGGTATTCCTCTAAATAGATAATTCTTTTTCATGTGCCACATTTTTTGGCAAACATATCTCCCTTACAGTTTCTAGAATTGGCTACTGATAATATACTTTTCTGAGTAGTAGCATAAGGATGAAGTTATATCTATGTACATTCTTATTTCCTTATTGAAAAATTGCATGGTAAGCAGATCACAATTTGCAGGTTATAAAACGCATGACTGATGGAGGGGCAGATTTCTCTTTTGAATGTGTTGGTGATACTGGATTAGTGTCCACTGCATTACAATCATGTTGTGATGTAATTCTCATCCTTCCTTCTGTTTAAAGCTGCATATAGGATATATTATATTATTTTGATGTATTTTATCAAATCTTTAGGGCTGGGGACTGACCGTTACTTTAGGTGTACCAAAAATGAGGCCAGAAGTAGCAGCTCATTATGCATTGCTTCTTTCTGGAAGAACTTTAAAGGGTTCTTTATTTGGAGGATGGAAGCCGAAATCTGACCTGCCACAGTTAGCTGAAAAATATTTAAGAGAGGTAAGTTCCAGTATTATTTTGAAAATATATGTGTACTGGGTGAGGTAACTTTGTTATTTTATAGCTATTGCTTTCTGTTCTCTGTACTGATTTTGACAATAAAAACAGCAGTTGCAATATTTACAACCTTTAAGGCAGGCAAATAACAGAACCGTTGTATTCCTTTTAAACTGAAGTCACTTTTATATTACCAATCCTAGTTAAACATTTCATTAAATTTTTTATTGGTAATTCTTTTGGTTAGAATATGCTTAAAATCAAGGTTTTAAATTTCGTGGGATAGAGATGTTCCATTTTTTTCATGGAATGAGACGTCCTGCATCTCATCTCATTTCATCTCGATCCTTGACCCCATTGGGCATCCCATTACTTGTTTGGAATGATTTTTTTTAAACAAAAATTATTTATGAAGCTTTAATATTTTATTCAATTTTTAAATATATTTGGACTATATCTTTATGATAAATTAGATCTATTTAAAATTGATACTATAATGTATTATGGTCGAAACAGAATGGATGGAACGGCCAAAATTGGTTTCAGAATCTCTCTGGAATGAGACATCTCAACCGTCTTGGCTCCCATCTTACTAAAACTTGAATTACTACTTAAAGTCTCTCCATACACAATGCTAGCACCCTTGAGCAGCATGACTGTGAATCCTATGTCATGTCATATTATATGGACTCTCACTCCAATCTTTACAAAGTATACCCCTTTTGAGACTTCCTTTCAATCTATGAATATAGAACAAAAGAAGCTCATATATCAAAAATATGGTGAAATATAATATAATGAAATAAAACCAAGTCCAAAGGTATCCATTGATGACATCTATGGTTAAATGCTGATTCCTTTGAATTAATCATATGTGCTAAGTACATTTCATTAGTTATCAGGTCCGTAGTTGTCCATCAAAAACTCCTACCATAGATCAATTGCACCTTTTTGAGTTTCCACGTACCAAGTGATTTTTCATGGTTAATGTGTTTTTAGCCATCCATCAAGTATTATTTTATCATAAGTTAGCCATGTTCAACACATATCATGGATAGTTTGTCTATCAAGCAACCTCTTTGAATCGATCACATGCATTGTGTGGAGTAAATTATATCAAAAGATGGGATTACAGCTGTCCACAGCATGTGCAAATTCTATGTGTGGCATGTGTTGGGTGTTGATGTCTTTAATATTAGGATTCCTAGATTTAATGCATCATTTAGATCTTCAATTCTATGTTTTTCTTGGTAATATAAAACAACTATAGCTGATAGTCAAAATTTTTATGCGTTGGCATGGATGACACAATGCACTCGCTATAAAATGGCTAAATGTGTCAAGTTTCATATTAGATTGTAACAACTCAGGACCTCATCCAAAAAGGCTAGCTAAGAAGTTAGACTTACTTGCAATTTCTTTTAGAAGGAATTACAATGAGACCCTTTTAAGTTTGATCAATTTGCATATTGATCCTAAAAGAAAAAAAATAAAAATCGAAGATTCCAAAACTTTCGTTTTGATACACAAAGACCCCATCCATCCATCTTCATCATGAGGTGTTAGCATGCGAGGGACACATGACAATAATTTTTTTTGGGTAATACCAAAATTATCCTTCAAACTTGGCTTTGAAATTTGAACGGAAATAAAACTGCCTTAATTTTATAAGGACAAATATGACTTTTTACATAGTAGCTTAATAGTGTTAAGGGGTAGATGGATGGAATGAGTTCTTTTTTAACAAAAGAAAGTTTTGCGGTATTCCAAAATCTTTTTTCTTTTGGAGTCAATATGCAAATTGGCAAAACTTGGGGTTTCTTGATGTAATTTTCACTTTCTTTTTTACTATATTAATTTTTCTTCAGCTTCATTTTAAGCTAATGTACACTGGTTTTGGGTTTTACATTCTCTCCCCTAAAAAGAATTGCATCCTCAAAATTCACATATTTAGAAAAAAATTAAGGATACTTCTATTTATATCCTCTTCCAATCACTGTACTTAAAATTATAATATTAGATCCGCTATACTTTCATTGCGTGACTCTCTGATATGAACCGTCATAATTAGGAAAAGTTTTATGTATTCTCATTTAACCTAGTTTCTACTCATATTACCACCAACTAATCCAATCCTAAGGATCTACAATCGAGGCTTTGTTACTATTTGCAACAATCCGAGATCTCACCTAAAAAAGCTAGTCAAGAAGTTGGACTTGCTCATAATTTCTTTTACTATATTAATTTTATTTAGATTCATTTTTAACTGATGTACGGGTACTACATGGATAATAGTGAAGAAGAGAGTGACACTCATAGCAACCAGTAACCCAAACTCATGGATTAAAATGACCTTTTTTCCCCCTTCTCTCTTTCTTGATTCCTTTCTTCCTGTTAAACCCACCCTGGCCTGCAATACCCACCAGCCTCCACTGCCCATCACCTTCCAACTTTCCTTCTTAACTCTTTCCTCTTTCTTATTTCTTCCCACCCCAACCTACCAGGCTTGCCAGCCTCCACCACCTAGCTTTGGAGACTAGTGGTGCCCATCCTGGGACATTGGCCTCAAAACTCAATTTGTATCGCTGCGTGCAATTTCCTCCCACCTTCCATCGCTAAAGACAAAAGCCACCATACACCATTGATTGGCTGATTACGAGATAACTCCAACCGCCCTGGCCCCTTCCCCCCACCCCCCTCCCTCCAAAAAAAAAAAGAAGGCAAGAAAAAAGAAAGAAATGAAAGTTTCTATAGGTCTCAACCTATTCAAAATACATCAACTTTGGATCTTAGTACTGGTTTTGTGGATCTTGGGATGGGGCTTGTGTTTTGAAGAAAAAAAGAGGAAGGAATTGAGGAGTTATAGAAAAGAGTCCTACTTGAGAAAAACAAAAGAAAAAGATAGAGAAGGGAAAATTTTTCTTTAATTGGTTGTCTTGGGTATGTGGCTTCCACCATTTCATTTCTCTCCCATATTCAGTTTTATCCAATGCAAATCAAATATATATCTGGACATGTTTCACCTTCTTGGAATGAGTGTGCTACATCATGTATTCATGCAAGTGCATAAAGATTTCCTTTGACTAAGAAAGAACTATAACATTTGCCTCTGCAGTTCAACATCCAGGATATATTTATAGATAAGCTTTTCAAGCCAAGCATTCTTACCATGACAAAACCTGATGAAATATACATCCAACATTGATAATCTCATCTATAGCAGTGATTTTGTCCATATTAGTATGCCTAATCTTGGTTTATTGCATTTCAACTTGCCTAACTAAAGGTCCCTGGTTCTTGTCCCATATAAGAAGCAACACCTGCTGGTCTGCATGTCCACCAAAAGCTACATCTATGGTTAATCCCTTCCGTTCTTCATGTGATTGTCCTCTTGACTATCTGTATCCTCTAAGCAGTAGCCCAATTTATTAGCTAGTGCCCCCCTTTAATTGCGTCAGGAACTTCCCTTGCTTCTCTATTTCATTTTTCGCCCTTCTGTGTCTTCATTCACCACAGCAACTATGATGCAAGTCTGGAATTGCTATTTTATCAACAAAAGCTAAGTCATATAACATTTTGAGTTAAATGAGGCTTGTTTGTTACTGTTGTGTTTCAGCACATTCGTCCATAGGTGCTGAGCATATGCCCATGGTTGGTGCCCAACTAAAGCAAGTGGTACTCAATTTCGATAACTTGTTATATATATGAAATTTGTACTTAAATCAAGTCCAACTGCATTATGCTATCGCAATTTTAGCTAAGATACAACAATGGATGTTGCCTATCTCTAAAAACCATCAAAACTGTTAAGACATAGGGCCTATTTGGCATCACTTTTTTTTCTTATTTTCTTTTTAAAAAAAAAATGGAAAGCAAAATAGAAAATATGTTTGGTGCTACTATTTCTATTTTCTATTTTTAAAATATTATGATGGTTTTTAAAAAAAATGAAAGCAAGAAAATCTTGCTTTCACTTTTCTAGTAAAGGGAAATTGAAGCTTTTCAAGTATCATCCCCTCCTCAATGCCCTTTCTAGTTTGCACCACTGCCACCATCATCTTTACCACTGCTGCTGTGCCGCCTCCATTGCTGCCACTACTGCCATCTCCACCATCACTACCTCTACCATTGCTATTGCCATCACCTCTTCCACCATCTCCACTGTCACCATTGTTGCTGCTATCTTCACCATTGCTACCATCTTAAGACTTCGTTGAGTTATTTTGTTTCACCTCTTATATAAAAAGATGCCACCACCATAATCTCCACCTACCATCAAACCCTATTGCCACTGCCCTAGGATGCAAGAGTGTCAGTTTTCATTTTTTTTTTGTGTTTATGAAAATAAAAATGGTTGGCTAAACTAAACATGTCTTTGTTTTTTTAGAATTTAAGCATAAAGTAGAAAGAGTTTTTCTATTTTTAGAAATAGGGAAAGTGAAAGTGATTGCAAATGCCACCTTAAAAGTGATTCCAAAAGCAGCGCTAATTATTATACTTTGATTATGTTATATTCAGCTGCAGTACTAAAATGGATGATGTATGCTGTCCTTTTGTTACTTCATGAGGGCATAGAAACAAAATTTAAAAGTTCAGTACCACTTACTGCTACATCTCAGAGTATATAGATGCAATAGTCTGCCTTCAAATTCTTTGATCACTTTTCTTAGAGCAAACATGTGCCCTATTGTGTTTCAGAACATTGTATGCAGCTTGTGTTTCTGTTAGTGGAAGTCATACCCAAGAGATTTCCATCATTACAAATAACCACCAAAAAGTAACATAATCATCATAGTTTACAATTTGTGCCACCTGTCTACAATTTTAACCAGCAAGCAAGGCCATAATTTTTCAACTAGGGATGCCAAATATATACTGGTTTCAATGATATTGCTAGAATATTTATGAGTTCATTGTTTTGAATATGGTTGAACTAAAATTCTGAATCAGATTAGAGTGGAATTAAATATATGGAGGTAGATATAATCTGTGCTTATCTCTGTGCTTGTAGAGTCTCGAGTGGGCAATAATGGATTGATGGCCACATTTCTCATTTCTTGTCCGTCAATGCATTTGAATCTGTTGTTTACTTATTATTTCCAGATTGGCATGACATTCCTTCTTCAGGATCTTGGTATATGGAATACTTCATCTTCCTTATATATTGACATCCAGCACCGTTTAAAAGAGTAGTAGCCTTTTCTTTAATGAAAGAGTACTTACCTGGATGGAATGGGCTGATAACTAACATGCTGCATTGATTTGACGTTTTCTCTTTCATTTTCTATCTACTTTCATTTTTCCATATATCAGTTTAATATCCTAGTGATGCATTTCCTACTTACAGTGACATTGTGCAGGTGTAATATAATATGGTTTATTTGTTATTGTTCCAAATCATTGCCGATGTGTTATCAATTGCAGGAAATTCAACTTGATGACCTCGTTACACATGATTTGCCATTTGACAATATCAATGAAGCTTTGAACCTTATGAAAGAAGGGAAATGTTTCCGATGTGTGATCCATATGCCCAAATAATTGTAGACTCTGAAGATATACAGGTAACCTACATGTCACATTTTGTGTATTTGTATTCCTTAGTATCTTCTGTTTAAAGTGCAGTATGGTTGAAAAGAAAAGTTATAAAAGACAATGTCATGTGTTGTTTTGAGAGGGGAAAAAAGGATTGAAAAAGTTTTGTGAGGAAGAAACTATGATATTTGTTGTTGTTCAGGTTAGATGGAATGTGTCTTACAAACTGATAGATGCCAATTATCTGAATGGCATCTTCGTTTCTGATGTTCTAGTGATGTTTTAATTTGTTTGTCCCGCATCATTATGAGATTTAAACTTTTCCAGTGAGCTCTGCAGTAAAATCATTGTACCATCATGCTCCCACATGGTTTGTTTACCTTCTAAAATTTGTTGTTTGTTGCTTTTGCTACCTCATGTTGAACTTCACCTTAAAAAATGGGGCCTGCCCTGAATCTCAACATTTAAAAGATGATTGTTTTTTTTTAAAAAAAAAATTGTATGAATTTTTTATGTTACTTTATTTTAGAAATTCTCTAATAGAAATTATGAATTTATTTTTAACTATCTGTTTAATATTTATATCTTTATGTTCTTTAGAAAATTTTATAATAGAAAAATTTATTAATTTTAGACTTCATCTATAAATAGTATCCAATTATGCTGTCTTCATGTCAAGTAATTATAATAAAGTTATTTTTCAGTTATTAACATATAATGATTATTTGAGTTCTTGATTTCACAAGAGATGATTAGTGTGAAGCCAGAAGCGTGTTTCTTTTTTTTAAAGAAATTGAAAATGTGAGGTCGAATGTTCTCCAAAAATATATATGAAGCTAATAATTAATCTTGTTCCGTGCAAGCTTGTCTGGCTCGCTTGCTTCAGTTTTTAATATTAAAGTCTAAATTCTTAGATTAAATCTGGTACACCTTGGCATCCTAATTACTACAATGCTTCAACAAATCTCTCTTTCTCAATTTTTCCTTCCTTGAATATAAACCCTTTAAACCAAGTAGAAGTCTAAAAGCCTATAGTTGGCCGTTGAAAGTGAGATCAAGGGTTATAATCTTTGCACCGTTGTGGAATGGATAAAATCTAGCAACCATAAAGCATGCTATACATTGTTACTTCCATGTTAATAATGCACGCTTCTCAAACACAGACAGAAGCATTGCTTCGGCTTAATTTCACCAAAAAAAAAAAAAAAAAAAAACCTCTATTCTATTGAAGTAGTGGGTGCATAACGGATTATGCTCGGCGGAATCCGGTGATGAGAACAACACAGCATGAGGCCAAGCGAGGCTCCCCTTTTTACATCACTAATTTTAAGCAACCATATTGATAAACGTCGTCAGAACCCTTGTAACAGATAGATAGGTAGATAGATCATTTAATAGCTGCCGATTACGCTTCTCGATACCATCTTCACCGAAGCATATATTATATTATATTATATTATATATATATATCACATATGTATGTCTCACTTCAGTCATATTAATATCACATTGCATCAGGTACAGTCTAAAACTAGCCGCCTTACTTACGGGTGCTAAGTAAACCACCGCCGCATCGGACAAGTAATTAGGTAGAGAGAGGAAGGGAAGGTAGAGATTTCCACCAGCCCAGCCCAGTCGACATCTAGTTCCATAAGATACCCAACCCCACCATCATAAAATATAGACGCTAAAAACTTAGAACTCGAGAACAAAACAAACGTATCAAATCGAGGCACGGGAACCTACCATAATCCCCGCTACCATAATCCCCGCATCGAAATAGCGAGCATCCAAGAAGAAGAAGAAGAAGAAGAAGAAAGAGGATACCTACCACCCATCCATATAAATCCACACCGAAAACTAGAGGATTAGAATATAGAGAAGCCAAAAGCTCAGGCTTGGCCGAGCAGTACCGAATCCACCTGGTCGATGTGGAGGTCCCATCGCAATCGGCGCCACTTGTCTCGCCGGAGCTCTCAAGATCCGACGGGGCCGACCCTGCCGCCGCCGGGCAGTACCCACGCACGATCCCGGTAGCCCACTCGAGAGCCCCGAAGAAGCGATGGAGCTGCTACTTCTGCGGCTGGTGCCTTTGCTGGACCATCATCATTCTTCTCGTCCTCGTTGCCGCCACCCTCGGCATCCTCTATCTCATCTTCGACCCCAAACTCCCCAAATACTCTGTCGACCGCCTCCAAGTCTCCGCCTTCAGCGTCGACCCCAGCTCATACGATCTTCGACGTGACGGTGACGGCCGAGAACCCGAACGAGAAGATCGGGATATACTTCGAGCGCGGGTCGCAACTGAGCGTGTGCTACTCGGGTTTCCGCCAGTGCGAAGGGGAGTTTCCGGAGTTTTATCAGGGGCGGCTGAACGCGACGGTGCTGACGGTGGTGCTCACGGGAGAGGTGCAGCTGGGGAGCGCGGTGGTGGCGGCGCTGCAGCAGCAGACCGGGATGGTGCCGCTGGAGTTCAAGGGGGAGCTGCCGGTGAGGGTGAAGCTGGGGAGTCTCCGGCTCTGGAAGGTGACGTCCCGGGTGACGTGCAGCCTCGCTGTGGATAGTTTGACGGCCAGCAACCAGATTCATATCAGGGCCAGCCGCTGCAAGTTTAGGTTGAAGCTATAAATATAATCTTCTCTTTTTTTTTCCTTTTTCTTTCTTTCTTTCTTGCCATTGCCGTTTAATTCTTAGATTTTGTTGTAATATAATAAACGTTAGAGGAAATATATGATTTTTATTATTATTATTATTTTATTTTTTTGGTGATTATTTGGTTGGCAGCAGACACCCACTAACCCAGCTTAACATGCATGCGAGGAGAGCAGCGGAACGGGACAAAAACGAGTGGTGCTACGCCGTAGATCACAATACGATCACGCTAAAAGATTTTTTTGTGCTATATTTTTTCCAGCAAATTATTGATATTAGGGCTACATTGTGTGTGGAAATTATCAACAAAAAAAATATTGAATATTTGCATGCGTGTTAAAATATTAAATCTGGTTTGTGATTCAAGATAGATATATTTATTAGAAAAATTTATTTATGTTAATTAATCAACCTTTTTTTTTTTCTCTATTTGTAAATTTCGTTGGATCTATTAACGATAGGAGGAGACATCCAGTAATATGAGTCCGGTTTACGTTAAAACCCAATTCAGTATTCAGGGTCCTATCCATATCTGATCCAATCTGTTTATTTAATCCCAACTCTAAATATAAGCCTGACTCGAGCCAGATATATGATACATTTAATAAGATAAAATAATAATAATTTATCATGTAAAAAAAAAAAAAGTTTTTTCAAAAAAAATCAACAAAATAAGTAGACAGAGAAAATATTTAATCTATCAAATTTCATGAAAACCAAATTCACAAATCAACTTTTGAGAAATGACACAATTTTTGAGTTAGGTGAAACCTAATATTGCAAAAGGAAACACACCAACAATGTCTAAATGCCAAAAGAGAAGCTAGCTTCTTGTTGTTGGTGGTGTTGTTGTTTTTCGGCCCAGCAAAGAACTTGATAACATCCATCAGCAAACGGACTCTCATTTGTTGATAGATCAAATGTATGTATTTTAAAAATGATGATAGTGAAGGAAAAAAAAAAAAAGATATGACCTTTTTCATCTCTTAACTTTGCTCTCGTTGCTCGAACGTCTCCTGAACTCAAAGTTTTAAATTAGATTCTTTGAATAAAATATGAACTTTCCATCCATCTTAAATGGGTGTTAAGGAATTGTGTCGCATGGCCATCACATGATAAAATAAAATTAATGTTGGATCATAAGAAACAAAGGATATTTAATCTGTTTAACATTGTGTGTAATTCAATATAAATAATAAATAGGGAGAAGAAGAAGAAGAAGAAGAAGAATTATTGTCTACAATGGGAATCATCCTAAACAAACTACAAAACCGTATGAGGGAGGGAGGGAGGGATTAATGAACGAAGGGACGACTTGGTCACATGCACTGAAAAAGCCACCCATAAATTATCCGTTAATAAGGCAGTCATGCAACACCTTCGGAAGATGAGGCCTGGCCTGCTGGAGACGAACTCAACTGCATACTTTTTTGACGTATATTGTGAGAACAAGCAGCACTAGAAGAAGTTGTACCGCTCTTTTTAATCATTTCATAGTCCTTTGTTAGTAGCATCATGTCAAAGTTAAGCACGCTGGGTCCTCCACGGCAATGGATGAATGTCTTGGTTTCATGAAGAAGAACCAAGTATGGGGCAACCCCACCAAGTGACTTAGTGAAGACCAAAAGAACCATAAAACCATCATTAAGATGCACTACGCAGGGGTGGTCAAGGCTTCTTCGAAAGACCGGTTGGTCACAACATAAAGGATATATCGATCTGAGTGTTACCCACGGCCACATTGGGGATTACCTTCGATCTACAGTATTGGGAGGTCCCCATATAAACGCTCATTGCAGCTGATATGAACTTTGAGAGTGACGATTTCCCTTAACATTGTTTGTGGAGCATCTCCCACACTCCTTCCTTCCTTCCCTCTAATTTAAATCGAGGCTCATTCCTAGTGTGTCTGCTTACAATAGCGATCATCGCATGTTCAATAATTAACTTCACAAATTTAGTGACCACTCCTGAGTACTGCATTGTTTTATAGGTATCTATCTCCATTTTGAGCTGCTGCTTCTTTTTTTCCCTATGAGATAAATCATGAGCAATACTTCTCTCTTGATCCATCATTTATTAAGATTATTAAGTGCAAGATGGAAATGAAAATAAAATGAAAAACACAGACATCATCATACATCTTGAAAGGGGAAAAGTTCTGTTGAAAACAAAAAATATATATATATATATATTGTCTAAATTTTATCACTAAAAAGAAGTGGCATGGCTTTTATTTTTAGTAACACAAGAGCCATATTTCACACTTACTAGGGACTTCAATAATCGTTTAAGTCTTTTGGATTATAAGATGAACTTGCATAATTTTTGAAGTGGAAGACTCATTAGGTATTTAATTCACATATTTAATTCACAAATCCACACAAAGCTATTTCAGCAATTCTCTTGGATAATTCAAACCTTTGGCAGTTATGCAGGTCCAAGTCACTCGATTGTGGTCTCTAATTGTTTCTTCATTTCATATTGCTATGGTTCTCAATAACCTTGGCACCATTGGACTAATAACAAAGCAAGATTAAGTTAGCCCTTGTTGCATTGTGAATCAAAAGGAACATTTGGAATGGTGCTTGGAGCTTCATCAAGTGATATTTCAATCATCACCAAGGAAATGAAACATAGCATATGATTACCTTCATAAAACTGTCACAAATAAAGACACTAATCCCCTGTTAATGCACGCGGTCTATGTTCAATGGTCAACAAAGACATACCAGTTTGTGAAATTGCTCGTACAAAACCCATATTGGCAGTCAAAGTTGGAGCATGCCAATGATCCCCTGTCCCAAAAACAATCTTGTTCTTCAAGGCTATCTTTCTTGTTGTTGGAAGATCCATCACACGAGCCGAAGGATTGTCTGGCACAACCCTGCCCAGTCAAGCCCATTGGTTAAAAAAAAAAAAACACTATCATTGTGCTTAAAGAATAAACATCAATAAGTTCTGATAGAATTGTAAAGTTGCCGCTTGTTCGAAAAAAAAAAAAGGAAAGATTTGGCCTGACAAATTTTTTTTTTAAAAAAAAATAGCGGCATTTAACTCAATCTGAGTGTAATTCTGTACATTCATATGTTTCCCATTTGTATCATATGGAAATATATAGCATAAGAAAAATTAAAAAAAAAAAATCAAAAGAATAAATAAGGAAATAAGCTATTTCATAATTTTGTAGATATTAATAAATATTTTCTACGTATATAGGTAATGAAAAAAAATTGCAGGAAATCCAAAAAAAAAAAAAAAAAAATTGTTAAATGAACTCTTTGTAGACCTGCAACTGGGCCTGGTCTAGACTAGGGCAAGCATGATATGGCCCTAACCTGGTTTTCTTTGAAGTCACAATTTCATATCTAGAACCAACCCATTGGCTGACAAAGTCAAGGATGTCCAGGGGAAAATTTTAGACCCATCATGATTGGGCTGGGTCAGGTCGAGAAGACAAACCCCAACTAAGTGAATCTAGGTGCAAGTTTGGGTTGGGTTGTTTCTAGGTTTTGGGTCAATGCAAAAGATAATTATGGTCGAGCAGATGAAACCCAACTAAGTGAATCGAGGTGCAAGTTTGGGTTTTGGCTCGGGTTTGAGTTGGGTTGCTTCTAGGTTTTGGGTCAATGTAAAATATAAGGAAAGTACAATATTATGTTTATTATGATTAATGATGACATGGTAACAAGTGAATAGAATAAAAATGGGAGTTTGGACTGCTACCACTAATGTCACTGACAAGGATGCAATGGGGTGAGTGATGAGTGGGGCTAGAGATTTCAAGTTATGGAATTTTGCATTGAGGCAGAATGAATCACACGTAGTGTGGGCTAGGTCATCTAATGTTTGATCCATTTTAGACCACAGTTGATATCCAAGTCAAATCAGGTCTGGATCAGGTAGAAAAATGAAATGACCCAGCCCCAAGATGAACTATAAATCAACCAACTTGCAATGTTACCACTGGACACGCGGGACAGAACCAAGAATGAGATGAACCATAAATCAACCGACTTGCAATGTTACCTGAACACTTGACCCCAGGGACAGAGCCAAGAATTTTAAGCAAGGGACGCCATGATTGCCTAAGAATGGTTCTCAAACTTTAATCAAAATTCTAAAACACTAGCCTTGCATAGATTTGCTAGGTTTTTCATTAAGGGGACACATGCATCCACACATTCTACCACTCCACTTTTACTTTTTGCCAGGAGACCTTGCTTCGCAGCAGCACCAAGTGTCTAGGTTTCTTAGAAGAGTCTGACACTGAAACCTTTGCAAAGGGAAACATGTTTCAGACCATACAAATATTTCTTGAAGGGTTCCACTTTGAGATTGAGTTAATTATTCACTCATACATTCTCTATTATAAACATCTCTCATGACATATTACATAATTAAAAAGGAATAAATTACTTTCTATTAAAATTTCCTAATATATTTGGATAATATTTTTAGAACTTGAAATCGTTGAAAACCAGGTGCCATCACTGGGCTTCAATGTCCTTTAACAAAAATGCCTTGCCAAGTGCTGAAACACATGCTGACATGAGTATTGCACATCTCCATGTGTCTAGAAGTGATGGCACTCTAGAATTTCTAGAGATTGAGTTGTCCCTCCAACATGAGCAATAGAACATGAGTACACAGTGGACCATCAAAATTGACAACCCCATTAGCCTTGTATATTTCCATGTATATTTCCAACTATTATGTTTGATAAGCATCATCTACTTCTAAGCTAATTGTCTAGAAAGAGATCTGTGAAAAAACCATCCAATTCTTGCGTTGCCCAACAATATAGAGTTTAGAAATCCAAAACATCAAACTCTGCATCATTGTTGCCATGTAATATATGTGACTAAGTTAGCTTGGTCTGGGGTCTAGTGAAGAAGAGTCTGAATTTAGATGCAAAAGCTCAAGAGGCCAAAAAAAAAAAAAAGGAGTATTTGGTTCAGTACAAGTAAAAGTTGCATGAAAGAATTTGAACAGGCTAATATTGAATGAGGATGTAGCCTTGGTCAGAATGAATGGATAAACATTTACAAAAGTAACTTCAAATAAATAATAGTTAGTACTCAAGGAAAAAAAGGCCACCATCTGGGGAAAAATAATTAAGACTAGACTATTAGACAATAAATTAAAGCTCCTGACCCTGATACCAAACTATTATAATAATGAGTTTCTATTATCGTCTTAACCTTGTTTAATTATAAGATGACCTCAATCATCCTCAATTATGACTAGGGGTGACAAAAATTAACTCAACAAAAGAAAACTCGATTCAACTAACCTTGTTTGGGCCAGATTTGGATCTGGGTCAAGGGATTTCTTCTCTTCATTTTTTAAATTAGGGCCATGTCCGTGTCACTTTTTTTTTTAGCTAGAGTTAAATAGGTTAGGTATGTTTGGAGATTTAATCCCACTTAGAGCAAGAGGATAAGTTTCATTTGGATTGGGCTGGTTTAGATTGGGTTGAGTGATCTCCTTGGAAAAGACCTTATATTTGCTAGTCCACATTGGAAATGATATAGATGACAAATGTAGATGTGGATTCCAAGAGGAAAGATCCCATAGTTGGCCAATGACCTTAAAGAAGGTGCCAGAGTGAATCAAAATGGTTGAGGTGTGTAGGTCCTTGCCATGGTTGAGGGCATGTGGTGATGGCAAGAAGCTCAACAGGGGATCCAAGGCAAAAGAGGTGAAGCAGGAGGTAAGGGTGGAGATGATAATGGAGGTCATAAAGACCACCACTGCCACCTACTAGGAGAGCCAATTTAATGAACAAGAGAAGATAAGAGGGCATGGTTGAGTGCAGCCAAGGGTTGAGAAGGTGGAAAAGAAAATTTTTGAGAAAGAGGATGAGGCTTGATACCAAAAAAGCACATAATAGAGAAGGAAGTGGAGGCCTAGTCGAAAGTAAGGGGAGGAGGGATTGTACATGATGGGAGATAATCAGGAGAGGTAATAGTAGGCTTAGGATTTTGCTATTGTAAAAGGATAGATGGTCAGAGGTGACTGGGCTGGGAGAGGGAATAGTAGGTTTATGGTTTCACTATTTTAAGAAGATAGATCTTAGCCATCCATTCAAAAAAAAAAAAAACAGGATAGATTGGATTGTAATGCCAAAACATAATATTATATGATATATGTGATATTATAAATATTTGTGTGTGTTTGATTTGAGTTTTGGACTTGGCTAGAATGGACCAAGTGTTGCCCAAGCCTGGCCAAGAAACTATTCATGTTCAAATTTATAGGCCCAACCTGACTGAAACTATAAGAAAATGAAAACTGTTGCAAGCCAGCACCAGAGTGAAGTTCTTATAATAAGAAAAACAGCAATAGCACAAATACATGCAATACTGACTAGGCATTTCAAAGATCCCGTTAAATTCAATGAAAAGTAACAATAACATGGCAATCCTTCTGCTTGATTAGCTATTCAGACAACAGTAATCACAAAGTTGAAAGAAGACATACAAATCTCATCAGTCTGTCAACCGATGTGATCTTTAAACATAACATAATTATTAGGTCAAACAGGTGTGCTAACATAAATATATAATGAATAAACAAAGTGATTTTTAACCAATTTTCAATCTAATAAATGGCATAATCCAAGAGTACAAAATGGATGATACTCAGTTCAGGAGTATATAATCTTTTTTTTTTTTTCCTAGTAAGTTTAACAACCGCTAGTTAACATGGAAGCACAAGCACAACAGTAAAAGATGAAGCAATTAAAATTCATACGTGATTGTATGCTGTAACTTAACTAATAAACATAGGTGCACACGCACACAAAAATGAAAAAAGCTAGTTGAGAAACTTACAGGAGACACTTTATTAACTGACCAGCTCTCAACTTTTCATTTGCTCCTCCACACATTGAAACAAGTTCCTTAAATTCCAAATGAACACTTTCACATATAATGCCTTTCTTTCCAGATATTGAAATTTCCAGTTCTGCTAGAATTGGATTCTGAAGTTCAGACATCACCTGCCAATGGATAAAATAAATGATGCAAAGGGTTCGATAAATCAGAAGTAGTAAGCAACTAATACTGAAGAGAAGAAAGGCATGCCAAAATTCACACAGAAAGCATGAGATAACAGGGTAACCATATATACTCACCAAATGTTGTGTTGGAACTTGTAGGTTACATGATGCAACGTGCAGAAGAGAAACAAAGACAATGGGGAAAGAAAGAAAAACAGGATAAAGCTAGAATTTCACTTTTGAATCATAATAGATTAATTTCTTAACAAAAGATTCCATCTGTATCCATCTATGCTAGTGAGGGATTATAGGATGGCCAAACTAGCTTATATTTGAAGCCTAAGATAGAATAATTCAACTAACATATTAATCACTTTCAACCTTATGACTCCTGGATTAATATGGAACCTTAGAAATAAGAATAATGAGACCACCCTCAAAATTCCTAAAGGAACTAAGGTTCCCTTGACTCAAACTATAATTAACACAAGACCTTCTAAAAAAACCACTGCTTATTAAAAGAGTACTGAAGAACAATGTCAAATGAACTCCTAGTGTTTCAAAATTCAAATAATAGGTGACATTTAATATTTCTCTAACTAATCTGTTTCACTCCTTAATCCATAGAGGGACAATGTGAACAACTTGAACAAATCCCAGAAGGACTCAAAATACCAAGATGAAATTTTCCTAAAAGAAACAATAAGATAGAGAAGGAATACAATCTCAAAGTAGAAAGAACTTGGACTGGAATTGAAAGCAGGATTCATCACAAGACATATATCCTATGACCTCCACCTTGAGGATCTTCTTTCGTATACTATTTAAGAATCAACTTGCGTTACTTTCTCAGTTTCTCTTGGAGTGGAAGAACTCGCCATTGAATTTTCATCTTAATAAACCTTAATAGCCCTTTTGTAATGCTTTTTGGGTTCTAACCATGGCCTATGAAGCATAAAGGTAAACATGGGTTACGGATACAACACAATGCTGGTATTATAACACAACAAATCATGAAAAAAAAAGACAACTAGCATACAGCAATAAATATACATAGACATATACACAAAAATACATACATATATGTGATAGATGTATAAGCCACATATATCTAAAACACATACACACACATATAACATCATGTCTATCGCAGTAACATAGACCATACTCTCTGGTACAACATTAACATCACAAATCCTATACTATTCATCCATCATGTTAATCATTAAAAACTTAACATTCCTTTTTTTTAAAAAAAAAAAAAGAAAAAGCAAAAGAACACCTTGTTCCCAAACTTATTCAGAAATATCTTGGAAATATCCACAACCTTTTTCTTGACTCTGAAAAATGGAATCCTTGAAATAAATAAACAACATGTATAATAGCTATATCCGATGGATATTGGTATCCAATACATATTTGATATGGCAGTGGAGCAATCTAAGTATTTGTGTATCATAGACCACTACCAGATCCAAAAGACTTCTTTTGCCATGATAAGAATGAAGTATTATGAGTACAACAAAACTGCCGCAAAAGAACTTCCAACATTGAGCAAACATAAGTAGAAAGTGCAGATGGGAAGAGATAGAAAAGTGAGGATACAAGATGAACCGCAATGCTCAATACTTCAATACATTCAATCATCAATATGCTTTTCTGGACACAGAATAAGATCCCTTTTAAAGAAAATCCTAACCAAATAAAAATAAACAATATCCAGAAATTATCCTTTAACTTAGCTAGCCCTATGATTGTTGGTGGGGGGGAAGTGAAAAGGATGGTGTCTGGAATGTATAAATGCCCAAGAGAGAGAGAGAGAGAGATGGTATTTGTCCACCCCTTCGTCTTTATTTTCTTTCATCTTACTGGCCAGCTAGGCAAGTGCCTCACCACTTGAGTTAATTGCTGATGTGGCGCTTAAGCGGCAACATCACATGTCAATTGAAGCCCTTAAAAATATGTAATCAGATCATCTAATCTCAGCCATGCAATTAAAAAGACCCTCCAAATTAAAGTCTAAAATTGAACAAAAATAATAATTGTAATAAAACTATGTGTTTAAATGCTCCAAAGTTCCAAGAACATCACCAATGATGCAGCCATTGTAGATCTAGAGCTGATTTGAGGGTGCTAGAGCTGAATTGACTTTAGAGCACATCTGAAATTATAGTGGGTAAATGACTATTTACCCAAAAAGATAAAGAGGACGGACAAGAAAAATAGAGGAGGGCAAGGAATTTTAGATGAAAAATAGATAAAAGTCAAAATACTCTCTTTATGCCTATGGCTAACCATAGGGGTTTTGAGAGGAGGGGCAGGTGGAGAGTGACATAGGAATGCCCTCCAATCTGATCCAAAGTTGTTGCATCAATCAATAATCTAAGCCCTCCAGTCTCAATACAAGATCATTCATTCTCAACCGTGCAAGAAAAATAAGAGCTAAAACTGAAAGTAAAGGCCTAGCGAAATTGAACTTAAAGCAAAATTTCAATTATCACGATTGTTAAAATCCAGCACGCTTCAGCAGAGTTGTCTCAGAAGCCGTCATACTCTTTTTAAGAGATATAGCAGACTCCATGAGAGTTCTGCCGAGCAGTGAATTCAGTTCCCCATGACATTCATCCTTTGTCCTTATCCTCTCTTCCTTCCTTCGTGTTTTCTTTACTCTCTTTTCTACATAATCATCCTTAACCAGTTTCCAGTCTTATTCTTGCTTCTTCTTCTTCTTTTTTTTTTTTTTTTTAATTTTATTTTAATCTTCCCCTTTTCAAAGGTTTTTTTTAGCCTTTTGCTTGGTTCCTCACATGCCTTAAGCCACTTGGTCAATTTCCCTCCACTTCAGAGCATCAGTTCCATTATTTTAGTGCCCTTTTCTACTCTTTTATCTGATCGATACTGATAAATAATGATCTATTAGATGCAGGGATTCGAGAATGAATGCATGTCTTGAGCTCCACTGGTAGAACTTCACTAGCTTAGGGCCTAAATATCCATTCTAGGGGATGGTTTAACTATAATTATAGTTAATAAATCTCCGCATAGAAGCCATTTATGATGCTTTATAAGCTTAAAAAGGAGGGGGGAAAAAAGGACTCTATTATGGTTCCCGGCATCTCCAAGCATACACAGATTATTGTATAATTGCATAGCCTAGTAAAACATCATAAATGTACAAAAGAATTTTTAATCCTTTAAGCCACTATTATCTTGCTAAAAGGGGGCAATGAATCAAGAAACAATATGGCACTCACTTGTGCTATTACGAACTCGTAGTTGCTCTTGAATCTCGCCCTCATCTCATCCTCCGATGCCTTCAGCAGCCGCTCGCATCCGCCATTGCTAATCCCCGACACCATCGCAACCAACGCCGTCGTATCAAAATTTATCACCTCCCCTCCTCTCGGACTCATCTTCGAAATCAAAGAACCAAAAACCCCATTCCCCGAACCCAACTCCCCTCCCTGCTCCCCAAGTCCCAGCGGCGCAACTCCATCACCCCCACAGCCCGAATCAATCTTTATCTCAAACACCTTGCTCTCCTTCGCTCTAACGCCCACCCACCCCTCCTCCAACTCCTCGAACAAGTCCGAACCACCGAAAAAGTCGGTCTCGATGGCGCCGAACTCGTTTGCCATCCTTGAGGCGGCTTCATCGGCGAGGCCGCTGGAGAAGACGAAAAGGACGGAGGCGGGGGCGAGGGCGTCGGCGGAGCGGGCGGCAGCGAGGACGCGCTCGACGCGGGCGCGAAGGCCCTTAGGACCGAGCCAAGGGAAGTGATGGGGGTTGCGATCGGAGACGAGGAACCAGGCGGGGGCGCGGCGGAAGGTGGCGACGACCTCGACGTGGGAGGAGGAAGACGAGGAGCGGAGGTGTTTGCAGACGCGGGAGACGGCGAGGACGGAGGGGTGGAGGAGGACTCGCGCGACGGATTCGAGGTAGCCGAGGTTGGTGGGGAGGGGATTGGGAATGGGGTGGGGGAAGGGAGAGGAGGAGAGGAGGGAGAGGAAGCGGAGCTCGGCGTCGACGAGTCGGAGAAGGGAGAGGCGGGCGGGAGGGGAGATCTTGGAGGGAGGGACGGAGTGGAGGAGGCGGTCGCGGAGGGCGAGGCAGCGGGCGAGAGCTCGCCGGACTTGGGCGGCGTCGGAGGTGTTGGGCGGTGGAGCCATCACTGCTGTAGACCCTAGCACGGGTTGCTCAGGTAAAAATGGTCCGGATATCATCCGCCCGAATCCGAATCAATATATAATTATATATATATATATAATTAATCATATTCAAGTATTTGATGGTGTTTATAATATTATTATTGACTCTTATATGGTTCTTATGAGTTTTTATTAAAAAATAAATGATAATATTTTAACGTAATTTATTTTTGAACAAAGTTTCGGAAAAGAAATGTTAATGAATAGAATTCATGGGGAAGGATGAAGAAAAAAAATGCACGCATAGAGATATAAACAGATGGGATCCAAAAACCAAATCATCAGCCTTGCAGCTTTGGTTCATGTCAAGCATGGTGGAGAATAGATGATGGTCTCCAACACAATTGAAATGCTAAATGGAAGAAGCAGACCGTGGGATAAACAAATCAAGTTTAATAACTCTTGGGTTTCAGCGATGCTCATTGTAATGAGAAACTTACCTTTTTTTTCTTTTTTCTTTTTTCTTTTTCTTTTTAAAAAATAATAATAATAAAAATCATTGTCTTAGATTACATAGTCAAACATGGAATTAGATTTTTCCCAATACTGTGGAAAAGCATATTTACTTTTAAAATTTTCAATTTCCAAACTAGTTTATTGAAAACCTAATATTGCAATATTATGAGGAATTTTAAAGGGGGGAAAACTCTTCTAAAGTGGAGAGATTTACATGCTTCTTGTATTAAAGTAGTCTCCTATCTTTTATACATTTATGATAATTTATAATTATAGTAAAATTTAGATTCATCTAGATTAAGGACGCATGTAGCCAATAAATCATAAATAAACTAATGCACGTCAAGATATTTTAAAATTTTTTTTTATATCTAAATTTTTGACGGTCGTTATATATATTTATTTGGATACGTAGTATAACTAAAATAAAACTAAAGCCCCACTCATTGTAGAGTACTTATTATTATAAATGATGTATCAAAATGTCGAATGGGAGGAAAGTTAAACTTTATAAGATTTCTAAAATGAAATACTCAATAATAATAATTATTTTTTCATATCAATAATTTTTGCTCGACTGCTTTTTTATATTATTAGAGTATTTTTTAGCCACTCACATTATTAGAGTATTTTTTAGCTGCTCATAATCAGTACAATGCAATAGGATAAAACTTAGGTGTTTGCCATCAAAATTTTTTAGCTGCTCATAATCAGTACAATGCAATAGGATAAAACTTAGGTGTTTGCCATCAATTTCTTCACTTAATAAGTAACATATACATAATTTTATATTCTATTAAATGCTTAGATATTGTAAAAATGATGGTAAACAAGTGTCGCTTGTTAAGTATAATAATTTTACATATATTACTTATTAAGCAAAGAATCTAATGATAAATAAATAATGAACTACATCTAACTTTTGTTTAATACTATATACAATTAGGTAAAGCCACAACAATTGTCATCACTTCGATGTGGCAGAAGCTTTGAACTTCAAAGCACCATCATCCAATGTCCCAAGAACATTGGCTTGATTGATTAGAATTTATTTTCATGTACAATATATAAAGAGAAGCAAATCTGGTAGCCTATTAGCTTGCCCCCTTTTGCTATTTGAGCCAAGTTCTTGCATTTGGGTAGGGATTGAAGATAGGCCCAAGCCAGCTCTAGAGTAGGTTTTGAACCATGCGGATTTCAGATTTGGCCTTAGAGTCTTGCCCAAGGAGGATCAGAGTCAGACAAGCCCAAAATTTGAATCTAAATAAATTTTTAAGCTAAGGCTGTATCTAGTCTTGACCTAGCTCAAACTCGATTAGAGCTTGACCAAAAAGCTAAGCATAGAACTTGGATTAAAGCCCAAACTAATAAATCCTAGAATTGCTTTTGGTTTTAAAAAATAGTTTTTATTTTCATTTTCTATTCTTATTTCCAAAAATAATTTTAATTTTCTACCTTTTGAGATCTAGAAAATGCATTTGATAAGTAAGAATAAAAATTATTTCTATTTTTTATTTTTCATTATAAATAAAGGTAAAAAAATTAAAGAAAATATCATTCACTCCTACATTTTTTAAGTTCTCTAGTATTTATTTTTTATTCTTTTATTTATTTTGATGAAAAATAGTAAAAGCACCTTTAAACCATTTTCAATTTTTTGCTATTTTAAGCTGTATTCTTTAAAAAAATTATTTTCATTTTCAATCATCAAACATATTTTTATAAGTATTTTTTTTTATTTTCTATAAAAATAAAAATAGAAACCATATCAATTCTCAAAAACCCAACACACTCTAAACTTCTTAGATATCTAAACCTTATCTCATAATATAAAGGATGAAATGTTCACTTACAAAATAAGGTCGGTCCAACATTGCCACAAATAAGCACCTATGATAAAAAAATAAAATTAATAAAATTAAGAATAAATTTAAAGAGATAAAAATAAATAAATTTTATTAACAACTAAAATTTATTAAAAATAAATCTTCTAAAGGATAAGTCAAAGTTCTCAACTTTTATTTCAAGAATGTCTCGCAAAATCTCTCTCTCTGACGGTGCACACGTTAAGAACTTAAGTACTCTCTGTTTAACAAGTCACAAAAATTCTTTATATAAAAGCCAAAGGCCTAATATTCAAACTCGAACAAATATTATTTATTGCTTATTTAAAATAAAACTTTACTAAACTAATGAAAATTTGAAAGCTAATTTTTGCTCTAACTATTATTCTAGTTAAAGGCGAAGTGCCTATCCTGGCTCGATTAAGATGTGGATAACTAATTAGGATAGCAAGAGGATAAATAACAAACTAAGGATATAATTTTGGGTAAACTAGGATTTACACTGAATTGCCAACATAGTTAGCATGGAATCCTTGAAAGCACCAACCCAATAATATCGATCCATGGTGCCGTCACCCATTTTATCACATCTCATTACTATCTATCATATTGTGTGTCGTAATACCTAATTTCCCTCCTCTCCTCTTCATTAAAGCGCCCTAGCTCCCTTGGCACAAAGTTGCCATTACCTCTCGCCCCGTTCATTGCTAGTTTTAAAGGCTTCACCACCCTTGAAGTCATCCTTAATTGAGGATGCCAACCAGAGCCATCATGAACATAGGCAACAACCAGACCCACCAAGCAAGTCTTTCGCTTTCATTCAAATATTGATATTAATACGTTAATAATAGTTGTAGGGCTAAATTGAACATAGTGAAATTATAAATTTTTTTTTTTTTTAATTATGAGGATTTAATTGAATAATTTAAAATAAGTTTAATGATGGATTTGATTTTTTTTATTTTTATTATTTTATTAGGTAGCCAAAAGGAAATTGAATACATAAGATGCACGCACGCTCTGCGTCGTGAAGCTCACCGTCCTGACAATTTAGTGGCCGTCCAATCGATGTCTCTATCGAAAAGATGGAAAAATAATTAATATAAAACTAATTAAATGCCCTTAGTGAATGCCCTTGTTAACAAAACCGATTAAATAATTATAAAATAGGATGATAAAAATGAATGAGTGTACGATGTGCAATTCATTGATCGATCGATCGATCGATCGATCAATCAATCAATCATTTAAATGGATACCCTCGCTTCTGAGAAAATCCATAGGCGTTCCTTCTGAGACGATAAATATTATAATAATTGTTGCAGCACGCCGCTGCGGCGAGGGCAACAGTCTTCAATAGCCTCCGCGGCGTGCAAAATAAATTGTTAGAACTAAAGGCTACTGTTACTTTAAAAGCATCTTCGGCCGTGGCAGGTTAGGCCGGTGGAGGAGAGATTCAGAAAAACAAAAACAAAAAAAAAAAAAAAAAAAAAGAAGACACAAGAGAAGAAAGGATGTCTTCGGTAAATTGGGGGAAAAGAGGCGCTCGAGTACCGAGTTACCAATCGGTCACCCGGCCGGCCCTGAGCCCAACGTCCGACACGATCGCTGCCGACTCCAGCTCGTCTCGTGCTCCCAAGCTTTTCTTTCTCTCTCTCTAATGTTCATCGTCCCCCCCAAGACATTAAAATGAGGAATTTGTGGTTCTCGAGGTAAAGTTTTTTTTTTTTTTCTCAAAAGCAGACAACGCTACCCCCTCTCTCGATTGAATTACTCTGCACAAACTCTTCTTTTTTTGGCTGAAGATTCCTTGCAGAAACTCTCATCACCTTTTCGTATCGGCTTCTATATCAACCATCTTAGGTAAGGTAAGTTTTCTGCCATGCTTACAAAATTTAATTTAACCAGGACAAAATTATACTTTCGATCCTGAGACTTTCGCCCACCCAAAATTTATTATGGCCTGAGAATTTTTTGATAGTATGCTGTGTTCCGGACATCATTCTACATAAGCTCAGCTCAGGTTTAATTGTTAAAATAGCCAACATATCAGTCAACCATCCAATCTATACATTTACATCAAAATGATAAGCGGCGGGATTCTCTTCAATTCAAACGAGAACACAAAATGTTGTTATCACAGTGGATGCAGTGCCCATCCCTGTGGCTGCGTCACCTCAACGGATCGCCGAGTTATTGGCTCCAATAGACAGACAGAACGCGTGCACTCCTCTCCGAATACAATCATAATTACCATACCATTTACTAATACACGTCTTAAGAAAGAAAAAAAATAAATAATAATAGTAATAATAAAACCAACAAAGAAAGCAGAAATAAACAAACAAAATCTTCTTGTCACGCTCTTCCAAGAAGAACTCTCCCATCCATCCATAAACAGTACCCACTCCACCGTCATGTGACCACCCTGAAGAAGACTTGTGCTCTCAGTTTTTTCAGCAGAGGTGTAGAACGGAGGAGAGAGAGAGAGAGAGAGAGAGAGAGAGAGAGAGAGAGAGAGCATCTTCATCCGTCCTGTCTGTCCTCTACTTATGCTTTGTACTGCTCTCACGTCGCCTTGGCCAACAAGCCACAACACCCTATCTTTCTCTTCTCTCTTATAAAAAAGAGCGTGCGCTCAGCTTGAAGTCTCTCAACTTTTTATAAAGTGGGTCTCTGGTCTCTACTGTCTTGACTTCTTGGCGCTTCGCCGGTGGCTGTGGTGGTGCAGATGGCGGTGGCGATGGGCGTGGCAGCGGCGCTGGAGGAGGCCGGGGTGGTGCTGGAAGGGGGGAAGAGGAGGGTGCGGAGTCTCTACTGGAAGCTGAGGGCGGAGATTCGAAGGCAGGTGGGGAGGGGGAAGGCAAGGAAGCAGCGGTTCAGCTTCCACTACGACCCCTTCAGCTACGCTCTCAATTTTGATGATGGTGGTTCTACTTTCTTCTGCTGAGCCGGAGGCCAGTCGATGGATCTTTCTCTTGTGATGTTTTTTTTCCTTAAGCTTTAATTTGGACAGCATTTTTCTTTTTCTTTTTAATGTAAGGGACCATCTTGCTTTAATCTTTTGGAAAGAATGTAGAAAATGGCAACGGCTACTGTGAAATTATCTTGGTAGTTCTATAGTTATATATATATATATATATATATATATATATATATATATATAAAAGTGAATCTCTTAAAGAGTACGGATGTGGTCAGGGTGGGAAGGATAGGTCTTGGCCTGCCATCTTTGTTTCAATCATTCAAACTATCCTTTCAAACGTCTCATCGATACCGTCTCCTTTAGTTTGGAGTTTTTGCAGCAGGACTAGTTCGATCCTTAGTGTCTGGTTTTCAATTAGAGTACTTTACTTCGGCTAACTTAGGGTGCATTTGTTTTTGTGGGGTTTAAGAGGCAAAACTCCAGTTTGGTGCTCTCAATTTTGAAGTGTTGAAGGATGGATCTTTTGGACGCTTCAAAAATATCAGCCATGATTATCGATGTGGTCTGGTTTGACTGGTTTATATGATGATGACGCATGGCACGTTAAGAAGTTGATTTGGTTAAGTTGATCAACTCATGCCATGAATCAAAGAAGCCTTAATTTGAGAAGACTTACTATTTGAGTTAAAGCCTGCAACATCATAACAGCAGCCACGCCATCTAGAGGTCAGTTAGGCTTTTGTTTGATTCCTAAAAGGACTCTCTCAGATGATTATAAATATAGCCCCATGCTTCATAGCTAAAGAGATTCTTAGCCTTAGCTTTAGTCCTAGATAGCTCATCTTAAGAGCACTAGCGTCAACAATTATTATTTTGACGTGGGCTTTTCAGTTGTTTATATGTAGACCTGGCTTATAATAATACTAGGTCTTATAAATCCTTATAATTCCTTAGGTCAAATATAGCCTAATTAAACTAAGCCAGTAAGCTAACAAGAGAATGGTGTTTGCTGAAAGTCATTGGAACAAATAATTTATGCCACTGTCCTAAAGACAAAAAGTACAACTAACTACTCGTAAAGTTAGAGCAAGTCCAAAGGCACTGTATTAGTTACTACACAGTCAGGCCAAATTACAGTTTATATAATTACACCAGCACATACAAGCATACATTGCACTGCACTTAGTTCGGTGTACAACCTGCTTAAAATTATAGTTCATGTCCGCTGTAAGTAGTAGTAGTACCTTGGGCTATCTCAAAGATAGGAAAGTTTCACTAGGATAGAATTCCGGCAATCTCAGTATAATTATGACGATTTCTGTACGATGGTATCAAAACAAAGAGAATTAGTTACTGATGGAAAATAATAAGAGAGGCGGAAATCATTTGATATGATTCTTACGCCACCTTTTTCTGTAGTTCTTCTTCCTTCATTACTCTCGTTAAATGAACACTTGGATAAGGGACAAATTGGTTAGTTTATTCACCCTTCCTGCCATGAAATTTAGATACGTTTTGGCTGAGGTGAGAGAAGGATGCAGGAAAAGGACATGGTTCCCTCTTCAATGAAGCTCCTGCTGCTACCACCTAGAATGAGGGTGGTGCTGCTGCGTCTGGGGGCAAGCAGCAGGGCCATAATGGTTGCTTTGATTAAATATTGTACTCGGCGCTGCAACTCCTGCTGCCCTGTAACCACTGAATTTTCCTCTTGCCTAAGGAGCCGCGTTGAATCGTGGAGGAGGGTGGTGAAGAACCACATACGTTATGCGATGTGGATGCCATTGCTTATCTCACGGATCTCTCCACATCACTCTACGCGTCCAGCATGATTCCAACACCAACTTTATGGTGATGACTCTAGCGTGTAGATTATGGTGGCGGCTCTGGAGAGAAAACAAGAGTATAGGAGTTAGAATTTCTGTAAATATGTATAGGACTTCTCTGCAGAACTTATAGATAAAAGAGAAGCTTTATTAGAAGGAGAGAATCTACATATAGGATTCAAATTTTTGATCTCATTCAAACGAAACTCCATTTAGAATAAGAAATAGATAGAATCGTTTAACTATCTTATTTTAACTTTCTTATAACCCGTGTGAATGCCTCATGGGCCTTGCGTTGCGTACCAAATCTGACCTCCAAGCAACCCTCTGGAATTTGACGTGTCCGGAGATCGGTGTGGGTGTTACATAAAAGAGGTAAGAGGAGAAAAAATATATCCGGGCCTCTATTACTTGTTGGATCCCCCCCCCCCGCCTCCCATCAAAAAGAACAATAAAAGAGTAATGCAAACAGGTTTGTCATTAGAATGCTACCACTGGGGTCTAAATATTAGATATAAATGCGGAGGATATTGATGAAGCTCTTTGTTTTTCATGTCCTTTAATGCTGCCGTATCAGCATGGTTAAAATATTAAGTTTTTTTTTTTTTTTTTTTTGACGGCTTTGTTTCTGCTTTGAATTTCAATTTTAATATAGTCTCCTTATTTTCTGCTAATTAATGAAAAAGAAAAATATTTAATAATAAAAAATAATAAATTTGCTTGTACAAATATTACTGCTCATCGGTGGTGCCATAAATAATTCTAACATCAAAAGTACCTTATAAGAACATGAAAGCTATGAGTGTTGTATGGTGAGTTCAGAGGGTTGAGATTGAAGATCTATTTTTTTTTTAAAAAAAAATCAAAATAGAGCATGAAAGCTTTTACAATGTAGATAATGCAGCATTCATAACCTTGTTTTATATTGTTATAATAAAACGTGTGCAGAGAAGCTCTTATTTCTCATTATACCAATTGTTAGAAGCTTTAATATCACTTATTATAATAAAAGATGTATTTAAAAAATTTAAAAAAAAAAGAGAGTAAAATCAAGTAAGAAAGAACACACAAGAATTTATATGATTTAGCCTATTGTCCTATATTCATGGACGAAAAAGAATAAAAATTCTGTTCTCAAAGAGATCACAAGAATTGTTTTCACCAAAATTTAAAATTATAAGAATAATTTTTTCGTTATAGACTCTCACATAAATCTTAGACTCGCTCAATAAAATCCTCTTTCAAATTTTTTCAACAACTCTTTGAGTTATCTAAATGCCAAAATTAAAGCTATCTTAAAAGTTAGAACTATTTATGCTTATATAGAAGAGAGATAAATAATATACTATAAAGAATTAGAATTAAAATTATATATATATATATATAATATATATGAAGACATATTGTGCTTTACCTTATAAATTCTAAGATTGGTTGAAAGAAGATTGAAATCCTCTGCATACGAATATATAAGCATGTTTAAGTTATTTCAAAACAAGTTTTAAGCTATATAAAAAATAAAAATAATTTTTAAGCCTCAACCAAAATGATTAGTTAAAAATATTATTTAAGCCTTTTAGTTGCATACAGGAATTCAAGATATATACTTAGTGCATGCTAAACTATTGAGTACCGTAATTCTTTTTAAGCTGGAATTTAAGATCTTGTCCTATTCGAATAGCTCTCCCCAATCTACCACCGTCCCATCCTCTTTCGATAAATGTGCCGAAATCGATGACTGCATCGATATTCCATCAAACATCTCATTGGGACTAACGAATCTCGTGACCATAACCTCAAGGCCTTGCATTTCTTTTGGGCATCCACGGGCTCCAACTGACGTAGGCCTGCATCGTCCCAACGCCGTGTCCTACACGTATCGATCACAAGAACATGATTAAGATGATCTTCTTGACTTCTTCTTGTGTTTTAACCAGCCAAATGATATATTGGAACATTATTTTTTAAAATTCTTCTCCCTCCCTGCCAAGTTATTCTCCAGTGCTGAATGCCACACACATTAACACTTCGTAATGTTAAGAACAGAGCGTTCTAAAATATTTATATTTTGAAGTAAATATAATGAGTAGGCTTTATTTATTGTAAATCAAGGATTAAGTACTATCAATTTCTGATAATAATGTATTTAATAGTATGAATAATAAAGCTATTACACCACAATTTTAGACCATGAAAATAAATAATTTCAGTTTTCATCCCTATCTTTTTGTTTTCTTTTTTTAATAGAAAAAAAAAATATGCTCATTTGTTAGAAATAGAAAACCATATTCTACACATTCTAATTTAGAAAACTGAAAAATGCATTCATAGTTATTTTCTATGTGCATAAAATTTGAAAATTGGGATGTGAGCCATATCATCATCATAATATTAGCATTATAATAATTATATAAATAATAATAATAATAATAAAATAACAATACTTGTAATAACAAGAACAAAAATAATAATTATAATTATGATAATAATAATTATTATTATAATTATATCATCATCATTATTATCATCATGAAGGGCAGAGGAGAAATAGTTTCTTGAGAAAGTATGTGGCATTTTACTTAGAATACATGCAATTTTTTCTCAGAAAATATGATAAAATGGACCTCATTTTTATATGAAAAATATTAAAAAATATTTCTGAGATACATTTTATAACTTTGTAAAATTAGAAACATTTTTTTTATTTTTTATTTAGAAAACTAATATATTTGAATGTGAAACTCTATTTTTTATTATTTATAATTTTGTTTAAAAAAAAGAAAGTCCTTGATTTTTCACATCTAAAGGGGTCTAATGCTTTGGTTACTCCAAGAAGAGGTTAACAGTCTTGTTTTGCGTGAGCCTATGGGCACTCTCTCTCTCTCTCTCTCTCTCTCGGAAAAAGAGAGGGCAAAATAGCCTGTGACCTCGTGTCTGCCAAAGCTCGGCTTATTATGGCCGAGGCGCCTCTTATTTCTTACATCTTTTAAGTCCTCAACATAAGACGCTTTATTTCAACCTTTTCAATCCCCTTCATTAATCACTCTCATAATCGATAATTAAACCATGTTTAATCTTCTATATATATATATACACACATATATCCTACTATTGCTGGGCTGAGGTGGCAGCAAAGAGGAAACTCTCCATGAAGGCTTGTTTGGTGAAATCTTGATATAACCAACTTCATTATCTATGCTAATATGATCTGAGTAGGTGCTCTAAAATTTAATTTATTATTTCTTAATTCTTTTTAAAAATATGTGGATATTATTTCTTTCAAATTTTGAAACATAGGTAAAAGATAAGACCTACTCATTTGATGATCTTATGCATCAATGCATTAGAATAGAACAAAAACTACTCTCTACATTAGAATAAAAGAAATCAAGAATACGTGTAGCGAAATTCCCAATATTTCCCAATATTTGTTAACGTACAACTCTTTTTCTCCACAAAGAAAATGAACCACCAAAAAAAAATAGTGAAAATTATGAATTAAGTCAAATTATGGATATTCCTCAAAAAGGAAAGATGTCTAAAAAAATTAATTTCTAACCTATTTTGTTTATATATATATATATATATACATATGGTATATGTGTTTTGAGTCAACTTTCAAGGTGGGTTTTAGGGAGCATACATATTGTCATCGCCCCAACCCCAAATACCTCCCCTGAAAACTTCACATCGATCGGGATAAAATTATTACTCCTAATCACAAAGATATAAAGCCTTTCAGCGGTATTTCTTGGTTCATATGGGCTATAGGTGGGGTTCGATATCATTTGTTAAAAGGTATTATTGAGGTTCCTTGATCCAGTATGAATATTCAGGATCTTTTCAATACATAAAAGATGTGGGACTAAACACTAAGTAAGCAAGGGCCCTCACACACAGCCTTACAAATTAACTCATTTATGTACACCAAAGTAGGCGGAGGCAATTTTTAAGATACCTGTCTACATTTTGTTTTTAGATAGGTTGAATCCAAAGTATTGTGCTTTCAATTTTCAACATGCAGGTGTGAAAAGTCTACGCTGGAACGCAGGTGGCTGATTCAGCAATCTGCTGCAGTGCGAGCGTCATCCACTACAACTTGTCTGTTTCCTTTTCCTTGAAAAGTTGAGAGCTGTGGATCAAGGTAATGCCTAAGCTACCACATGGTGGCCATTGTTAAATGGCGCATCCTCCAGTTCCGTTGCAACATGTGATGCCCACTCACAATTGTGTGGGCCAATTGCAGCAGTTGGTCGCCAGAGAAGTAGTGGCACCCTTGAGTTTATCCATGATGTACTTCCACCTAGGAATGAAGAAGATGACAGGAAAAGATGGTCTTACAGGTAAGCACAAGGGCATAGGCATGTGCTTTTGCCTTTCTTTTTTGTATAGCTTTTGATTCCTGGAGTAAAACAAGGAAAATGTACCGACTTTTGTAAAAGATTTGGATGTTTTTTCGTTGATGCAAAGCCTTCTAAAATGGATTGTCCATTGTCTACTCCTTGGATTCAATTCCACGTCCCCTCTGTTGACCAGAAGTCATTGTGATGCAGGTTATCAGAAAGTGTTGGGGAGTATTTCACAGTACACCTAAAATTTTGCTTGCATCATTTTGATCCCTATGTCATTCTCTCTCTCCTTTGCTGGTCGACCTTACTGTAATTTTTCCCCCCTTCCTTCTGAAGCTCTTGAAGAAATATATGCTAGTTCTGATAATTTTGTCCTCGACGCAAGCGATATGTGAGAGCCTTTGATGACAGGTGTTTAATCATCCAGTAATTGAAATAGAATTGAGTATACTTATACGAAATTAAGAAGCCAAATAATACTACTTTCTGATTAATCTTTTTTGGATGAGATTCTAAGTTACATAACAAATGGCATTAGAACGGGCTCAATTGATGGCCTCGTATGAACCAAGAAACACTACAAATAAATTTTTATGGACTCTTTCATCTGTTTTATGGGATAAACAATCAAGCTATCATTTCTATCTTCAAAGGAGCTTCTCTTGTCAACACCAAACCCGCAGACGATTAATGAAATGCTGACTCAGAGCTGCGTGTGATGAGATGCTGACTCGTTGCTGCGTGAACCCATGTCGGCGCATGTGGTACAAAGCTTTGAAGAAGAAGCCAGGAAAGGAAAAGAAAAGAATAGAATAGAATACGAAAGCAAGCCAATGGAAGAATGGTCTTGCTTAACACATGAGATGGCTCCAATTCCACGCCAGCCAAATCCTTCCACAGATCTCAGCAGGTCCACCTGAAGCGCAAATTCTGGTGCACAAGCCTTAATTAATCTTAGAGAAGGACTCTTTTTTTTTTTTTTTTTTGTGTGTGTGTGTGTGTGGGCCGTCACGAATATTGAAAGATCCATTCTTTTGATCAGGACACGACTCGGAAGTTGATTCGCTGAATTAGGTTGTGTCCACGGTAAGCCACCCCCCACCAGCGCCTCTCCTCCTTTTAAATGATAAACACGACAATGTCTTCAATACAAGTTATGCACCTAACTTGGCCAATTGGTCAATGTACAAGTTATGCATGATTAAGCTCAATCAACTCCTTTGATCATGGAGAATTCTAGAACTACTAGGCTGACTTTTCTTTCAATCTTCTTTCTGGGTTCTTTACATCACAATTCCTTCTTTATTCCGGATGGGCTGATTCAGTTTTAGCCACTTTATTCCCTCTGCACACATCCACCGCTTCCTAGGTTGCTTCGCCCTATAAAAAGGACCAGATACTCTGCTGGGCGTTTGGGGCAGGGAAGAGCTCTTGGAGATATACAACCTTAAAAAGAGTGTTAGAAGCTAAGAAGGCTAAATAAAAGAGCTTCATCTCAAAATGAAGAGCCCAAACCATGGCCATGTCATTGGAATTCCTGTCAGCTCTGTCACATACGCAGCAGAGGAGTTGCCTAGTGAGCCTGCTTCTGTTGCTGATCCTGCCAGCCCATACCTTCAATCTGATTCATATGGCTCCATGTACTGCAAACAAAGTAATGATCATCTCCCTCACACCCTCTTATCATCATCATCATTATTATTATTATTCTTATTATTTTCGTTTTAGCAGAGCAATTAAAAAGAAATCTTTAAGCTGTATGCTAATGTGAATCTTCTGGAATTGCAGATAAAAAGGATTCAATTGTTGTTTGGATGAGCAAGTTCAGCAAAAGAGCAGACCGTTACGTGCAAGGAATCCGAGAACATGGTAACCATCCACCCCCACCCTCTATCCAAACTTCAGTACAATGTAATAACAATTTTTCCTTGAGAAAAGTGGTATAGATGTAGACATGATCAAAAAATAACATCCATTTATTCTTAATAATGTCTATTAAGTATATGGTTTGTCATGCTTATTAATGCCCATCTTCTAGAGTATATAATTCATCAAGTATATGATATTAATTGATAATATTTACTGGTTTTGATGAGCAATTTTATTAATTGCAGTGACTTTGGGGCCTAAGATCTCTGAAACTATGAAGGGGAAGTTGAGCTTGGGGGCAAGGATTCTTCAAGCAGGTGGGGTGGAGAGAGTTTTCAGGCAAGCATTCTCAGTTGAAAAAGGAGAGAAATTGCTGAAGGCCTTCCAGTGTTATCTGTCCACCACAGCTGGCCCTATTGCAGGGATGCTCTTTATCTCAACTGAGAAAATTGCATTTCACAGTGACAAGTCCCTTGCATTGACTTCTTCTAAAGGAGACTTAGCCAGAGTGCCTTACAAGGTAACCTCATTTCTCAAGGTTTTTATCCACACAAATAGAGAGAGAGAGAGAGAGAGAGAGAGAGAGAGAGAGAGAGAGAGAATAATATTCCTAGTCCTATTGCAATGTTACAGAACCCTGATTTATTTTAGCTTGTAACTGAATCTGGTGTCTTCTGTAGGTTCTGATTCCATTGAGAAGGATAAAGAAGGCCATCTCAAGCGAGAATCTGGACAAGCCAAACCAAAAGTATATCCAGATAGTTACCATGGATGACTTCGAGTTTTGGTTCATGGGATTTATTAGATATCAAAGGTCTTTCAAATATCTACAACAGGCAATCTCAGAACTACAATGACAGAATCTACTCCTCATATGATTTATGTACAAGAAATGAGAGGAAGCCGTAGTTTACAATATCTTGTTGTGATTTCTTGTAATTATCACGGAAACTGCTCCATGTTTTTCCTCCAGGACAGGTTCTGTACAGTCTCAAAGTAAAAAGGGTGCTGGTTTTGTGTATTCTATTTTTTTGGCGTATGCAAAGAGCAGTCCATTTATGGTGCTATTAAGCTTGCATGCTACTAAATTTTGGCGACGTTGTGATGTATCACTCAACATGGCAGTTGATGTATCACTCAACTTAGCCAAACAGATCGTTTCATGAGGCTCAGATCTCTGATTCCCAAACCGTTTTCTTCTTTCTTGTTTCCATTGTACCAAGCATTCGATAATGTTTAGGATGAAGCGATCTTTGAAATATCATCGAATGCTGATAAAATTATTTTGTTTGGTATCTCCATTTTGGAAGTGATTTATTATCACCATGAAATTAAAATCACTATCCAAAAGAGTGATTTTAATCTTGCCCAAAAGGTTAAAAATGTTAGATCACTACGGTGATGGTGATCCGCACTAAAATATTTGAACTTTGTCTCTATATTTATCAATCACTCCTCCCTATATTATAATAATATAATATTAATAATTTAATATATATACAATTAAAATATATTAATAAATATATAATATTGATTATTACTATAATATATAATATATTATTATTAATATTATATTAATTATATATTATATAATATAATATTAATAATAAAAATATATTAATATTATTATATTAATATATAACTAATATAATATAATATATAATATATAATATATTATTATAATAATATAATATATTATGCAAATAAGTTTTCAAGGCTATTCTTGGAATTACACGCATGGTGATTTTTCATTCCCATGGTATGCCAGACATAGTGACCGTGATGATTAGGGAATCTCATACCAAACGGAATGTGAATTTGTAGTGATTTTATCACTATTGATCTTATCACCGGTAATCCTGTCATCGAGGAAAACCACCAAGATAATTAACTAAACTAACTAAACAACCTCTTTGGGTGATCAAACCGAGGAACAACATCAAGTCGAGGAACGTCATTTGGGCTTAGAGCTGATCCAAGCTATTTTGGTAGAATTTTTGGTGACTGCTTGGTTGAGTGATTAGATCGGGCACTGCCACTCTTTCATCAAGTTTAGACATTGCTAGAACTTTTAGGTTGGTCTTTAATAACTGATCGTATTTAGTCAAAGTTGAATTTGACTCAGGTTCACCTTAACTCGTTAAGTAGGCCAATTTTCATTATGTCGGCCTTGATTCTTTAAGTTGCGCTTAAATTATTCAGCACAGTCTTAATTTTGGTCAAGTCAGCATTAACTCTTTAAGTCAGCTTTGTCTCTTCGAATTAGCCTTAATTCTTTAAGTTGAACTTAATTCTTCAAGTCGGCCTTAATCATTGGGTCGGCCAATTTTGGTCATCAACCTAACTCTTTAGGTTGATTGATTCGTTTATCAACCATAACTCTTCAGATTAGTCAATTTAGGTCATCAATCATAACTCTTTAGATCGGCTAATTTAAATCATCAGCTATAGCTCTTCAAATCTATTGATTTAGGTCATCATCTATAAATCTTTAGGTCAGCCTATTTAGATCATTAGCTATGGCTCTTCAAATCAGTCAATTTAGGTCATCATATGTATATCTTTTGGTTAGTCTATTTAGATTGTCAACCATGGCTCTTCAAGTTGACCATTTAGGTCATTATTTGTAACTCTTTAGGTTGGCTGATTTAGATCATCAGTCATAGCTCTTCAATTAGCTAATTTGGGTCATCAGTTATTTTTCAGATTCTTGGACATATTCTATGTCTGCTTTTAACTGTCTTGAGTATGGCTTGCTCAAGCTTTGCTTGCTCATTGATCTCCTCTCTTGGATGGCAAGGTTGGGTGCTCTTGTTAAGTTTTCATAGTTGACGCTAATTTGTTGACATCCAAAGTTGGTTTTTGCATGCTAATGGATAAGATGTGTTTTCATTTGCATGGTAGAGTACCTCCAATCAATCTAAGAGATCATAAGGCTCTTGAATAAGCTACCCAAGATGGACAAAAAGAAATGAGCGAAACTTACTTACTTGTAATAATTAGGGTTGCTTTTATAGACACATGGAGGAATTATTTTTAGAGCATGACTCTTGTATTGGATGGCTTTGACAATCTTGATTTCGGAAGAAGTAGCAATCACAAATGAATACTATCTTATGATTCCGAAGGAAGTAGCAATCATGAAGGAATATTCTCTCAAATGGATTGGTTGTTTTTTTATCAATCTAGTTTTACGTCTAATAATGAGAATCCTAATCAAAATAAAATAGGTTGATGATTATGAATGAAATATTTCCTAATAAGCCCGTCTTCCTTCAAGTAGATGTCTACACAATATAGTTCATCACTTCTTGATAGCATTTAATTCCATCATGTATTGTTACGGGATAAGCCAGCCAAAGCAGACCACATCAGTTAGAACCCATCATTCCGAGGATAATGCTTTCACTCGTGCATTAGCCGGTTGCCCTATCATTGCCCTGTCATCACCACCAACGATTTTATTACAAATCCATTGAAAGAGGTCGGTGAGTGTTAGAGCCATTCTTAGGAGGCACTGTTTCCGTAGAAAGGGCTGTTGAGTCGTTTAGAAAGGTGGGTGGGAGATCAGCCGGAATTAGTGATGACAAATACGAGCTAGCATATCAGCTGCATTTTCTGAGGTACATTATAACTTTTTATTCATCATCTTGCAGTCCAGGGACATTTTAAAAATCAATGTTAGGATGTTTTGATATCAAATTTCGTACCGATACCATACTAATATGATATCAATATATCTATATAGATCGATACAAATATAATATGGGTACATTGATGATATATACTAGTATGACATCCGCATGCAAAATTTTATAAAATTTTATCATTTGGCACCAACCAATCAAGCAGAACCAAAACCAAAGAACATGAACAGCACCTGCCCCCTCCAAGCCAAGCCTTAGGGAGGCATCCTAACAGGCGAGGAAACCCTAAATATACTTGGATTCCTTCTCACAGCTGGGTACTAGTGCCCCGTTCAGTTTACCGGCCCTTAACTTTATTCTCATCATAAACGTTGATGGGCTATGAAAGTATCAACATATTTAATCATCAACTCCACTCCGATAAGGAGTTTATGCGTTCCGGTCACAAACGAAGACAGACAATATACATCAATGACAAATGACACCAATTCACAGCACTCTTACCCTCTTCTTGGCTGCTATCAATTGGCAGCTGGCTATGGCATGACGTTGGCGATGAGAAACCATCAGCAAGAAGCCTTCCATCATTCTGGTCTGGTCTGGTCTGGTCTGGCCTCAAAAGAACATGTCGACCATGGCATCACTCTCTGCTAAGCTGCCATCGAAGTTCGTCCTACAGAGTTCAGGAAACTGCAACCCAGCTTGCTCACAACCATGCCTTGTAACGTTTGGACAGGAGCGCAGGTCAAGATACTCCATGGACTTGCAGTACTGCAATATTGTGCCTACCCCTGTAACTGTGATTCTCATGCAATTACTGGCCTTCAAAACTTTCAAATCTGACTCAAATCCTCCCATACCCAGTGCCTGAAATGCTGAATCCGTTACTTTATCACAACAACCAATATCGAGAGCCATGAGATATCTGCAATTTGACAGCAAGCAACTCAAGGATAAGTCGGTGATGTTTACACACCAATCCATCCGTAAGCTCTTCAGGCTGCCACCACAGGCAAGTGCTAGGGATTTCATTGATTCATCGGAAACATCACGGCATCCACCAATAACCAGGGTTTCAAGGTTATGGCAGGAGTTAGCCAGGGTAAACATGGATTTATCACCAACTTTGCAGCAATCCAACAGCTTCAGGGTCTTCAGAGATGATGAAGAGACCTCAGCAAGTCTTGAGACTCCAACATCACCAATCTTGCTGCATTTACTAACATCTAAAGATCTAATACGGCGACAGCCGCTGGCAAAAATCGAGAGCCCAGAGTCAGTTATGCTGTTGCATCCTGCCAGTCCTAGCTCTTCTAGGTGAGAGCAGCTCCTGGATAAAACGTGCAATAGTTCATCTGTTATAGATTTGCAGGCAGCGAGGTGAAACCTTTTCAAATTGCAACAACCCAGTGCAATGGCTGTCAATCCCTTGTCTGTAATCTTTCTGCAGTGCGAAACATCCAAGGACTGGAGAGATGGAAGGCCAGTTCCCAGAGTTATCATCCCAGCATCAGTAACACCTGTCCAAAAGCACATACATGATTTCTATTAGAGACAGGAGCAATGCATGATAGCTAGTTCCTCAAAACTATGAGAAGACCAATTCAAGAATAACAAATAATATTCGACCTCTATGACGAATTCATTCTCATAAGTTTTGGGTTAAATTTTTGGCTACAATATTACATGTTGCCTCACAGAGGTTTTGCTCATTCACAATATAAGACGGTTGTGATTCTGGTTAACTTGTTAAGTTCCATACCACTATCAAACAAATATATAAAATGAAAATGTATGTGTGTGTTTGTGTGTGTGTGTGTGTGTGTGTGTGTGTGAGAGAGAGAGAGAGAGAGAGAGAGAGAGAGATGCTTCTCAAATTGTTCAATGAAGCAAAGTGATCTTAGAAAATGATAAATGATTTCATGAAATAAGAATAGAAGATCCTTTCCTTTACAGATATTCTGTTCATCCAGTTCAAAAATATCATTATGTGAAGTATATTTTTCTACTAAATTACATCAACAACCTAAAAAGAATGCAATCGCCAACCAGATTACAGAGCCTAACAAAAAAACATTATATTTTCCATACAAACAGCTAAGCGCAGAAAGCAATGAAAAAAAATATCATCTCATAATTCTAACCAACAACCGCATCATTTACATTTAAATAAATCAACAACAACCAACAACAAATATTCAAACCATAATAAGACAAAATGCAACAAACACCACACAACAATCAAATGAAAGCTTCAACCTTCCTACCAAGATAATATGATAATAAAGTAGAGTAACTTTGAAAAAAAAAAAAAAAATGCTATAATCTTTCGTAATAAAGTGTTTCGATTTTGAGTCATGGCAAAAAATATAAAAAGTAAAATTCTACCCAATCATATCACCATCATCACCAACAGCTGTTACGAAACCTCCAAAATAAATAAAAAATTAAAGGCAATAGTCCAAAGCCTAAAAGCAGGTAACAGACCATATATCAGCACAAAAGTCTAAACTTTTCTTTTTTCCTGAATTCAATCAAAATTATCCACAAAGCATCACAACAAAGCATAGAAACAATGCAAAACGGAGGGGAAAAAAAGCAATATGGAAATTCCCCTCTCCAAAGTCGTAAAAATCTCACCTTTACAGTTCTGGAGACTAAGAACTCGCAAGCCCCGGAACCCGGTGGCGATAACCAAGAGATCGGAGTCGGTGACGCCGGGGTAGAAGGACCGGGAGACGGACTGGGAGAGGTCGAGCTCGACGAGGCCGGAGAAGCGGTCGGCCATCCGTTGGAGCATGGCGGGGCCGGCCCGGGCCCGGAGGCGGCGCCTCACGGAGCTCTGCAGCCGAAGCCAGCGCTTGCACACGAGGCCGAACGTGTCCTTCTCCTCCTCCCTCTCCAGCCTCGCCAGCACCGCCCGGAGCTCGTCGTCGGTGAGGGCATCGTTGATGCAGACCGTCGCCCCCTCCTCCTTCTCGCGCTCGGCGTCCTCCCGCCTCGCCATTGGCGTGGGAGATCGGATTTAGGCCCGGCAAAGAGGGGACAAGGGTTTGGAAGAAACCCTAATCGGCTCTTCGGGAGGCCGTCGTCTCTGGAGTGTCCTTATGCTTGGCGGGCAGCCCTGTTTCTATCTCAGAGAGTTACCTCCAAAAAATTTAAAAAAAAAAAAAAAAAAATACCAACTTTAAAAGTAAGGAGACCCGTTACTTTCCATACAACAAAAAGCTAGTTTTTTTTTTTTTGTAAGCAGTCAAATAACTTTAAATATACAACAATAATAGTTTGTAAAGAAATAAAATAGCTAATAATAAATTTCAATTTTACAAATTTTCAATTAGCTCGATCTTTTTAATAACTAGCCTGTGGTTGAGAACTATATATTTAATTTTTGTTATGGATCTAGAACCATATTTAATCCTGCAGTGGAGATCCATGGTTCATGGATGGAGTTCATGGAACTTGGAGTGCTGGTCCCATGGAAATAAATTTGAGCAGCATCGTCCTAATTTTTACCATCTTTTACTTAGGTCATGTTCTGCTCGTCATTTGGATCCAATACAAAAATTTATATACAGCAATCCAAACGAGCCCTTAGAGCCCAGATGGACTGGCCAACTCGTTCAAAAAGCATGAACTCTCTCTCTCTCTCTCTCTTTTCCTAATTTTTCTTGGATCCTAAACATTAAAGACCAAACTAGATGGCAACCAATTCAATGCAGGCTGATCATGGTGAGCCGAAGATTATAACTTAAAAAGCAAAAGTAGTCACCGACAAGATACCAACCAATAAAATAAGGCATAGGGCTTGTGGGTTTTCTTTTTTTTTTTTTTTTTCTAATTTTTTGTTTTAATATTAACTTCTGAAAAAACTATTTCTCAAAGAAAAAGTACTTTTCAAAACTATTTACGAGATGTTTTAGGTCAGCTCGACGGACACGTCATGAGGTACTCGTGATGTGTCTGCTGAGCTGGCCTAAAACACCTCACTTTGGTAAATCTTGATGCGAATCTTGAGATATTATTCTTTATAAGAAATAATTTCTCAATATATCTATGATATTTTTCTGATTCTTGGCGATATTTGACTCTTATCATTTGGTCATTGAGACTTTTTTTTGACAGAGAATTTGCTGGAAGGGGAAACAGGGAGGGCCGCGTAGACAAAGAAAAATACATTTCCAGCCTGTACAACAAGTTGGTCTGTGTTTGTTTATGCCTCGCCTCGCCAACTAATTGAGACAGCATAAAATATCCATCTCATGTACAGATCGATGGATGCAAACTCTCTAATGACTTCATACAAATAATTTTTTTAAGCTGTAGCAATTTGGAGTAGGATGGAAGCAATAAAATTAATTATGATAGTTCCAGACATTTACAGTCTGTATCACTAGGTCCCTGGATATCTATCTCATGCATAGATTGATGGATGAAAACTGGGGCTTAAAAAACAAAACATTGAAATTGATGAAACGTCGGTGTGGCTCCTTATGTCTGGACCATCTGATTCTCATTAACCGCATCTAAATTTTATCTTATTGAAATCAGAAAATTATCATTTTTTATTTTTTATTTTTGGCCAAAAAAAAAAATTATATAATGATTATTTGACGCCATCCAAGAATGAAACAAGGATTTGTTCTGCAAAACTAGTGAACTTACAGCAGCAGGTGACCAAGATTTCAAACTGAACGCATGGTGAATTCTGTGTTAGTATATGATCCGCTGGACAAGCCGAAACCCAAAGTGATGCATTTTCTTAGAAGAGTCCTTGATATCAAAACTTAAAATCTCTTTAATTGTGGTCGCTAAATCACCAAAATTTCTAGAAAATCGGGTGCAAACCAAAGTATGATTCAAATTCAAATCCAGCTTGAAGCTGTTGTATAGGAGCATGGGTTGGAACATCAAGCCACATCCACCGCACAAAACTGTTTACTTTCGAACTGTGCTGAGAAAATTCTCTTCCATGGAGACTCTGGCTGAGAAAGTAGTTAAGATATTATTATCCTGAATCACTTGTCTCTTAAGTTTGATATTTTTTGAAGGACAAAAAAAAAAAAAAAAAAAAAAAAAAGAACTTATTGGAAACAAATGACCCTTTATTTTCTTTTTAGTGTTCTCTCATTTATTTTCTTTTTCCGGCGGTGAAAAAACTCCGTCCTGATATAGTTTCTTTTATATCACTTTTAACAACCACCAACCAGAGTCTTTTAATGACTTAGGCTTCTAGTGCACTGCAATTTCTTTTGAAAAGTGGACCATTGCAGACAACAAACAAATAGTTTCATTCTTTTTCTGTTCAAGCACAAACTACACAAATCACCACAACTGACAAATTTATCATCTTCTCATGGCAAAGTGGAAAATGTTGAAGCACGCCCCTCTTCTGTGCAAACATAAAGGTAGCTTAAGTTAACACGCTCACATTTCTCAACTAAGCACTGAGCTCTGTAGATTTTATCATGTCCAGTATATGGCAACATGCACTGCATCCATACCACATTGGTTTGCTACTTGCAGACTCTGTTTTAAGGGCTTCCCTCATAAGCAGCAGGGCAAAGCAATGATTTTTGGCATTCAGCTGTCCACACAATCATACTCAAATGTTTTGAGCTGCACTGAGAGAAGTCGGTTCACCCTTTTCCGCAGATGGTGATACAATATAGCATGAGAGCTAAGATATGGTATACATGTATGTTAGAATGAGTTACATAATTTTTGTGCTGTTCAACCTTGCCCACCATTTCCTCTTTGCCTTATCTGAACTTGAATCATCGGTTCCAAGCTTGGCTATAATCAGCTTGGTCTCTCGTAGCCGCAAACTGAATTCCTTCTTCCATGATTCAAAGTTCTGCTTTAGCATCCTCAGTTCTTTTTCTGGATTTAGACTTGCCTCTGCTTGCCCAGACTTCATCTCCACCAAGAACTTCACATCATCTGCAAAAACTTGACTCTGCTGCTCGAATTCTTCAGCCAAGCGGCTGATAACGCCAAGGCCTGCAGTCATATCTCTGTCCCGCCCTTTGGTTCCAACATGGTTTCCATTACTGTCCCAGCTTTGGTCCACCGATGCATCGGATCCTCGTGCTGCATCATCGGTCGCAAGGCTTTTCTTTGCAATTGAGAGGCTAGACTGCAAGGATCTCATCTGTTTCTGCCACACCTCTTCCATGGATCTCATCTTCTGCTCATACTCTGACCAGCGGCTCTCATACTGCTGGAGCCTCTGATGGAGTATGCCATTCTCCTCTTCCTTCTCTCTTAGTGAAGCCTCAGCCTTCAGAATTCTTCTTTGTAGCTCTGCAAGGAAAGATGCCTTCACCTGCACCTCATCAGATTCCTAAAGCAAAATTTCAAAGTGGATTTAGTCAATCAAACCAAGTGCAGAAGCAACATAATATCATGAGTTGCTATTGCTAAGAAAATTTAAAGGTGGTAATGACAGAAAAGCTTTCTAAACTTGACCGATCAGACCCAGTAAAAGCCTTGTTTTTGTTTCATCCTCAAAAAAGTTGATGAAATTACAAGCTTCTTAGTTTAACTTGACAAAACAAGGTTCGCAAATCAAAAAGAAGTAAAAAAGAAAACAATAGAATGGCAGCAATAACAAAGAGTTGCATTAAAATCTACAAATCTAAGGATGGTGACTTAGCAGACTTGGGCATCTGTATTGGCGAACATAGATGTGCAAATGCATGAGTTCCACTCACATATAACTGAGATTTGAAAACTAGTATTGGTTTTTGGTTTCACCTGAATCTTGTGGAGTTAATTTTTGTAGCCTCAATTGTTGAAAGCTTCAGAAGTTTCACTCAAGATTTCGGAGTCCATCAGAAAAACCAACAAAAATTCAAAAATTAGAAAAATGAAAAGTGAAAGAAGCAAAGAAGTGTAATTAACCAACATCTTGGAGCGTTTTGTACCATAGAGGTTTTCATTTGTGCAGTAAAGTTTAGGCTAAAGTTATACTGCATATCGGTGAAATTAAGCAAACTATTTTTTAATTGTGCAGTAATATATTTACATATGTAATTTACCTTTTGAACTTTATTTCTTTATATTACAGTTTAAGTAAAACTCACAAATATATTGATTTTTTTAATATTTTTGTGATTATGTCGATATTTAATCGAATGCATGTGGTTACTGAATGTTACATTTATTTTCTATGAAAGTTATAATTTTTGCAAAAAGTCTTGAATCTAATTGTTCACATCAGCATTTATGGATTAAGGGTTTTTTAAAGACCTTGGTCTATCAAGGGTTGAATTTATTATAGCTCAAGAAAAAGGAAGAAAACATTTGAAATTCGACATCATATAGCCTATGCATCTCAAAAAAGAATGAAATGTACCTCATATGATTATAAACAAGAAAAACTGGACTGAAATTAGCCAGTTTAGGTAGAAACTGTCAATAACATTAAACTGGAGGGACAGTTTTGGTCAAGTATAGCCAAAATGAATTGGTTTCTGCCAAAACTTGAGACCTTCTATATGATTGATATGTTGGGTTGCATTAGGCTGAATCTTAGTCAAGTTGGGCTCCAAGACAGCAAATTATTTCTAAATGAGCTAGTCTGGCTCATTATTCGGGTTCAGGATGTGTCTTGCCTGACTTGGGCACAGCATAACTTGTAATTAGAGCAGAAATTAGACAAATCTAAGTCAGATCTGCCTCAAAGTTCTTTTATGGCTCAAAACTAGGAACTCTGCTCAGCACACAAAAAAGGTTTCCACCCTATGGACCCAAGTCCTAAAGGTAGGGTCTGTCACCGAAACTTTACTCTTAAATCCTTTCATCAACAATCACAACATGCATCCCTAGGGTACTCAACAAATGGGCTATAAATGTTGCTATCTACATATAGGCTATCTACAAATGGCTATCAATGCTATGATCTACTAAAGGGCCAAAAGCACTATGACCTCATGTATCACATGAGTTCATTTACTGTAAACTAGAATGGCCAACCATGGCAGGAAGCATAGTTTCAAAGAGAATTAATGTTTTAAAAGGGTAAAAAGATATATGCATGAATAGAGAGATGATTGAGCAACAAAGCAAGGACGTGGACACTATTTTGACACACAGCCCAACATAGATGGATATTTGCAAGGGAATCCATGAGGCTCAGTTGTCTTTGTAAAGACACTCCATTAGTGAATAACATGTCTAATTTAAGATTGTCAAAGTCAGTGCCTGGGTGGTCTGCCTAGCACCTAGGTAGGCCTCACCACCTACGTACAGGATGATTAATCCATGTATTAGTCAATGTCAAACAAAGAGATCCCTCCACCAATTCACTAGCAGCCCTCTCTGCAAGTCCACTGCCCACAAAATGGATCTCACTTGCAGTACATCCAACTGTCAACATCCCTGCAAAAATCTTTCTGCAATCATCTAGAGAACCAAACAGGTAGGCTTCTTCCGTTCTCTGCTATTTTCCTTCTTTTCCTTCCTCTTCTCTTATTTCTCTTCTTGCCCTTTTTTTCTCTCTTTTTCTCACTCTCTTCTCCTCTTCTTTGTTTTCTGCCCCTTTTCATTTCTTCTATTGTTATTTAGTTCTTCCTATAATCTCTGCTTCTCAAGTCTATTATTAGTTCATTTTTCCTTTCTGTTTTTCACTCCTTATTTTGGTTTTCTTTCCTCTTCCTCTGCTCTTTAGCTGTGTTACTCAAACCCTTAATTTGGCCTAAAGTACCACTCCCAACATTTAGAAATGCATATCGGACACTTAGACACATTGACACCTGGCACACGAACCCAAGTCCATGTGATGTAGCCTTTTATGTTGAGCATAAAATTTACACTGATTCATGCTTAATATGACTCATCTTGATTGACTTAGTCAGTGAAATGGAATCCACCGCAATATGTGGTTGATGATTTGGTGATGCAGAAGGAATTATGATAAGATATCAGATTAATGCTTGGAACATATTATAGTGCTGGTTTTAACATTGGATCGACATATTTGCCGAGTTTGTTATTTGATCAAAGAATCGAACCATTGTTACATTGATCTGAAATGTGATGCTGAACCTAATTGCATCGTATTAGGTTGCTCTTGAAGGCTAGCTTCACAGCAAGCAGTCCACCCTCATAAGCATGGAGGAGCATTAATGGACTTAAATTGCCAGGTCTTTATCAAAACTTGCCTCATTTTGAATTTTAATCAAGGTTTCAAACAGATCAGAACCTACCATTGGATGTGAACAGGAGTCTAGACAGGCATGGGATAATCCTTATGAGAATGATTGTATCTGAAATAAAGTTTTCATTCAAACTAAAATTCAGAAATATCTATACATGGAATGAGTTTAAAGCTTGTGAACTTTTATATGCTTGCCTCATTGAGTTTTATTCAACTACTCACTTGTTTCCAATTTTTATCTCAAGAAATAGAAATAACTATGCTTCTTTAGATACAAGAATGGTGCTCCTTGGTAACCAACCAAGTAGATATGTGTAAATCTTAAAGGATCCCAGCAAATTTCAATCTTTTAGCTGGATGCATCCCTTTGAGAATTCATGCGAGGCTCATGGAATATTTGGAAGTACTATAACCATTATAAAAGATGGATTTTATACGTCCTAAATAAGCAATTGCATCAGTTAGTCCCCCAAAAACAGAGCTAAGCTGTGATTTTGAAGGCTTAACTCATTACTTTACCCTTGCTTCTAAACTTATGACAACTTCTTTGGATGGTGCATATGTTCCAAAAAGCTTGATAATAATATGCAATCAGCTTCAGCATCATGATCCAAATAAATGTAACTATGGCTTGATTTTTTAATCAAATAAAAAACATGGCAAATATTTTGATCCAACGTCAAAACCAGCACCATATTATATTCCAACCATTAATCTGATATCTTATTATATTCCCTTCAGCATCACCAAATCATCAACCAAATGTTGTGGTAGATTCCATGGCACTGACTAATTAAATCAAAGCGAGTCACATTAAGCATGAATCAGTGTAACTATAATACCCAACACTTTATCTTTCTTGTATTTTTTATTCTTTTATTTTGCTTTTACTGTTTGTTATGCTTATTTAAATTCATTTGTTCCCTATATTTTTTCCTTTTTTTTTCTAGTTTTAAAGTCCTTTTGCTTCAGTATTTTTCTTCTAATTTTGCTCTTTTCCTTTTTTATTTCATCTTCTATGATTCTCATACCTTTTCCTTTTAATGGGTAATTCTATTGCAATAGTTTTTCATTTTCAGGTCTTTTTTTTATTCCATTAAAGATAATGGCGAATCAATGATATGGTGGTCATTGGCATCTGTCTTGAATTGTTTATTTACTAGGAACCAGATATAATCATGAATGATTCAACAGTAGTTGTCGAATATATTGTTGCTTACTTGATTATTGTCGATATGTTACTGAGATATATTGCTGCTTATTGTTAAAACATATTGTGTTGGCTATCATATTCATGAATCATGCCTCCATGTATAATGGTCCAGTCTATGTGATTGTCATTGTAGTAATATAAATGCACTCATGAGTGATGTTGTACATGAAGAATTTAATTACATTTGCCATTCACTAATAACTTGTCCATAAATCTATAATAGGTCTATGCCAATGGTTATTAGTTCTTATGAGGCTATGACTAATCTTATACTTTCCTTTTTTCTTCTTCCTATGCTCTACTTAATTCAACTTTAATTACTACATTCAATTTTATTCAATAGTAAAAAAATATTGACTCCAAGTTCCAATAACAAATTGAGAAGCCAGCCAAATTCCAAAAATCTGGGATAGAATAACAGTCAGCATTCATAACCAATAATGTTCATAAGTGTATTTTTTGTGACAAAATCACAAATGCGGCAATACATCATGACAGGCAACATCTTGCTCATAATGGAGGCAGGGTTATTGTTTGTCAAAAGGACACAACAAGTACTGGGGACAGGAATTTATAGAATACATGAATAAGTTGTGCATGTCAAAAGCCACAAGAACTGCTTAATTAGCACAAGTGGAAGAAGATTAATGGTGGAAAAGAAAAAAAAAGGAAATTGAGAGAATAATCTGTAGGGAGTGATAGTGCAAGCATTGAGATTTTCCACAATCCATATGACTGCTAAACAACCAAATGAATTATCTGGTATTCAATGTTTTAGTGGATCAAGCATACCTACATTGATGAGACATGATGGAAAACTTAACTAATTTCTGCTGTTTAATATGTGATGAGAGAGGAAAAAAATTGAGTCAGAATTCTTATTGCAGTGATCCAGAAAATACTAATATTGCAAGTTTTTATACATGTGGAGAATTTGAAATAGATTTGAGACCAGAAAAAAAACAACTGATGAAATATTAGACGATCAAACAAAAGGATGCATATTATTATTACCTTTGCACCTTCCAGTTTGTTAGCAGTGTTGAGTAAGCCGACATCTCTAGAACACCTTCTAACAAGCCATCCACGAATAACTGTTTAAAATAATTGAAGGATTGGTAAGTTAAATATTATGCTCTGCCTAAATCAAGTCCACTAAAGCACCTAGAGTAGAATGTAGAGGTTCTTACCAGACTGTATTATAACTGTAGCCTTACGAACATCCACAAAACTTTTTCTAGCTGATTGACATTTCATATATCTCTGTAAAACAATTGCAGCTCTGCGTCTCTGCAGCAAGCCTGAGTAAACCCGTCTAGTCTTTTCACCTCGAATGACTGTGAAGATATATTAAAAAAATCCTTAATTTCTTGCTGATATTGATTGTGAAAGCACTACAACAGCCAGACCAAGAGGAAATAATTTCCCCAATATAGAACCAATCAAATAATTACAGAGAGATGAGACAAATACATGATTGCAATGTAACAATTGCTTTTCTGCGCTCTTTCACATGACAGCGAGCTTGATGGCCTCGAAAACAGCTCTGAACCCTCAAAATACCATGAAGGGTGCGATTTCTTGTATCTTCAAGTGTGCCAATCTATGAATTGAAACAGTCCAATGAAGAATAAAATGAGAGCTCATAAAAAGAGTAAAAAATAAACGGTATCAATGATCTAGTGACAAATTTGCCACAACTCTTGCTTGTTCTCCTGTGTAAAGCTGTTATTATATCCCAACAGAACAGTGGCTATGAAGCAAGACAAATAAGATGTGGAACACAAGCAATCATAGTAGGAAAAGGGAAGACCGAAAAAAATTAGTCAAAATAATTCAATATTACAGGATTACATGAATACTTTGAGGAAATCAATAAATATAAGCGGTTTCTCTTGATTGAGCACTCAAGCAGCTATGTATGTAAGCATACATGCATGAATGTATTCATGTATGTATGTATGTGTGTGTGCATGCTCACAAGCATGTGCATGTTTGTACGTATGCATATTCTACTATCTAGTGTACTTATTTCACCTGTCCAGTACGGAAGAATAACTTTGTGTAGCCAACTTGATACATCTCCGGAAGAATATTGAACTGTTGAAGAATTGCCACTGATACACTAAGCGGGTCTTGAGATGCAACATTCTCAAGAAGAAGAAAGCCGTACCTGATCATTTAAAAAAAAAAAAAAATTGTATGCTGTCAAATTAATAAAAGATATACAAGATTTCTAATTGCCGAATCAGTTGATGCATTGAATTACCTCCTAGCAAATTTTTGGTGAGACATTCTGGTAGGATAGCCAGATCTTGATATGCGAACAACTTCTAACACTCCACAACATCTAAGTTGCTGGAGTACCAGTCTTTGTTCATAAGTTGCAGGCTGTTGCAAGTTATTTGGCTTAATGCAGCGTATGAAATGGGGTGTTGTACTTTCAAGTCTTTGCATCAGTTGAAATAGTTGCCCCTACAAAAAGAAAAATGAATATTAAAGAGTATGCTAATTTACCAACTCCCTTCTGACATATGTAAGAGAAATTTTTTGATAGTTTATCTTAAGACAGAACTTTGGTGTTTAAGTCATCAATTAATTGATAAAAGGTAAATGTTCACCTCATTATATACATTAGACCTATATCGGGAGACCAACTTTACATGAGCCACTACTGGTGCAATATATAGCTTAAGGAATAAAAAAATAGATATAGAGGAATTGTGCAAGGTATGCCAAACAAAACCGAAATGCCTGCTTTAGGGAGTCTTGATCCAAACCAGCTGGTTTGGAACATAATGGCCCAAATTGGTGTGGTATCAGGTCAAAAAGGCAGGTCTGGTCAATAAAGAGCTCAAACAACCCGAATTCAGTGAAATTGACTGGTTCTACTTAGTTTGGCGTGGCTTGATCCCCTACTGTCCCTACTAATGGGGGAGAAGACATTCACTAGCCTTTCATCCATTCCTTAAAAAAGAAGTAGATTATATAAGCAAAATTTATGGAAGATGGTAAATTTGCCGATTTGAAACCTAAATCCAAGTCAAATCAGGTGTAATTCCCTCCCTTCGCTTTATTCTTCTTCTTCTTTTTTTAATAGTATGCCTAAAATAGGTCAAAAACTGATAAAATCAGAGAAAATCATGCAAAGATGTTGCAATTCCCCCCATAGGTGTCTACATTAGTCAGACTTAAAATTAACTTTTACATAATTTATAACTTGGATGGCATATATAGGACATGACCCTAATTCAGGAATTAAACCTGATACAAATCATACTAGAAATAAGATCAAATTATAAAGGAACACGGCAAAATTATTTAACTATAAATATAGAATCCCCACTAAAATATGATACTATTTCAAATATTTGCTTTCTGAAGTCTTCGTCTGTGAATCCTCTAGTTTGGTTAGACCAATGCATTATGATTGATGCTAAATGTAAATTCGGTGGTGATAATTATATAGATGAAAAAGTGCAACAATAAGCCTAGGAACAAGACACTAACCGGATCTTTTGATTATTATGTCTATCTATCATTTCAGATAGTGTAGCCTATGTAAATCTATTAAATAACACAAAAATATTAGAGCTAAAAGTAAGTGGAGGATGACAAAAGTCAAAAGGAAGAGTTTGAGAAGAAGGCAATAATGGAAAGGAAGATGTAGATGATGAAAAATAGGGCAGACAATAATACACAACCATATCAAGTTACAAATATATGTTTAATTATTTCAATTATAACAATTAAGCAATTATATGGTCGCTCAGGATCAATATGAAATAAAATAATATTAAAACATCCCTAAAATCATAATTGAAAGATCCATAATCTGAAAATAATTTTAAAAACAAAAAAATAAAAAGGAAAAAAAAATGCTGAAGTGGTGCCAAATTGGTATGCACTTGCGTACTGAGCATAGATATAGATCGGTTTGGTATCATACTGTACCGTACTTGACTAGAACGGTACCTAGTTCTGAGATTGCAGACCCTGGAACCGTCTTCCTAAGGTCCAAAAAAAAAAAAAAAACTTCTATCATGACGGAAAACAATTTCAATAGTCTTCCTTGAAGAGAATATAGGATACAAAAAATAATAGGCTAAAAATAAAAGAATTTATGAAATATGAGTTTCTGAAACTCTGTTTTAAAGACTCATGAAACTTGACAATGGTTCATCATGGCAGCCATAAACAATGTAAACCCAACCAATTCTTTTGATTTGACTAAGGAAAATAGGATTTAAAGCTAACAAAATCCTGGCTCCTTGAAATCAACATGGAGCTTTACAAAAAACTCGGAGTAAATCTACATAAACTATTCTTCGCTAAACTAACATATGAGAAAACTAATAAATCAAAAATACAACCAACAAGAAAAGGAATGCACTCTTCTAGGCCATGTTTGGTTGCAGAACAGTGGAATTTAAGACAGCTATTGCTACTCCTATCCCTTAGCAAGCTTGACTGTGGGATAAATTATTTTTGGTTGCCTTGAGATAAAATTAGCTGGAAGTAGAATCTTTGATGGAAGAAATTTCCCCTTTCTCTCAGGAATAACTGATTGTGCCCCACCAGACTGAATGTTTTACCCCAAGAAGACCCCAATTACACAGAATAGGAGGACTTGACCTAAATAATCTAATCCAGAATTAACCAAGTCAAGGGGATGGTAATTGACTAGATTAGCACCTATGTGACCACAAAATCCGCCATATTATTGAACCAGACAGGTCTTTGGAACATACCAGGTGCCCTAAATTATTAAATACTTCAAAAACTTGAAAAGAGGGAGAAGTAAGCCTAGACAAGTAATTTAGCAATGGTTTCCTCTGCTCTGCAAAGTGTACAAGCTTCACCTGTTTATTAGAGACCCAATGGCCTGAATGTATAAAGTAATCCAAGTATCAACTTGACAAGATATGAAAACTTTTGTTTTTTTTTTGCCCCAATTATGTGGATAAAGTTGTTTTGAGCAACAATTTAGGATGTAGGACTACTAATGACTTGACCAGTAGGATATGTATCACAACTTTATCAAAATGTTGAAAATATATATAAAGAGGAACCAACAATTTGACTGATTAGAATCTTTTCAAATGCTAATAAAGTACTCCTAGTAGAAGATAATGCCATAATCCGGGCAGTAGTAGTACTGTAGCATGAGTTTTCCCTGCAAGATTTCAGGTGACCATGGCTCCTAAGACCCTGGTGCCCTGATTGGGTTTTCGAACTAGGCAAAGATTGCAATAGTTGTGAAGGCAGTTGTCAGTGAGATAGAATTAGAAGTTTGTTTCTTAGAATACTCAGGAAACTGGTATACAGACATTGGAAATAATAATTACAAAGAATGCAGCTTGCTGTTTTTGGCATCCTTCAGGATAAACAACCAGAGAATGTAACACTTAAAATTCCTCCAGTTTGTCAAATACCTCTCCATCAGCTAACATTCATATTTATATGATGCAAAGAAAGAGAACCAGAAAAAGCAGCAATATCCTGTTTAATATCTAACTGCAAGAGTGCACACAGAAATAAGTTCCTTACTTTAAACTTTGTTGCAACACTTAGCTTTTGGGAAGCTGCAGCACTGGATCTATATGGATTGTTGGCCACATTGTCAGATTGAGAGAGCATTTTGGATGCAAATATTGGAGGAAGATGGCTTTTGCAAGAAGCAAGAAGTTTAATAGAGTCCATGTGCAATAAATCCCTATTCTTCTCCAAGAAACCTGATGTGTCATAGACCACCTGAGTGAAGGATGAATATCAATCAATTTGAATCAAAATTTCACAAAATATTGTGTGTGGGGTTATGAAGGATATCAGTATCAACCTCCCCTGCATAATGATGAACAGTAAAAGCTTTGCCTCTTTCTCCTCTGAAGCAGGGATTAGTATTAAGATGCTGCTTAAGCTTGTTTGCAAAGGTTAGATCAGTCCCATTTGGAAAAGTGGACTCCTCATCCAGGAGAGACAATAATCCTAATGGCTTCTGCAGTAAAAAGAAGACAAACAGGAAATATAAATTAACAATAAATTAAGATCCATACTCAAAAAAAAAAAAAAAAACACATACTATTACAATAGTAGAATTATAATATAGGTTAACAGAAAAATATCTATGCTGTATGGTATGCTCCATAGTCAGCTGAGGGGGGAAACATTAACCAGACACATATGACTAGGTGACTCCCTTCTTAATTCTTCAGCAGTCTATTTTTTGGCCATACATGGCACCAAGATTGGTGCCTACACTAGATTTTCTTTGTTTTTTAGATTTATATTAGTGCATGTCCCATGCCCAATCAATCCACAAGGGTGCCACCTTGTCTTGACGCATCCTTGGCCATAAGATGTTAATTATCAGATAGACATTGAGTTCAAGCAGAAGGAAGATGGCATTAATTTGCCCCACCCCAAGTTTAGAGTCCTACTACCTCTACAACGTATGCTGATGCTCACTTGCACTCCATTAAACAAACATAGATGGACACATATACATGTGCGTAATGCATATGTTCATGCAATATCTCCACCAGGTCTCTGAATATTCAACAAATATTCAACAAGGACGGGTATTAGATAAAGAGGATAAGGTTGTCTGCTGGTTCTGTGGAGTGATTCATATCCTTGTACACTTCCATTCACTAGATGTCCATAAATCCTGTAGCCCATCATTATTAAGGAAATAGGATGTCACAAGGCTAACAGATACAGTATGCAATCTTTCAATGGGATGATCTGAACAAAACACAAACAAATAAAGTGACTCCAAATAGATGACATCAGGCTTGATTGATATGATTGTAAATGTATACAGGTTATAGAAATCATTGAGGAATGGAGGTCAAAATATTTTCATATCAAACTTGGCACACCATTAATATCAAAGTGTGAGTACCTATATTGATGTGTGTTTAGTCCCACATCCGCTACGCACTAGGTAGATTTTAGGTACTTATACTGGAATAAAAAACATAAATAATTCTTTCGCTAGCCTTTTTTGGTGAGATTATGGTATTAGAGTAGATCCAGCCCATGGCATATAACGACTAGTGGACACAGTAGATGGGCTTTTTTGGGCTTATCGTGGTGTTTAGGATTCTGATTGGATTTGACTTAAGACCCTTAGCTTAGCAAAGATGTTAGAGCTTAAATAGAGTGCTAGGAGGAGAGGGATATGTGAAGGCCTGCACTAGTGTGTCTTTAGTCCCATATCAGCTGTATACTAGGTAGATTTTCGATACTTAAATAGGATAAAGGAGCCTAAAAAATACCTCATTAGCTAGTTTTTTTGAATGAGGTTCTGAATTATTATAAACAGTATTAGAGCTAACCTGACCCATAGCCCATATGAACTTGGGAATATTATAGACAGGCTTGTGATGTTTATGATTGGATTTGATTGAAACTTGGATTTTGGATTTGAATCAAAATTTGGACCCTTAGCCTAGCAAGGATGCCAAGATTTAAACGAGGAAATATATGAGAACATGTACCAACATATATTTAGTCTCATATCAACTATATATTGGATAGATCTTGGATACTTATATAGAGCCAATGAATCCAAATAATAACTTTCGACTAACCTTATTAGATAAAGTCATAGGTTGTGACATAAAGCACAACCATCACTATCAGAGAATAAAAGATCAATCAAACACAAAAGACAAAAGAAAGGCCAATTCTAATCAAAGACTGCTATACGATTTTTCTGGAGGACACCAATGCAATCCAACACTATGATGAAATGGGATTAAAATTGGCTCGCCCTTTTTCAATAAATCACCATGAAGAATATATATTACATGTATAGCAAGATAGATTAGTATCTTCTAGTGAGATATGAGAATAGAGGATAAAAAAAAATGAATGTAGACTTCTTTAAGCACCACAGAGTACTCGTAGCTAGAAAATGTTCTAAGAATTACTCGAAAGTTTCCTCCTCATCTCTTTCATCTTTTCTTCCTTCTTCTCTTTTATGGGTCACATCTAGAGGTCTCCTACTTGAGTCTCTAATATGAGATAGCAAACCATGTATCGACATAATCCCTATGTCCCACTCTCCTATTTGTAATAAAAGGGGGCAGTACTATGGAGAAACCCAAGTGTATCTAGTTGCCACCTCGGAATCCTAGGTTTGTGGCTGGTGACTAGGATTCCCTCGTGTAACTAGTATATAAGCTTAAAAGCATATGTTTTGAAATCCAGCTCATCAATACTTAATAGTTTCAATCCCATTGAATCTAGATTTATACACATTTATTTCAGTGTACATGAGCAACTCATGAAGATCGCATCTTCATAATAAATCCAACTGATCCCATCAGTCATGACAACGAAAGCATGAGTCATTATACTGATTGAACATGTCACATCATCCAAGCAACATAATAAAAGGAAATTAAAATATCAACTAATTAAACTACTATTAAAAATTCCTTAGACCTACCATCCACAACTAAAGTCATGAAATTTAAATAAAGTTTGTACTCTGTAATATCCAACAGACCGTTTATCCACTGTGATGCAACCAACTACCACTAATATAAGGTATCACTACTCCAACTAGAAGATCTCATCTTCCCATCAATCCGAACCCAATTTTGGAGCATCCCTACAGAAAACTGAAAACAAAGACCAATCATATTAGTCCACAGACCAAGATAATGAAGTCCTACCTGGAAAAATACCTTCCACTTTCCCGTGCACTTGGACAGCTAGATTTAGTTAACAGTTCCTCTTCTAGTAGCCTAGCTTACCACAATGTAAGCACCCTTCGACCATGTTCTTGCCCTTTTCTTTTTTTTGCTTGGGCCAGTCCTAATCTGTTGGCTGTTGCACTTGCTGCTGCTGTTGTTCAGTCCCTTGGGTAGCTTCATTTTTATTCTTTCCACCCTTCAATCTAAATTTCCCTTTAGGATGTGGTAGTTGTATATCATATGCTTCTGGAGTTTTAACTCATCTCATGAGTTCCTTGGTTGCTTGGAGCTGTTGGAGCAGCTCACCCAGGATCAATATCTTACCACTCAAAGTATAATTGATAATGAAATTATTGTAAGACTTAGGTAGTATCTGCAGTACAGTATCATTCTGAGTATTAACATTCATCTTTGAACCTAGGAACTCCAACTCCTGAATATAACTAATTAAATTAACTACATGGACAGTGATAGATCCTCCCTTTGCGAGCTTGGTGTTCAGTAAAAATTCAAGTGTTTTCAGGCAAACTGTTCTTTACTGCATATCAAAAATCTCCCAAACATATTGAATTATGCTAGAAGCAGCTTTAGTCTTCTTAATTTAAGAATATCTGACATACCAGCTAGAATAATGTCCCTTGAGTCCCAATTATCCAAGGCTTCCCTTTGCTGATATGTAACCTCAGCATTTTCAGAATATATTGGTTTACCCTCAGTTAACACCCAATCAAGAGTATCAGTAGACAGCCAAATCCAATGTATGTCTCCCAGTGATGTATTTAGGTCCCACCGAATTGCTCTCTTAATGTTTTGATTAAAGAATTAGATCTATCCAAGCTCATTTCTATTCCAAGAAATAATAATATGCCAGATGCATATAAACATACACATAATCATAGAAAGTTCTACATGATTTTGGATTTTTAACCATACACTTATACAGTGCAGCTTAAATCAGACATAACACATCTTCCTCTCTAAGATGGTTAATCATGATGGAGCAGTAAAGAACCTCAACCATGGTGATCTAATCTCTGTGTGAGCAAGCAAAGGCTGACATTTGAGGTGGGCAGCAACTACCCCATCCATTCTACATGATCACCAACACCTTAGTGATGATGGTGATGACCCTCCTATTTGTATCCATGGACTTCATGTCTTGGCCCCTATGAAATACAACTCTCAATGCTGTGGGGTCATTGTTGTGTGCATCAGTTAAACTGACCTACTAGCTAGGAATCAAAACCATATGCTAAGCTCTAGTAGGCATGCACCACTAGTTGGATTTACATGTCACTACAAGCATGCTAACAAAAACAGGGTTGGCCTCGTCGTGGGCATGTAGCAACCAATTTTGGATAAAACATTTTGGTTATATTCAAATAAATAATATTTATATAAAAGGAAAATTATTCAGTTAAATCGCTGCTCAGTATCAGGATTCTTATGTCTGACCCATCTCTTCTGATATTGATAAACTACCATAGATGAACTCCTTGTTGGACAATCCTTACCCCTACTCATGACAAGGTAAAATAAATTAGTGTCGATCAAAGATAAATCCAGTATATCATAATCTATATACAGGTTTGAACTCAAATTTATTGAACCAAAATCATAGTGGGTAGTCATGTACTCTAGTTAGGGGTTTTACATATGAGATTGTCATCTTCGGCTCCAATAATGGTTTCCAAGAGATGGCCTTATTCCATTGATAGTTTACTATGAAGCATAACTACAAGCAAGTATAAAACTAAGTAATCAACTACTTTGACGGCTACGAAAGAAAGTCATTCCAATTATTTGAGTGCAATGCCCAACCTCACTCATAGCTATGAACAATTTTCAAATTCATAGAATGATCTAATTCTTCCTGTGAAATACACAACCATCCACTTTACCATTCTTCCCATAAACAACACTCAGGCTTTCTTTCAGCTTGTATAATAACATGTGATATAATAATCTAATTGTTCATGATTGTGTAGGAGAGATGCCTATGAAATATCTCCACATACCATGTTCAATATGCCAAATAGCTTTTAAGGAATACACTACTTAAAACGATTTCAATGCCAATAATTAGAATATATTTAGAGGCAAAAGATAAAGCATCCTCTTTTACATATCATTAGTCAATAATTGACATTTAAAATACAAATTATAGAAAATTAATTAAATTGATCAAGAAGTGCAATATAGTGAACTATAGAAAAAAACTTACTTTCTCAAAAAGATTTAAACAGTCCTGATTGTCTTCAAAGTCAACTTTTGCCCAATCAATGCCATCTTGGATATATTCCTAATACAATAGATCAAAACCATGTTTAAATGTCCAATGACTATCAAGAACTTCAGATATAAAAACAGATTGATGAAAAAATTTAGTATGATTATGTATGGAATAATAGAAATTATATAACACAAACTCCAATTACATCCAAATTTGTTAGATTCTTAAACTGTAAGAGAGAAACATCATGGATTTATATTAAAAGTAATGAGGTAGTTGCAGAATGCTGGATGAATGATAAAGTACAATTATCTAATTCATATGGCTTTAGATCCTATCATAAATAATTATAGCATCTTAATATACAGGATGGACAATCAATTAGAAAATTTACTATCAAAATGCATGTGAACATGATTACATGATGAGAACATGCAATTGACATCAGCTAGGGGGGCAAAATAGTGAAAATTGTGATGCTTGAAGCAAATTTAAAAACTACAAAACTACAAAACGTATTTTGTCCAGTTTTTGGCTTACCACTTATAACAGTGATATGGTTCATGGTATCTAGGGTGATATGGAGAAGACTATCAAACATGCATGAAACAAAACTACTGACCTCAGGTACTTAACCTACTGTAAAATATTAGTAGTCCTTAGACCTAAGGACATGATAACAACAGTTCTTCCAAGCAACTTCAAGTCATGTATGATAGATGGGAAGACTTCATGGCTATATTAGATTTGAAATCTAGGTAGGTTATCCATAAATGGAAGCTAATGTGGCCTATCTAGTTTGGGATGGTGATTTCCTCAAGCGTGATCTAGTGCTAATGCTTTGAAAGGTTTGACAATTTTCTCAAGGTTTCAATTTGAGGCCCCATCCTTAGTCATGTATTCATTTCCCACATGCTAATGGCCCTGATTCACATTGTTTGATTTAAGGTTGGCGGAACTAAAACAAACCGGTTGGAAACTGATTCGAAAACTGCATTTGGATATGCTTTACCAAGGAACTGGTCCAAACTATGTCAACCATTTGGTTCGGGTGTAGGATGAGTTGGGGGGGTAGGCTGAGAGGGATGCAGAATTTTGTGAGCTCACTTAAAAAGAGAGAGGAAGGCTAAGAACCTCTTGTGAGCTCTCATCCTCTCTCCTCTCTCTTATTTGTATTCAAAATCATTTAAGTTTTTATTTACTTAAGATTTCGTATGAAAATAAGGAAAATACCCTTCATTTGAATTCAACAAAAATATCAGAAAAATCAAATTTCTTAAAAATAAAAAGTCTAACTCTCCCTCTCAAGAACAAATTCAAAGAATTTTGAAAAATCCTGATTTAAAAATTATTAAGTTAGAGTCCTTCCACTTCGGATAAAAATTTTAGAAAATCAATTTAACTTAGAAATAACGAAAAAACAAGATATCAAAAAAAATTATCTTAAAATACAATGATAAGAAAACAAAATACAAAATCACAATAATAATGAACCTCATGCTAACCTATGCTGACTTGATCCATAGCTAAAGGAAACAATGAAATTAAACTTACCATAAAATCTTAAGATTAAAACATATTTTTTAGCATCCAAAATATGATGTGTTAATAGACCAGAAGTCCGAATGTTTTTCTTAACAGGGGATGTAACACCTTGACCTTCAATATAGCGACATACCATAATTTGGACCCTAAAAAATATATTTTAACGTTAATATTTTATAGCAAATTTAATTTGATTGTTTTGATGAGCTATCGATCAAATCGGCATAGGTTAGTATGAGGTTCATTATTACTGTGATTCTGTTTAAATCTGAAAACCCTGCAAGTTCGACTAAGTATTGACTAAAGCTTTACAAATTTTATTTTAAAATATTTTTTTAGTATTTTATTTTTTTTTTATTTCTAAGTTAAATTGATTTTTTAGGATTTTTATCCAAAGTGAAAATACCTTAACTTGATATTTACTAAATCAAAATTTCCTAAAGTTCTCCAAATTTATTCTTGAGAAGGAGAGTTAACTTTTTATCCTTAAAAATTTTGATTTTTCTAATATTTATGTTGAAGTTAACTCTTAATATGAACTCTTCCCATAGGACTCTAGCTATACAATATCACAATGGGTAGCGTCATAAGCATCAATTGCAACAGGAAGGAGACCTAAGTTGATCTGTGCTCACCTATCTCTCTCCTACTCATTATGGGAGTGCTCCAAGAATATCCCCTCTTTGTACACTTATGACCTATTACAAAGTACCGTACATGCCTTTGGTTGATCACCACACACATAGAAATAGAGTCAACTTAGGAGTACAGAACAAAGACAAGTAGAGAAGGGTGGTTCAAGCATAGAATCAGAAAGTTTTCAAAAGGCTTTTGCAGTTCACACATTCCCATCGTTCAAGCTCAAAAGCATCCTGATATGATCAAGTCAAGCTTCTAAATCATACTATGGACTAGACGAACTAGAAAATATGGTCATGTTAAGCTCATGTGATTGATGTTTCAGGTGCAATTTCAATCATATACAGGTAACTTCTTCATAAGTTCCTTCTGTTATATCTGTGCCTGCCCTGTTCTTCAATAAATTAAAGATTGCAGCAACTTACTTCCTGTTCCAGCTTAAACAAGTGGCGGTTAAAATGTTGTTGCAGCCTTTCATTGGCGTAATTAATACAAAACTGTTCAAAGCTATTCTTCTGCAAAAACAAGAAATTTATAATCAGAGTACATTCAATAGAACCAAGAGGAAAAACTAATTGTCAGAAGAATTGTACATCAAAAGATTCAAAGCCGTAAATATCAAGAATACTGATGGATCTGCCCGTGCAGCGCTTGCCTACAGCAAGTGATTTGTTGATCCGTTCTACAAGCCACTCAAAAAGACTAGCATATAACGATTTGGCCAATGCATCTCTTGTATCAATTGCCTAGAAAAAAGAAATCAGAATATTAAGAAACCAAAGATTAAAATAAATCAGTAATTCTTCTTGATAAGAAATCTGAAAAACCTGTGAAAGAGTAAGTTTTTGGACAATAATATCATTGCCAACTTTCATTTTACGAGCTGACAAAGCTAACTTTAGATCACCAATACTGCATCCAATAAGTTTAGCAACAGTATGTGCCCCTGAAACAAAACAGAATATTATTAACTGAGAAAACAACTAGAATATTGAAGTTCAATCTTCATATCCTTCACAAAAGATTCAAGTAGAGAATTTTTACTGGAAATCTAGTTCTGAGGTTTGGAACAAATTTTGTAAGGGAATTGATTTTACTTGACACTGTAAGACAGAAATCAATGAATACCAAAAGTGATGGCAAAACAGAGACAAGAAGGCTTAAGCTTCCAAATGGATAAACCATAACTGGCAAGCTGTACTTAAGCACAAAGACACCATATGGATATCTTAGATCTTTCCTATTTGATATTCTATGTAGATATTTATCTTAAATACTGAAGTGAATCAAGCATGCATGCATTCAAGCATGCATGCATTCAAGCATGCAATTTGATTTTTATGTAGATATATTATTTTAAATACCATAGTGAATCAGGTTTGCGAATGTACATGCATGTAAATTTACAAAAACCAGGCAAATCAAACTTTGTCAAAAACTTGACACAATAATCCTAATGGGAGAGGTCAGTGTATTGACCAGGTCATTTAGATGGCTTCCACTTGTATTTAGTACAAGATTGAATATCACACCAACAATATATCTTCTTAGCATTGCCTGCATAGAAGTTGCCACAACGTGATCCAAACATGTATGAAATACTTGTAGAACTGATCCATTTAGAATGATGGGAACATAGAAGTTGGTGCCCAAGGGATATTTGTCCCTTAAAATAATTCATTTTTCATCTCTCTTGGGCTTTGGGTCTATTAAAAGAATACTTTATAGATACAAATTGAAGAAATTGTCATGATGAAACATCACAAACTTGACATACTGTCATGACATTTTAACTAATTTGGATGGCCATTAGTACAGTCTTGATAATGCTAAAACTTATGCAAACCCCAAAATTTTAAAAAGTAGCCACATCAAGGATCATAACTAGAATGAGTCAGGACCATTTTTTCCAAGGATTTAAAAACTATCTAAATGGTATGGTAGGTATCATGGATATCATACCATTCCAGCTAGAAAGTAGCATGCTGAAATATGTTGGCATTGGTGTGCCCCACTAGTGGTTGGTACGCACTGGTGCCAATTTTGGTTTAGCTAGCACTTAGCCGATACTGGGTTCAAGATTTCAAAAAAATAAAAAGTGAGAGAGGACTGGCCAGCTAGGCTCCTTCTCACTTATCCTTTGCAGGGAGTTTTTTGGGGTCCCATTTAGGGCCTTTTGACTGACAAAGAGGTGGAGAGAGAAGAATAGAAAGAGAGAAAGAGAAGAAGGGAGAGAAGAGAAGGTAAGGAGAGTGGTTCAGTGTTTCCACCCTACAACCCAGGCTTCTCGACACCAAACACCTGCTAGATGTAGTAAGAATCCAATCCCACGTTCTTTTTTTTAATATTTTCGCCACAAATTGGCATGAAAATGGAAAAATAAGGAAACTCATCCTTTTTTTTGTTTGGCTTAAATTTTGGATATGCTGTCAATAGGAATCACCCTAAATACACTAAATTTATTATCTTACAAATAATTTTTTATAAATAATTATTATTTTAGGATTTAATTAATTCTTAAAAATAAAATAAAAAAGAATTGCAGGGAGGGAAAGTATACATACATTTGCAGAGTGCACATGCTACAAATTTGTTGTTCAATTTGGATGAATTGATGGAGCACTCAGGAACACCTAAACTTAAGCTTGAACAACAACAACAATAAAGCCTCAATCTCAAACTAATTGGGGTTGGCTACATGATTCCTTTTTCTTCATAAGCTTGAGCTTGAAATTATGATAAATTTAAAATTATCCCACTAAATAAGCTTCTATTCTTTCACTAAAAAATAAATGTAGTACCTACGGGGTTTTCCAAGAAAAGAACAATTAGTTTTTGAAATTTTTGTAGTTTCGAAATTAATTTTTAATGAAAAATTAATTAAAAATAATAGAAATTAGATTGAATATTAAAAAAGGAATATAAGTATATAATCTATAGATATTTTTGAAGTAGTTATTATATATTTAAGTAATTTTTGAATTCTTTAAGATTTTAAATTATATCTTCAAAAAGTTATTTAAAATTATAACAAATTTGATTAAATATAAAAAAAAAGAAATGTGTAGAGTTGAAATTTACCACTAGAAGACAATAGGTGTAGGATAACAAGAGGAGAGAGAGATGTTGGAAGTCGGTATTAACTAGATTGTCTCACCTCCATTTCATTTACAATATTATCCTCATGACGTTCCCCCTTTTACAAGTCATACCAATATAGGCTATTACATAAAATGGGTAATAACCTCTTATAGAAGGTACTAGTTGACCATATCCCATTCCTTGTTAGGCCCCAACAAAAAATAGAAAAAAAAAAAGACATTACATATGGAACAACGAAAGGGAGTCAACTAATAAAGAAAATCATCAAGCATGTAAATAATTCTAAAAATGATTATAAGATAGATATCATTCATTTTATTAATTTTCACAATTTATATGATTTTTAAATTATTTTTTAAAATAACTAAAAATCATAAAATTATGATTAAAGGTAAAATTTATAAATTGATTTCTAATGTAGTTATATTGTATTTTACTAATATTCCAAATAATTTATTTAAAATCATGATTAATTATTAATAATTGTTTAAAGGCAAAAATGTTAGGGTAAAATTTAGGAATATTGACACACATCCCTATATAATTTTGTATAGATTACATAAAGTTGGATCATTTATTACCAAATATGCAAGAAACATATGTTTTTTGGTGGCCAAATGGAGCCCACTAAGAAAAAGCAAAAAAAAAAAAAGAAAAAAACAATAATTGCTAGCTTCATGGAAAGTTGGTTATTAAAAAAAAACACTGGTTGTGCAACAATTATGGGATGACAATAAAGGAAGCGGAGTTATCTAATTGAAATAGCACTTAGCAGGTGCTTATAGGGATGTCCAGAAGTGTACTAAGGTGCCTAGGGCAGTCCAAAAGGCAATGAGGGAACAGTTGTTTAGTTTGAAAGAAGCAAAAAGCAAGTAGCCAGAGATCAAAGGGCTCACATAAACCGTAGATAGATAAGAGCCAGTAACGTAGAGATAATGAGGACAAGGATGAGCAATCCAATCTAGATGACATGGAGGCAGCTGAGATATGCAAGGCTATCCAAGCCTCCAAGCAAGCATAGTTGGCTCTATTTAAGAGAATACTTTATAGGCACAAATTGAAGAAACTGTCATGTTGAAATATCATGAACTTGAAGTACTGTCAGATGGTATTTTAAGTAATTTGGATGGCCAGTATTACATGTTCTATTAAAAACGTTAAAACTTATTATAAACCTCAAGATCTTAAAAAGCAGCCATGTCAAGGATCATAACTAGAATGAGCCGGGACCATTTTTTGAAATAAGTATTTGGTAACAGCCTCAGCAACCCCCTGGATTATAGACAGGTCTTAGAATACCTATCAGTCTTTGCCAAGACCAACATGAGTTTAAATTTTAATAATACAGGCATTAGACAGGTCTTGGCAAGGGCTGCATATGTAACCTTCTATTATGTTTTCTTTATGAGTTAGACCTAGTTGTCTCGGATTACAAAATATCTGAGTAATTGCTTTTTTGATGAAAGAGGGGCCCATATCACAAGTAAGATATAGCTTTTCAATTTTTCTTGTTAATTAATGGAATGCATTTCCATTACAAAGGGACTGAGAAGGACTTGGTCAACCAAAGGGCTATTAAAAATTCTCATTTTCTATATCCATTAAGTGGGAAAAACTAGTAAAGACGTTCCGATTCTCCCTTTTATATTCATCATGGTGAATTCCATGTCATCAAATTAAGCCTCCTGATGTTCATGTTTGGGATTTAATCATTAAAGATTTTTTTCTCACTGATTAATCATTTCAACACATAAGAAGAACAGCAATGCAGCTTTCAAAAGAGTGAGAGAATGACATGTCATACTTAAAGGAAAGGATCAAAGTTGAGAGGATGCACCTCTCAAATCAAAGTTAGACTGCAGTTCTCAAATCAAGGACAAGGGATGCATTTAACACCAAATATAGGCAGCAAAGACACCACAGATGATAGGGGTAAGGGATCATGTGCAAGTTTTTGAATCAAGATTCTTGAGAAGAATTCTTCACAACCAGCATGTTAAAAGGCCACAACAAACTGCAGCAATAGAAATCAATAACACAACTATGATATATCTTGGTCACCAGAGAAATGTTCTCCCAAAAATCAACAGAATGCTCCTAGAAAAGCACTCAGCTGCAAAGCATTTTTATTGCACAACTGAGATATCAGCAATAGTGTTGATTGTGTAAACCTACCAGGATGAAATAAAATTATGTCAGTTGCAAGAGGGATGTGGTCCCATTGTTGAGGAATGAAGACTCTTAATGAATGTTTATCTCCTCAATCATAGCCTTTATGCAATTCAGTGACAGGCCTTCCTAATAGAAAGGGTCAGAGTTTGTAAGATATGACATGCTTAGGATCAAAAGTGGATGGAAGTACTGGAAAATCAGGATTTGCTACTTTTAGTCTGATATCTGTTTAACAGATTTCTATGAAAGTTTATGATGAACATGAGAAGATTTAGGTTATACAGTCTGAGGGATTATGACAAGTGGAAGTACATGAAATAGTACCATGTTTTCTTTACAGATGAATAAGAAACAGAAGAATAATATGATCTTAAACATCAATCTTTTAAATGAGAAAACTCTTGAACAGTGAAACAACACCTAAATTAATCTTTTAAATTGACTGTAATACGCATGAAAGAATTTACCTTCATCTGCTACAACTTCAACATGGTTTTCATTATCTATCACAGTAAAGGAGATGTTGCCCAACCATAGAACTGCTGCTAGCATTGCAAATACATTATCCTGATCCTCCTTGCTGATGTGAACAATGTTCATAGCTTCCTGGAAACAGTTAAAGTTTCTGAATGTGATACAGTAATTATGAAAACCAGTAAGAAAGCGATGTTTATTAATAAAGACATAATTCATGAATCTGAGATGCAATCAAAAGATGTACCATCACAGTACGGAACCTTTCAGCATCATCAACCGCCACAATAGAATAGCAATTGCTCTGCTTCAGATATTTGTATTCATCTGCTTTTCTCAAATTCAGTTTCTCTGTTTTCAAAAAAAAAGGGGTAGGAACCACATATCTCTATGAATAAAGACAAATAATTTACAAAGCACAAAACCTATGAATAATGTATGCCTATAATGAGACAACTATTCTTGGGGAAACCAAAGGGTCAAAAAGCTAATATAACTTATAATTAATAAACACAAAAACATGACTAAATTTAGAGGCTTAACTCACCAATATGGACATAAAGCAGACTCAAAGAAATCATGACTGAACACATAATTTTTCAGAAAAGGAAGCATGCAGGGTGGTATTTGACTAAAGGAGGGAGAAATACTAGAAATATGTAATTTACTCTCACTAGCTCAGCAATGGTGGCAACAAAAACAAACTTTGCACGTCATTCACTGATGTTTCGCAGGATTAGTTGTCTCATAGATCATGTAAACATCAAAAGTTTGGAAGGCTAGTTGTATGTTCACCATCATTGATCATCATGAGGAATCATCAAATCACTGAGAATTTATTGAATAAGCTTAACCGTATTGACCAAGAAGACTTTTTTAATAGTTTAGGTTTATATCTGGTTAACTAACAGACAAGAAGATATGACGGTTTATCTCCATACATGACACATGCTCAGGCTAGCATCCTTGAAAGAAGCTGACAGTTCTTCACTGTCAATAAGTGAGAAATATATGCCTGGGATAGTCTATTACATTCATGAAACAAATAAAGTATATCAACTGTCTACATAAATCTGTTCCATGAAAGAACGGATCAGTGTTGACATCAAGTAGGATGTCAGTTATAGCATATAGTTCAAATTATGAAAAAGTCAATAGAATATGGAACAAATTCAAACTGAGACAAAGTTTTCACCATCTGTCAGAAAAAAGAATGAATTGATCATGTAAGATTTCTATGAAATTCTTTGATTTCTTCCAGAAGCAGATATTATTCATATTCTTCTAATGTTCCGTGAATAGTTGCGACATTGAGGAAGATCCGAAAAGCATTTCAGGAACATAAAAATAAATAGGGTTAGCTTCTGCTCATGTTATGGTATCCCCTCAAGTAAGATAATGTGATGAAACCCAAATGCAGCAAGAAGAAAGCAGGGGTGCCAACAATAAATGGAAAGAGGGCAGGTGTATAAGATAGCTCCAGTAAGAAGAAAACTTCATTTTGTTTATATGTTGGAACTTCAGAAGGAAAAAACAATTAGCAAGCCAACATAATGCTGACAGTTGATGCTTAAAAGAGAATCAATTTAAAGGGGAGAGGCAAATCATAAGAACTTTTCAGATTTATTTAAGCATAACAGATGTTGTCTAACATGAAGTAACCAGTGTAAAGGGTAAACTCAATGAATAGCTTGTAGAAAGAGGCCCAAAATCCCCATAAACCCTACTAAAGCGAAACAATGAAGTGAGGTAGAGGAAGATCCAAGGGAGCTTACCTAGGTTCATGGAGTCAAGGGGGTCTGAACCAAAAGTGTTAAATCAATTTGGTATCTAGAATTTTCTGCAACCACCACCAAACAGATGATTGAATTCAAATGGCTTGGAAGTGGTTGGTGGAGTGTAACGACCTAAGACCTTACTCAAAAAGGCTCTCTAAGAAGGTATTATTTAAGCTCCTTGATCCTATACAAGTACCCATGATTTTTTTTCAAACATAGCTAATGTGAGACTAAATACAAGCCAACATGAGCTCCCATGTAAAGGCTACAAGGGCCTTCCAGTACCAATGTCAAGACAACATAACTAGATGAGATTGAGTAATAAAAATTAGAAGAACAGACTTAATCGCTAATTAACAATTCATCAACAGCTAAGCGCATACTTCAGATCCTCTTTTCCAGCATTGAATGGATAACACATGAGCAGACTTACAACAACCTTGATTAGACCTTTATAAGCCTCAAAGATTGATCAAATTCAAACAATCATTCTTGTGGTCTCCCAACAAGCATGTCAACTGATTAATGATTCATATTATACTAAGATTGGCAACATTAGAACTCAAGAAGTAGTCACAGCGAGAAGATCCCATCCGCTAGTTAAATAAACAATTGATAGCTCCAATCCCTGAAGCTGTTCTCTTAAAGATTTTCACATAATAGTTCTGATACCATGGATTTGAATAACATGTTTTAGACTGTAAAGGATCTGGACATCTAATCACACCCAAATGAGAAATCAACAATGTGGGGTGCAACATGTACAGAACCCATATACACATATTTGGTTGTACATTGAACAAAAACCATAGTTTCAGGTCCCGATAGGGTGTCCCATGAGCCAACGGGACGGGTTATGATCCTAAGTACTAGGATAGGACCGTCCTGTCATTATCTAAGCATCCTAATCGGTACATCTTAGGATACTCTTTTTCCCAAGTATAGGGACCCTGTGGAAAAACCAAAACAATCTCATCCCACAGGATTTAAAACCTTGCACTTTATGTACAACAAACCACTCAAACAAGTAATACTAAGCATATTCTATCTACTTCTAAAATAATAAATAAACAAATAAATATTACACAGAAAAGCATATGATAAGCATTGACAAATAACAAACAGTTTAGCCTTTATTTAGATTTTTGTTTAAAAAAAGATAATGCAATAAAATTTGTAATAAATTGTAGCAAGTAAAATGTGCATAAAACCTTAATGATAGGAAAATGCAGACATTTTCCACAAGAGTAAGCCCTAAGCAAAGCAATTGGCAATCAGGATCACAGGATCAGGTTCATTATGATCTCCTTTATCAAGTGACCCTAGATTAGGCATGCATATCAGCAATGATAACTGCTCCTCTAATCACAACTCGGTTGGTTGTCTCTAGTTAGCTTAAATATAAATCCTTGAGCAACATTAATTTTGGCAAGGCTGTAGCATATTTTTTGGAAATCACAAGTACCACAACTATTTCTTAGCTCTGCAATTAGAAATAACAAGAAGGGAGATATTGTGCTTCCTTAAGTGAAACCTCCAAAATCTTAAGAATACCACCCACAAAAAAGCACCAAGCATTTACAATTTTGTGATTGTAGTCTTTAAATTTCCCAGATATTAAGGCCTGTGAACGGGGGAGAAAATAAGAAAAAAAAAAATTAACACGTTCTAGCCATCACATTATGCATTCTAAACCACCAAGGTTGCCAAGATGCCAATATTCTTATCCATAGCAGTCTGGCTAATGCTAAAAATTTGAAAGAGGCAAGCGCGGACCCAGCATTCATATGGTACAGAAAAACAAGGTGTCCCAGAGCTTCCATAGCTCGCATAGAATTCATTTGATAGACAAGCTTAATCAACTTTCAAGGGTTCCCAAACAAATGAAGTCTGTGCTCTATATCTGCAACACTTTGATTCAGCTTGTTTCATAATCAGTACCCTGACTCTTTTTCTTTCTGAGTTTATGAGAATGCAAATAAAAATCTTAAGAATAAATCTCTCTTCTGGGTGGCTAGCAATAATTCCTAAAAGAAGACCAAGCAAAATTACTTCAGGGAACCTCAACTAGAACCTCAAAAAGGAAAGAGACATTTCTACACTTTCACAAACTTTAAGTTTTATAGATAAAAGTAAAAATACTTCAGGGAAGGCACCACTACATCCTAAAAAAAGGAAAGTGAAACACTTTCACACTTTTGCCAACTTTAAGTTTTTTTAAGATAAAAGTCTAGGAGGTATGACAGCACAAGGTTCTCTTAAATTGTCTGATCATAAGAATGGCCAAAATAAGTTATAAGACTATGATGTTTCCACTTCTTCATCATTATTGGTAACACATTAAAAGCCCAGAAGCTTTGCATGCAGTAGGAAGGCAGATTATTGTCCTTACAGATGGGGAGTTAGTAGGCAAAATACCACAATTGTGGGTGACTCGCTACCTAATTTATCAAATGCATAAACAAAAACATCAATACAAATATGGTTTTAAGAAATACATAAAAGTGCAAGAAAATATAATAGATAGTATGCACATTTCAAAATGTGAAGACTGCAAATCTAAGAGTTTCCATACAGCTTGCAACTGACTAAAATGCCTCAAAAATATGATCGCAGGCATTTAAAAGAAGCAAGGGAAGATATGTTGGATTAATGCATTAGTGATGCATATTTATATATTACCAAGAAATAGGCTCTCTCCTTTTTTCTATATTTATCTACATATTACCATGCAAAAAGCTTCCTCCTTTTTCTCTCATGAAGAAACATGATGAAACTTTCCAAACACTATTATGCAAGATATCTTAATTCTGGGTGGTACTTTCTGGATTAGGCTAGTATAGTGCTTTCAGATTCAGTGTTTGACATTTTGTTTGTTCCTCCATTTACCATTGCAGTCTCTCCCATCCATCCCTCCCCCCCCCCCCAATCCGACAAACCTAGTACATGAACTTATTTAGGCTTTTCAATTGAGTCCTCATTGCTTCCTTTTTTTTTTTTTTTTTCAATTGAGTATGCTAACTCATAAAATTGGTTCAATCAAGTATAACGGATGAGGAAAAATGCTGAGATGGTACCATGTTGTGCTGAGATGGCACCACATGGTATTGAGATGGCAATGGTGGGAGGTGAAAAATGGCAATGGGAGGAGGATCCACGTAGGCATAGGGGATGGAAGGTGGAAAATGGTGAAAGTTTTTCCCTCCACTTTTCTATCCTTCACTAGCCTCAACTCCACATAGGCGCTATCTCAGCCTTTTTTCACATTGTTATGCCAACTAGGGCAGTCCATCAAGTCACTATCAAAAATTTACTTGGTTGAACAAATTTTATGAATTGGTATACTCAACTGAAAAAAAAAAGAAGTATAAGGATACAATTAAAAACCTCAAATTTTATGAATTGGTGTAATTATGAAGTGGTATTCTCTTCTATATGTAGAGGGAGGGACTATTAAAATATAACAAGATTCCCTATGTGCTATCTATTTCTAATCCATTAATTGCATGTGATCCCATGCAAGAAAAAGCTATGTTGCATACGTAAATCAAGGTCATCTTACTCAGTTTTGTAGGTTTACCAAGCTTGATCACTTTTTAGTGTGGTTATTATAAAACATAACCTTTCTCATTAAAAGATATTTAATCTCATTTTAGTGATATCCCACATTCCTTATGGGTGAATATTTTGAATGTATCATGACTATAACTTCAACTAGAAATAGCTAGCAACAAATATAGAAGACAGAGACCAATGGACATCAAGACAACTACACTGATATATAGATATGAAGGGGAAAAGAATGAATGGAGATAACATACTTCTAAGAGATAATGAAGCACCAGCACAGAGTTGATAAAAGATATGATACGACCGTTCACCAATGGCACATTGAACCACTCTTGACTGCATACAGTATAAAAAATTTAAAATACATCATGTAACAGAAATCAAAAAAATAGTAAGGATCATCCCACCAGGCAGACAAAAGTACCTTCTCAAGTAAAACTGTCCATGCAAAGAAGTTGAGGAGGCAGAAACAAAACAAGGGTGCAGCAATCAAGGTTAGTTTGGAAAAAAATGAAAGAAAATATATTGTACAAGGAAAACAAAGTGATTCAAAGTACATTCCTCTTACATGTTTGAATCTTAGCACCAGAAATTTTCCCAGTTGTGCTGAAATGAATTTCAATCAGCTTGCCCTGAAGTTAGATACCAGGATTTAATGGACATATATAAAATGGTTTCAAATTTTAATCTGAATATTCTGCACACTGAGACAGGTAATCTCAAAGTCTATGAAGTGGCAGATTTCATAAACCATCTACCTTATTCAACTCTCAATATTTAAGGGCAATAGAAGGCTTGGAATTTAATGCTACAAATACATGGTGACTAACAAGATGAAAAATCATCGGAACTAAATAACTTACGAAGCGACTGGAATTGTCATTTCTTGATGTTTTTGCATTGCCAAATGCTTCTAATATAGGATTTGTCTGCAAGATTTCATATTCTATGCCACTACCCCCTCCTAGAGCAGCCAAATATTGCATTGCAATCTTTGCTGTTTCAGTTTTTCCTGCTCCACTCTCACCACTAGAAAGAAGACCATAGTTAGTGTTTTTAAGTGTACAGGAATTTGCATCATTAATTTCCATCCTGAACTTGAAACATTTAACAAATACCAGGCAAAGGACAGAGAAGATAACAGATTCTCAGAGTTATAATATATAAATTATTAATCAGAATAAATCAAGCATGGTAATATTAACCTGTATTCTTATTAGTAACCTGTATTCCTATTCTTCCACATATTTTTCCACCCTACTCCGGAAACTCGAAAGAACTCCTTACCGAAAAAAGAAAAAAAAAAGATATTTGGTAAACTTTAATAAAGTTTATTCAACTCCAAAAGCAATTCTGATTCCACAAGGACCTCATGGCTTGATCACAGCTCAATCTAAAAGAGTTAAAAAGGTTTCTAGGAGCATCCATTAAGTCATGATGCTGACTTTCTAGTTGTAACGTTAAGCAAGCAAATTTATGGTGCAGACATTACTTAACATATAAGAATTGCCTATGTAATTTGAGCAACTTCTATGTTCATAACTATCTTAATCTTTTCATCTAGGATGCTTCACCCCACAATCAGTGATAGGTCATAATCTCCTACAGTTGTAAGTTAGAAACTAATAGAGAATCTGAAATAGGGTTTAAGTTATTATTCCAGGGTTGAACAAGATATACAAATTCTGAGATGACAAATGAATCAGATATACAAACCACCATGAAAAAAGCAGTTCACAGAAAAAATTACAATGACATGATTTAAAATTTGTATTAGTCGCCTATTGTTTGATCAAAGATGGTGGTCTCAGCAATGTTTATCACGTTATTTGAATATTGTCAAACAAATCTAATCACATACATATGGAAATTCTTCAATTAGATGGTTGGGAAAGAACAAGCCTATGGCACAAAATAAGAAAAGATAAAATTTCAATTACAGAAATCACAACCAAGAACATAACAGAAAGAACATCTGCTTTTGTGTGCTCTTTCAGTTCCTTGATGAGCTGATCAGTTTTCACTTGAAACATACATCATTATATATATGATATAATAGCATTTATTCTAACAAGAAGCAATAGAAAAAAGTGAAAGGAGAATTGCAATCTTTATCTAGAGAATACTGAAAAGTAACTCCATGACCATGATCTGCATTTATCGAAGAACTGGACAAAGAACAACCAACCTTATAATAATCGATTGATTGATTTCATCTGCAATTAAAACAAGCACAACCTACGTCAAAGTTCAAGGTAGCTAAATATGTTAAATAAATTAGATTCCATATTTATGAAACAAATTGCATACTTGAGCTCAATTACCTCTTATCATTTCACGGATGGCTGTATCTGCTATTGCATAAACATGTGGATTGTCTATAGCTTTTCGCCTATATGCTTCAATGTGATCATTTCCATAAAGATGTACTTCTTTAAATGGGTTGATAGCAACCAAAACTGGTCCTGCTTTAGTCTAGGTTGCAAGATGAAAAGATTTGTGATAAGAAAATTTATAATGATAAAGATCTGAAATCTAAAGGGAGCAAGATTTAATGAAAGCACTCACATATATCATGTCTCGGGAATATCTAAATTGTAGGTTGTTTAATACTGATGGTTCATTTAAATAACTGAGTTGCATAAGATCATCCACACCATCAAGAATTTCAGGGTTTGCAGGTAACAGACTCTCAGAGTTCAGCCTTAAAACCTTCAAATGCAAATTTAGATGACAAGCTAGAATTTGTAAAATAGAAAGCAAAAGTTCTTTAATATTTGGATTAGAAAAGCTTACTTCACCCTCAGGAAGAGATATAACAGATTCTGCCCCAGAAGTTGACAGTATCTTTCCTAAAGCCCAACCACCATTTGTAAGTCGGCACCAAGCTTGAACCTTCTGAAACAGTAAACTTCAACATGTAGGTCTTACAATCAATAGACAGTATGTTGATCATATCATACCAGCAGCAGCAGTTAACCTTTTAAAGAATAATGTACTTAATATTGGTATTTGGTAGGAATCTAAATTAAAGTATTACACAGGAAAGCAGCATAAGTAATCTTCACTTCCAAAAGCCATTTGCTTAGCAGAAGAGATCATACGAGATTATATGTAGAAGTTGATGACACTGTTTTGCTTTATTCAAACATATTAGAGCAAATTTGCCCACTGAAGATATGTAGAAGTAATAAGTATGAACATTAAAGTATGTGGAGAAGCCTTATTTGCATCAACTCTGAGTGCAACCACTTAATCATAACACATGGGAGGCATGATATATTTTTTTAAGATGGTGGCAAACCATACAAGAGATTGTGCAGCACAAAGCTTGACAACTCTAATTCTAGGAAACAGAATCATCATTGAGCTTACCAAAAGTGCAAGGAAAACTAAGTTACCAAATAACCAAATGTAACCCTTAAATTCACATTCAGCTGCTGAGTACAAAACATAGTCCCTGCAAAACACATGCAGGAAACCAATGCATAAAATTGATGGGACTGCAAATAGAACAGGATAGCAACATTGATGCATAGAACCGTTAAGAGGCTTTTGAATATGGAAGGCCTTAAGCATAATTAATTATCACTTCTGTCAGCATGCTCTAGGCTATGATGCCCAAGCTAGGCTTAAAGACATACATATCCAATTGCAAAGAAATGTATCATTACACGTATTATAGCTTTACCAAGTGTGCTGCAGCTCCATCTACATTCCATGACTTGCTTCAGAATAAAACTCCTTGGAAAATTTAGACTCATGCTTAAATGATACAACCTGACCAAAATGTGATACCTAAACTATGAATCATGGTAGATATTAAACAGACTGAATGGTTGTCAAGTAGTTCGTAAATGAAGTTCTAGCCTTAAACAATATCAACAAAGCCTTAATCCTAAACTAGTAGAGGTCAGAATCATTTTTCTCCATTCTACTTGGTTTAGAATTATATTTTTTTTGTAAGATGCAAATATATTAAATATTTCTTTATTATTTCCTTCCATGTAATTTTCAGACTTCCTCTTTCTCTTTTTTCCAAATTCTAGTCTCAACATAATACATAATCTGAGAGGTTAAGACCTTAATCAAACTCCTAAAGATAAATTTCGGGCCTCAAATAATATCAAAGTACCTCTCAGCAATTGGTCCTAAAGGATTTGAAATAAAAAGTCTGAAATCTATTATAAAGATTACCCTCAAAAAGTGGGCGAACTCATTACGAAAGCCAATATAGTCAAAGGCGTGCTTAACAAGTAAGGCGTAAGGTGTCAAGGATTAGATGCTTTTTACACCATAAGGTGTGCCTAAGGCACGAGGCGCTAGGTGCCAAGAGTTAGGTATTCTTGTACCTTATGCAAGGCACCTTCATTTAGGCATACATGAGGTGAAGAAGACATGCTTTTGATCTGATTTAAAATGCAAAAAAAGCATGTCTTTTTTTAATAAGCTATATTTGCAATATTTTTTAAAATCAATCATATTTATTACATCGTATTGTCTTTTTGATGCACTTTTTCATACACAATTATTTCTCTTAACCTAAAAAAAATCTAAAAATTGGAAGACAAAAAGATGGAACAAAAAAAATTATACTATCATCTAAGAAAAAGGAGGGAAGATATCAAGCGATTACAGATTTCAACTAAAAAAAAGGAAGCGTTCCTTTGACTTAATATATTACTATTATGATTTTTTTAGGTTTCTTTTATTATGTGTTATAAATCTTGCTTATATAAATTATTCTACCATTTATTTTAAAAATATGAGTCTCACTTTGCTCAAGCGCGCACCTATACTTTGCGCCTTGCACCTATACTCCAAGAGCCATCTGCACTTAAGTGCGACTGGCACTTTTAACAACATTAGCCAAAGCTCATAACAGTATCTTGGAGAAATGTTGTTTTCTTATTTTCAAAAAGGGACTTTTACATTTAAGTCCTCTTTTTCCAAACCCAAAATGATCCTCTTGTAGAAATTGAAGGCAATGCTAGAGACTATTATCTAGCACATGACCTGACAATTCTAAGAAACACAATCAACATACTGAATTTACAAAAGTATAAGGAAAATTGGATCATCAAATTATCAAGCTTAATGTTTAACAGTCATACTAAGCTGTTAGTTACAAAAATAAATTTATAAATTTAACATTTGCCAGAGACCAATGCATAAAAATGATGAGAGTCATGAGACTATAAGTGACATATCATGAAAATGCAACACTTATGCAATTTAAAGGCTTCTGAATGTGGAAAGTCTCAAGGAGAAATATTTATGACTTCTGCCAGGATGCTCTAAATTATGATGCTCGAGCTAGGATTTAAGCACATACACACCCTGTTGCCAAAGAAATGTGTTATTACATGCACCATCCTATTGTCGGAAAGGCTGAAACTCTATTTATTACTTCCTTCTGAGAGAAGGTGTTGGAAAATTTGAACTCGTACGCACACTGAAGAATCTGACCAATATGATTCTCAGAGCATGGATTGCAGTAAATGCTGAACAAACTGAAAGTTTCTGAGGTTATATATAAATAAAGTTCTAACCTTAAGATAATATGTCATCTAATTAAGAGCATAAGATCTTAAACAGACTCCTAAAAAACCAAGTTCTAACCTCAGAAACATATGAAAATAATGGGATGTTAGATAAAGATCACCAAAGCACAAAGAAATCCAAACCATCTATTATGAGGATTTCTCTCAAACAGTGGGTAAATTCATTGTTAAAGATAAGAAACATTATCTTAAGGAGACATGCTGTTTTCTTGTTATTAGCAAGAAGTGGGTAATATAGAAAGACTCATCCTTCCCTACAGAATCACTTTAAGATTAACTGATACTTGATGAAAGAAGACTCACAGTTAAAAGAAGACAAAAAGAATCCGCGTGCTAGAACCCAAGATGATAAGGCTGAACACACTGCAGAAGATCACCAATGGACCACCGTGCATGTATCAAAAGTTAGAAGAGTACTAACAGAACTTTAGAGTGAAGTGAGATGGATGGGCATGGTTCACAGCACAATGTGCTGTGGATAAAAATGTGAATCTGTCAGAAAGAAAGTAGCCCAGGCCAAACATGAATCAAGTGAACAGCCAGAAGAAACTTAAAGAAAACCTTCTACCTTAAGAAAATTGATATAATCAAGTAGCCAACAGATCCAATGTCTCAATGAACTAGCAACAAAGCGAGCAAGAATGAGATACCTGATAACCTATAAATCCCTCTATAACAATGGACAATTGGACCAATTGCAAAATGCTGGTCCTTCTTAATCATCCACTTTTAGAGGGAGCGATTGTAAATGCAACAACATTTCCAGTGTTAGAACTCAAGATGACATGGCTAAACACAAGGCAGAAGTTCACTGATAGACCACTGCCCACGGCTCACAAGTTAGAAGAGTACTGGCAGTCCCTTGGAGTGAAGTTAAATGGATCGGCAAGGTTCATAGCACAATGTGTTGTAGCTAAAAATGTGAAACCAGCACAAAGAAAGTAAAGCAGATCAAACAAGAAGGAAGTCAACAGCCCAAGGAAACTTACAGAAAATCTTTTTTCTGCATTAAGAAAACTGGTGCAGCTGAATAGGCAACAGAACAAATATTTATCAAGATACTAGCAACAAAGACTGGCAAGAACGAGACATCAGATGACTCCTCTGTAGTTATGGACAATTGGGTAAATTGGAATTTTTTTCTCAATTCTAGCTAATTAAGTTAAAATAAGTTTCCGATTGTAAGCACACGCACGAAATGTGTAAGAAATTATCACTAAAAATCTAACGAAGATGCACCTTTAGCCATTTGCGACGGAACATTTTCTGTGTTTTCTATAATTAGAGCATGTGTTCTCTTAATAGCCCAATTTTAAGGTGGTGGGTAGATGTCCAGAGAAATGTAATAGTGGTGTAAATTTAATTCTTACAAACATACCTGCAACTAAATCCGGTCTCACCGCCGTGAAAAAAGGAGTGTAACTAAAAGAAGAACAAAAAAAAACTTACCTTCTTCGCGCCATAAGAACTGGTATCACTCCATCTCGAGTCAATCCGCGATGGAGCAACGGCAGGCAATTTAGAAGTCACATTCTCGGATAAACCATCTCCCTCTCCTTGCAGAGATCTCTCCTCTTGGGAAGTCGTCCTCGAACTGTACGGCGATTCATCATTCCCCTTAAAACTCCCCTTGTCCTCTTCATCCAAAGAAGGAAGATTTGTCTTCGATTCCTTCGATTCGTTCTTGTCGCCAGCTGCCTCCATGGAGGAAGGCGAATCGCTGGTGAATCTATTATCTTGGGGCAGAGATTTCACTGACTGGAGAGGGGGTGGCGCGCGCGGTTTCACTCTGGACCTCTCCGGCACCCTGGACTTCTCCGGCTTGGCCTTCTTCGAACTGGGCACCCTTCGTGACCTCATTTCAACGGACGCCATTCGATCGCACTCTCCCAATCTCTTCCCACCTGTTATCGAAAGCTAGATAACCTTCCAAGATCGTTACTCTCGATTCCTCAAAACCTCTTGCCGTGTTCTACCACCTTTCCTTCAAGACTCTGATGTTAAACCCCAACACAAATTCAAAAAAACAAATTCCACAAAAAGAAAAATTCCAAGAATAAATAAACGTGGAAGATCTCTCGAGTCTCGATCTAAAACACAGCCCGGAAAGTAAAAATTCTCAAAAAGAAAAAAAAAAAAAAAATCTTGCGGCTGAGGACGATTAAAAAACTGCCAAAAAATCAAGGAAAAAAAATAAAATGATGGAAGGAAGATGGGAAAATTTAATGAGGTTAAAGGGTCTGGCGGAGGAGAGAGTGAGAGAGAGAGAGAGAGAGAGAGGGAGATCGCGCTAGTGGAGAGAAAAGAAAGCGCAGGAAACGGCCTTTTCTTCCACGTCCACTGTGCTTGCCTTTTTCTTCTCTCTTCTCGTTCCTATTTTTTTTTTTTTCATAAAATGGTATGAAAAAAATAATGCTTTAGGATCGAATCGGAGGGAGAGAGTATATATATAATATAATAATAAGATTAATAATTCGTTCGGTAGAGAAAGGATGGGGATGGGGCTCGCCGACGGTCGTCACAGCCTCAGGGTTTTTTCTTTTTCTTTTTTTTTTTGCCCTTTACGGAAGGTTTTTGAACAGGTGGGTGAGGTGTCGAAAACGCCTCCAAAACTCAATTAACGGCTAGGCCTAGATGACTGATTTGCCCTTACCCGTTTCGTTCATGGCCGAATATATTTTGGAGCTATTTCCGGTGTTAGTTTAGGAATGTAGAGGGTAAAAAGGGAAAGAGGGAGGAGAGGAGAGTTGATGCGGGCCTTCGACGAAAGGATCGACGTGACGTCCAGCGGAGGAGGAGGAGGAGGAGGAGGAGGAGGGAGGCCGGGTGGCAAGAGGGGAATTTAATTTCTTTATTTTATTATTATTATTATTATTTTTACCTTGCTTTGCGTTCGCTGGGAAAAGCCGGCAAAAAGAGGCCTGCCAAAGCCTGGCAAAATACCGTATAAATTGTCGTGCGTTTGCCGTTTTGAGCCGACCCGCCAACGAGATGAGTTGTTTCCACGGCATCAGTCAGCATCATCCCATGGTGTACAATCGTGGAGGATGGTGTTTTTGCTCGCTACCGCTGTTGGGCATCCGTCCGTCTTTGAATACTACGAATGAAAAGCTAAAAGAAAACGGAGATGCGGAGCCGAACTTCTTCACGCGATATCGGCGTCACATGAGCCGTCTCCAACAAATCCCATCATTGGCCCCAGATTCATTATTAATAAATATTGATTCCACCACCACCACCACCACCACCACCTGCCTCCAGCTGTAAATTCTCCATCACCGGAGAATGACCCTCCGTCACCCTACCTTTGGATCCCCGTGCTCTCGTCTGGAGCTTTGAAATATTCAAGCTCAAGATCGGTGATTTGGATCTTTTGCAATGCAAATCTAGCGGTATCCTGTGTGCAAGAATGGATGGCTGCCATGTAATTATGGGTGAGAATGGTTGTATTTGAGGAAATAGCGAGAGAACCATTAGTGCCAATAATGATAGATAAAATACATAGTGATCATTTCAGCATGCATATTTTATGATACAAAATTTATACCATAAAAGGATCGGATGGTAATAAAAATTACGAGGATGATTCGCATTTCTTAGCATTCAAAAATAGTTATGCAAATATAAATGATTCAATTGAACTATGTGCAACTTGAATTAACCCTATCAAAATCTCATTTTAATGGACCATCACATTGAGAGCATCTTCTGTAAACTGTCATTAGGATATGTTTGATCAAATAGCACTCAAATGAAAAGATGAATTGTGGTTTGGGGCTCCACTTAGTAGTTTGGGCGTCTTGTTTCTGGATGTATGCTCACTAGTTAGATGGTGTGTGCATAATAAACTAATGGAGTTGGATCTACTAATCATGTAAATTTTTATCTACTAATGATCATTATTAAATATTGAACTTTATATAATATGTTGACCACAAATTTACTATGATTTTCCTTTCTAAATTGTTTATGCCAATAAGTGTTTGTGCTGTAGAAAATAATCAAATGAAAGTGATTATTCCTATGGCAGCCATATTAATAAAAATATGATTAAATAGTGGCTCTTCTCTTTTATGCATGCGCAACATAAACAGGTTTATAAATAATTATAATGACCATTACAATGTTATATATATATAGTAACCATCATAACAAATCATTAAAAAAAAAAAGTAATATTTTGTTTGGTTTGCAAATAAAGTACGTATGAGGCTTGGCATAAAATTTTCGCCTCTGTTTAGTTGCTTAACAATTTTTACAAGATATATTTACATCAATTTTGTTCTAATATATAGTGTCTTTTTTTTTTTTTTTGGTAATACCACATCCCTCCATCTCTAAAGCCTTGTTTGATTCTTAAATAATCCAAATATTTAAATAACTTTATTTAAAAAAAGTACTTATGTGAAGAGATGGTAATTAGGTCAAGTTGGGTTAAATGCATATTAGGTGAAAAATATATCAACCGAAATCTGACATATTTATCAAACAAGTTAAAATTTCAAATTCAAATCCAATCTTTATATTAAACATGATCAAATCATATTAAAATGGGTCAAATGGGTTATGTGAATTTTTAATAAATTAAATGAAAACTTATCAAGGGAGCTAGGTCAAGCAGGTCTGAAATAAGTTAAATAGGTTAAATATATCTTAAATTAGTTAAATGGTCAGGTCAAGACTTGATAAATAGATTAAAATTGGTTACATAAGTTGAAAATTTAAATATAAAGTTAACTTATTTAATAAATAGATCAAGGTAGGTTGATTCATTATGACCCGAACTTATTTATATTGAACCCAAATATACTTAATGCGAGTCAGTTGAAGAATAAAAGCATAAATTGCCATATTATGCCCTATTATTTAGCTAAAGTTATTTTTTCATTGCCTCTCAAATGGTTTTAACTTAATTAAAACCAAATTACTACTAAAAGGTACTTTACATTTATTTTATTTTTTTTTTATTTTTTGATATCCCCAATGCACCGTAGGTTATTAGGGCTTTGTATCTAAGTACATGAAAAATATTCATAGTTTTATATTTAGATTTATTTGAGAATTAAATAGGGCTTCATAATATTAAACAAGTTCAAACTAAAGAAGTATCAAATGATGATTTTTAGTTTCTTTTAAAACCTCTCTAAAGGGGCTCGCATTATTGGAGTTTTATTTGAGAGTCAAAAAAAAAAAAAAAAAAAAAAAGTTGTTTTCACAAAAAGTAAACTTTATTTGGATTCATTTATAATTAGAAACCAAAAAATATATCCAAATAAATAAAGAAGGGTTACACCTGTCAAAGTTGCATACAACTATTTCATGCCATATATTATCCTTGATTCAAAACCATTATTTTCCTGCATCAGTTTTAAAAGATAGAAAAAAAAAAATTTAAAAAAAAAAAATCCTCAGCCAAAAATTATTTTTAAAAATTGTAATTGCAAATCTGAAAAGGGTTGCGGCTTTTGCTATGACCTGGAATCTTAAATTGGCGAACTCCTTTTTCTTTTTTTCTTTTTTCTTTTTTTTTTAAGTACAAGTTTAGGCTTAGCATCCAATGGGACAGGTCATTTGTTAGCTCAACCACATGACTCCAGAGGCAACTCTAGTGGTCCACCCCACAGCCCACATGTCTCAAGGTTCTCCACAAGATCCATTTCATTCAGAGCTCCAAAGACGTTAACATGCTCTAATATATATATATATATAGCAGTGGTTCAAACATTCCCAACAATGGGGTAGATTCATAGACTTGGCTGCCCAACTGGCTGCCTTTCGCCAAGGCGTTGTCTTAATCAAGAGTTTTTTTATTCCATCAAAGTTGGTGGGATTAATTTGATCACTGGAGTACTCTGAGGAGGCTGGCCTCTTGTCGTTCTCACTGTCTTGTATTTCCCTTTGATGATCCAGGGGATTGAAGGGGACAAGCATGTGAGGAGGCCCAGGAGATTCAGACCAAACGCCTGTCGTCCACGGAACGTTCACCACCAGCCAACGATGATGCCGTTGGGACTCGGTTTTTCTTCCTTTATTCGCAAGGCCAAGAACGCTAGAGAGAGAGAGAGAGAGAGAGAGAGAGAGAGAGAGAGAGTTCACAAAGGAAAAGCGAGAGCATTTCCTATCGAACTTTTGTCAGAGAGGCCATTCAAGGCTAGCATGTGGCAAGTACCGTGGGCTTTTGCGTGGAACCCCACTGGGTGTATTATCCCTTGGGCCCCACTCGGATGAGATTCAGAAGTGAAGCTTCTATCGCAAACCATTAGGCATGGGAAGAAGGTGATCTGATTGATGTTAAGTAGTACTACTTTGTAGCTGCTAGAAGCTTCAACAACCGGATTGGAGTGCTCTCTTTATTTAAATATTCTCTGGCCTGATGCCTATCAATATAGGTTTGAACCATCCATCTCTCTCAATCAATTTAATTTAATATGGTCATCCCTTTGGAAACCGAAATGAAATCATCGCGACCATTTTAGATCGCTGATAATATTTCTCAACCTTGCTCTATTTGATATGCTATGCCAAAGTATTTATAATTTTTAAATATTCATAACTAAACTATTTGATATATAATAAAAATATAAAAATTATCGATCATATAATACCAAAATTCATTGTATATTCCGTAAGTATGATGATAATTTATCGTTATTTTATATATTATTTTTATTATTATTATATTATAATTATATTATCATAATATAATAGTATTTATTACACCATATATTATAATATAATTTTATAATATTGATTATATTATATTAAACATAAAAAATAATATCAAGGATGAGAGGTATTTTTATTCATAAATCTCATGTAAAGATTAATGTTCAAGATGATGATTGGATATTTAATCTCATAAATATATATATATATATAATTATTGAATTAGAAGATGATTTTAGAAATAAAATGGATTAAGAAATATTATAATATAGGATCAGCTACGAAGCATACAGTGATACCAAATATCTCCAAAAGACTTTAGATGAGGTCCTTGCCTAGCTTAGCACTCGGGGCTTCACGAAATCAATTTAGTCAAATATTTTAGCTTGCCACGTGCCCTGCCCAGAAATAAATACGTGGGGCTGGTTCTTGATTTGATCCGGTTATAACAAAATCCAAGGAATAAAAAATGTGGAATGTGAGCTGGCAAGAAGGAGGAGGAGGAGGAGGAGGAGGAGGAGGGGAAAGGGGAGCATAACGTAAAGCAACCAGCAGCCCATGCGTGATGGCGCGAGGACCATATCTATGTAATCTATACCCATATCTATAATTTTGAAAGAAAAAAAGAAAGAAAAAAAAAAAAGGTGGCGAGTGGGAAGAGTAATGGATCGAGGGGCAAGGGAGGAAGAAGGACGGCGAGATCGGACTGCATCTCTCTTGGCACGAGGGACCCACCGTCACGCACCGTCACGAGGCAATAATGCAACGGTGTGCGTCTCCTCCTCTGGCCCAAGACTGAGACGCCCCCCACCGCTCGCCTTAAAAACCTTTTGCTAATGCCATCCCATCGGCGGCACGCCATCGTTTAGGTTTTTTTATGCACGCGTGGAGTCACCCAGCACCAAGATCCAGCTACTTGCTGTGCATGCATGGAGGAATTAAATGAGCGTTTAGTTTATAAAACCATTCAAAATTCTCCGTAATTTTTTTTTTTTTGATGATGATATATTATATTATTATATTTGATTCAATATAATTCCCATAAAAGAGTTAGATAATATCATATGGTTAAAATCTTCATCTTACATTTTTTTTCCCCCCGAAAGTTACCATCAAAACAAAACATAGTTTATAAGGGAGAAAAAGCCCATTTAATATAATACGTTATATTAAAATTTTAATTAATTTTTTTTTATTACATATCAACATAAAAAAAATTATTATATTAAATTATGTATAATAATTAATTATATCAACATAATTATATTTATATATTTATTATTATTATTATTATAATTATAGTATTTTTACACTAATATATCAACAAAATTTAATATTCCATAATATAATTATCATATAATTAATATAATTTAATAATATTATTAGATTATTATTAAAATAATATTACATCATTATTTTATATTGTATTTATTTTATAATATAATAAATAGTATATATTATGACTATAATATATATTTTATACTATAAATATATTAATATTTTTTAATATTTAATTGTATTAAATAGTTACAGTAATTATTTATGTATATTATATTTATGAATATTTAATTTTTATAATATATTTTTAAATAATTACTCATATTAAAATATAATATTATATACTTTTTATATGTTGCATGATAATTATATATTTTATATAATATATAATTATTATATTTAAAAATATTGCTCTACTTTGGTTTATTTCTAATTTGAAAAATAAGAATATTTTTAAAATTTTAACATGCTTTTTATCTGAATTTTTGGTAATTTGGTTAGTCAAACAAACGTATCGATGTGAGATACTCAGCAATCTGCAATTATATTACTATGTAAACTGAAATGTGGGTATCCTATATGCCAAGGCATTTAAATTTCAAGAATTATATGTCTAGTAATGTGATGCTAGGATGGAATCTTGCAATCCATGAATCAAACATTTCTTAACAGGTTTCTTCTTTCTCATCATTAAGAAAAGAACTTCTAAAGAATATAATAATATATAAATAAAAATAAATTTTAAAATTTTAGAAACTCAAACTTTTACTTAAAATTCATTTGGTCCTTAAACTTTTAGTTATTATATTTTAATCTCTCATGCTTCCAGAATATTTCATTCTTAACATTCTATTATATGATATTAGATAAAATTGATAAAATAGCTGACATATCACTTTATTAATCAGTTTACGTGTTTGCGTCAAGATGACTTATCAATCATTTTGTTAATTTTAATTGACGTTATGTGACAAGACATCGTGAATGCAATGCTCTTAAAATATGAGGTACTAAATTGTAAAACGAAAAGTTTAAGGAGTAAAATGAATTTTGAATGGAAATTTGAGGACCAAAAGTATATTTTAGCCTAAAATTTTTATTAGAATATTACTTGTTAGTACATAATTTGCAATAGACTAAAATTTTTACTAACAAAAATAAATTGAAAGGTTTTTTTTTTTTTTTGGTATATAACACCTAAGATTTGGCAATATTAAATACAATATCTTTAGTTATTTTTATTTATAAATTAACCTAGATAATATCGATGTTTTTTATGAAAAGTCTCTTGGATTAAGTTGACTCTTTTTTTTAATTATTTGATGGGATTGCTATATGTTAGAGGATGAAAATACTCCAAACCCATATTTAAGAGGTTTCTTCAATTAGTTTCTAGCTTTTCTTTCTTCTAGTATTAAGGTTTTTCAATGAGGTTTTTTTAATCCTCTTATCCAATTGTTAGGGCTCATGGACTTGTGATCCCTATTGTCTATCTCAGAATGGTCACCTTCCATTGTACGCTCCACACCATCCACTACCTCTCCAAGTTGAATGCGCGAAAAAAATTTGATGTATACTGATTTGAAGGAAATTCAACATTTACCATCCAAACTTTTACCCTCTTGAATTCTTTATCAATCCATGAGTATTTTGCATTAAAATATTCTTAAAACTAAAAGAAAAAAATAGCCAACTTTGTAATTTTTCCTTTTTTTTATTTTGTATTAATTTTGTAGACTTGATTGCATAATCAATTATGGTTTGTTTTGAGTAGCATTCATTCTTTTTATATTACAAATAAAAAAGCATACAATTTAATGTTATTGAGCAACTATTCTATGTTTTTGGTTAAATTAAGGATTGATCGGTAATCCACCAATAAGAAAGGAAAAGGGAGAAAGAAAACAAAGATGTTCGAATATAATGTGACCTACTTTCAACTCTCTTACCGGTTTTACTTTAATTATTAGAAAATATATGCAAGCATTATTTAATATGATCATAATATCCATCGAATTTTGTAAAGAATGAAACTGACATTATCTTTAAGGGGCTCAGTATAGGGTAAATGTATAAATGAAACCTATGCATATCTTATCATAAGAGCTCTTGCAAGATTGGAGTGTCCAACACATCCAAGAATAAAAATAGTAGGTTCTATTACTTCATGGAAAGGAAGGTAAATTCTACTGCAAGATTTTATGCATTTAGCTATAAAAAATTTTGTTACTAAAAAATAAATTTTATCATCTAAAATATTTAGTGATGAAAAAAAATCATCAACTAGTTCATAGCCAATGCCTTTCACTAAAAGCCATTGATGGTGAAAACAGTAATTCATTAATCAATATATAACATTTAGTGATGAAATCACTATTGTTGTTAATACATCGATAATTTGAAATATAATATTTTGTCACTATAAATATGTAAATTTTGTTGTTCAAATATCAATTTTCATTGCGAAAAGTCAACTCTAGGAGTCACATCCATTATTTTTTGCTATGAAAATAAATTTCTTTGATGACAAAAGAAAATTTCTTATTAGATATTTAGAAATGAAACTTTTTATGTCATAGATAAATGACTATTGATGATGAGACTTTTTTATTGTCCAAAGTCAAATATTAGCGGTGGAATGTTTTTATTGTGAATTACAAATTATTATTGGCATTGTCACCTTATGTCGAGGCACTTTTATAGATGAAATATATTTTATTGCTAGAAGTAATTTTTTTTAAAAAAAACTATATCTAAATTTTTACTAGAACATATGATTGTTAAACACATTAATATGTTTTATAAATATTATTTACCAATAACATATTTGAATTTAAAATCATGGAATCTATTGAATAATAAAATAGCTGCAAAACAAATTAAGAACATCAATGTCCATATACCTTAATATTATTCACTAACATAACATCTTTGAAACAAAACTAAAGCCTACAAAATAGCAATGTCCTAATGATAACCATAAGTACAACTACATCAAAATTTTATAAGAAAATTCTCCATACTCTCTTAGTATGAAAATCTAGGATCTACATTAATTTATAAAAAAAATGGAGATATGGTTTATTTAGTTAAGAGTGTATAAGAAATATATACTATGTCATTCACTTAATAAAGAAGTAAATAGAGCATTACAAAAATATTTTAAATATATTTTATAAAAGTATAATCTATTATAAAAGAAAATTATAATTATATTTTTTATGAATAACCATTAGATAGACTGATGGTTGTACAAAATCTGAAGTATTTTAGCTTGATTAGTTAATATTCAGTTTAATTGTAACTTTAAATCATCTATCTTTGATGATATTGTATGTTTAAATTCTGAGTATTTATTTGTGATTGTTGAGATGCTAACTCTGAATGCTGAGATAATATTTTAAATTTTAAGCTTTTTATCTATGATTCCTGAGAAAATGATAGTGATTATTAATTGAACTTTAAAGCATTTCACTTTGAACCATACCCTAAACCTTTGATGCATTCCACTCTCGTACTAAGTGTATGATTATTGATCTCATCTAGAGTCAATGGAGACTCACTAGCTTGCATGGGTTATGATATTAACTATATCATTTGATTCTAAAATTAACAAATAACAAATATCAAATTATAAATATGATAATATTAGGATATATGATAAATTCTTACATAATTTAACTCAGCCTTTGTTAATATCCATCCCATTCCTTCTTTATAGCAGGTGCATTGAAAAAATTCAATTCTATTATTCATCACACTATATAATATAACAATAATAAATAAAATTTAACTTTAAAATTAATAATTTTTATATATATAATAATAATAATAATAATAATAATAATAATAATAATAATAATTTTGTACTATTTCATAACAAGTAGGCACAAATGCCTTCCATCCATTATGGTAATTAAACTTTAATTTAGATATATTTTGTTCATTTGTTGCATAGCTTGCCTATGATAAATTAAATTTATAAGATCATGAGAAATATATCTAATGCACATATGTACACATACATTTATTAAACTATCAAACTATATGTATTGCAACCAATCTAATAATTCTAGTTTGCTCATATGTTACAGAGATTATTCCACTATTTATTGCTCTCATTCTTGGGCTTATTTGCACATGCTCCTTTACAAAACTCCTCTTCTTGAATTTCTTGTAAAGTTTATACTTCACATTTCTGCTCCTAGACTTCAATATTTCCTCATAGCTATCTGTCACATATTTTTCATCTAAATCAATCTTAAATCTTGATTGAAAATATATTAAAAATGATATAACATGATAAACTAATAAAGTAAAGAAAAAAAAATAATGGCATAATTAAAGTCTTAAATGACTTCTTTCTTACTTTAAATATATGAAATACAACTTGCAAATTATTTTTGTTGACATATTATCACTTCTTAGATACTAGAATAAAACTTCTAGCAATAATTTTAAGCTTAGAAAATGGCTTGACTAATTGCTTGGAATTAACTGGCTTCCCCATCCCTTGAGGTATATCTATGGCTAACTTTCTTTGATTTACCCTGTTCATTTTTTTCAAACCCCATTCCTTGTCCATGCATAGCTATGATGGTAAGTTGTACATTATCAAAACAACTGGCATGTATTGTGAGCAATGCTTATTGTCTGAAATAAATTAAAGCCATCACTTGCTAACCCAAGTATAACATTACGAAGCTATGAAGAGAAATAAGGGTGTAAATAGCCAAATGTCTTCCAAACTGGAGAGTTAACAGGGTACCTTGATATCCCATCTTGTGTGCGCCCTTCTTTATGGCACATCATGAATAAAGTTGTCTTTGATGATATGAACAACCTCTGAAATCTTGGTTTTAGAGGAAAGCAGCGCAAAATATTTGCCGGTATTTTTTTATCACGTTTTGATAAAGTCATCTCATCTTCATCCGATAATTCTCAACTAACATCTATCTAAATGCATCACTCGTGGCATATGATGACGCATTAGCAAACTCCTTTTAATATAATATACAATTATAAAGGCATGCATGAATCTTTTGATATCCTAATCCCAAGTCTCCAATTATCTTCTTTGTTTCATAAAAGTCTCTCGGCAATATCTCACTATCTAAAAGCGTCTTCTTCAGTAATTGAAGCAATGTGAATGAATTATTGCTTCAACTATTGTTACACTCTAAGTGAAGCAATCAAACTATGAAAAACAGCTTGCCAAATCTCTTGCAACTTGGATATAGCTTTCTTTAAGCCTCTTCAACAAGCTTATAAAACTTATTGGCTTTTGCAGTTGGGCCCTCTATATATTCATTGCTATGATCCTCCTCATCATCATCCAAGTTTGCCATTGCAAATGCATCATGCAACGTTTCATGCATCTTGCCAAGATGATGTGGTTCATCTTGTGCAAATTAGTCAAAAGCAAATGCATTGGAAGATGCAACCTCCCTATAGTATATCCAAGTTGGGTAACTCCTTGCAAATCTATTATATACCAAATGTTCATACATATCTTTTAGAGCCGTCCATAAGTTACTACCGGCAATTCTTATATTGACACAGAATTTTATCCTTATATGCTACGGTAAATGCAAAGTCAAGGAATCAAATGATCCCCTCCAAATAGGCATTACTTGCCCTATAATATATGATACTAATTTACGAGAGCTAAGAAGAAAGCATACAAAATACGTTGAATAATTTATATAAAGTAGAGGCCTAATTATTTAGACTAATGAAGCCAACTTTTATCCATAAGGAAGTTTGAGCATCAAAGAAGTCAATTGAAATAAGGAAGCTTAACTGGATAAACTGTTGGATAAGAGAGAAGAAATAATTTCTTAGGAAGAGGGAGTTAAGTAACTTGATAATATTTTTAAATACCTATAATTAGAAGAAACAATAGTCTAAAATACACAATGTTGATGAGAGCTTTTGGGTCAATGACTTAAATGGTTCAACCATTTTTTTTTTGACCCTAAAGGACTAAAAGGATATTTTTAACGTAGGCCCATGGTGGGGGCAATCCAAAAGCATCAGTTATCGATTCAGCTACTCTTTTTGGATTTCGAAACATAAGCCACAAATGGCCCAGTCTATTATTAAACAGAGCAGAGATCAATCCATTCATATCCTAAGCCGAGACGAGGAGGGCAACTACTCAAAAGCCGCGTATATAGAAAGGAAGATATATGGACTTTAAATAAATAGACAACCTTATTTAATTTGGGAATGCAAAACTTGAGTTATTAAAGATAAAAGATATAATTGAATCTGGATAAATCATAACGTTGACAATATAATGCAACCTAACACCAATCAAACTACAGATGGAAAGAAAAAATTACTTAGTCACATGTTCTACATGCAACAGACAGAAAGAAATATGATCAACCTAAAGGTAAAACATTGTTTAATGGACAACACTTGAACTTTGGTTTTTCGGCACGGTACTGCATCCTATTCTACTGGTTTTTAAAACCTTGGTTGAGCTTTTCAATACTCATTCACGTAAAAATATTCTAGGGATTGTTAAGCTAGATAAAAAGTTATAGAACATGGGTGGCCTAACATAGCTATACAAAACTGCCTCATTATATATATATATATATAGAAGTTATAAATAAAGAACAAAGGCAAACATTAAGAAAAAGCATAACCAATGACATAAGAAACCCCACAACAACATTATCCCATCCATATCAAATGCTTATAAGTTCGAACGATCAGGTATTACCATGATGAGATATTGTTAAAAGAACTTCAAAGTCCTTCAGGTGGCAGCTAGAACTAAATTTAGTCTAAAATACAAGATGAAGGCCTAGATTGCATTAATATTTATTCTCCAGTTATAATAAATAAAATCCTCTGTACTTAACTTAGGATGAATGCTAGCTCCTCCTAAGTTGACTGTGCCTGCTAGAAACATTGAAAGAATATAACTACAATAATTGCAGAATAGAAGATGAGGAGGTTAACTTGTTGTTTATGCCTGTAGACAATTTTTGTTGTACAACCAAAATCTCTCTCTAATGCGTAATCAATATGAAATTAAATACATGCTTGCATAGTTGCTTATCGAATCCAAACAAAAAGGAAAAAATACTTCTACTTTAATGAGATATTTTTGTTCTGTATCATTTTTTTTTTTTTTTATTATTACTCACAAGCCGAACCCCTATTAGCAAAGAAAGGCACAGGAAATTCACCAGAGAAGTACCAGAGTTAGTCTAAACAACCTAAACCATTCCAACATGTTCATCACACTTTGGTTGATGAAAAAGAACATGCAAAGTAAAATAACTAGTATCCATCTACCTTTAAATCATTTCTAAAAAACAGAATTAAATATAAATTTCTTTTAAAATCCAAAGATTATTTATACAAGCACGTCTAGTCAAATCAATAAGAACTTACGTGCAACTGAACTCTATAACCATGCATGATTTGTAAGAAAGTCCAACATATAAGAGAAATAATCAAGTTGGTTCTCTTTAAACTTCCATTGTTTGTATTTGATATATATATATAACCATTTATGCAAGATAGAGCCGGAACAATAAAAAGGCCTGATTTTTCTGTAACATGATAGATCATCTTAAAGTCCTGTTGATTAATTGTAACACCATTAACACCATATGGACTGATCTAAGAAAAGAAGTCTGAGCAATAAAGAGTTTTAGTAACGAAGGAAAAAAACCCCCCTCCAAATAACAATTACAATCAGCATAATTTTACAAGCATATCCACTCCTAGCTGTTTCATTAACTGAAATACTATTTATTACCACTTCTACAAATTCATCTTTAACTCTACAGGAAGAAAACTAATGAGAAAGCATCCGTTTGAAAATAAGAAAATCAACTTTTTAAGTAAAGAAGAAAAGCTACCTCAAACCTGCAACTTCTCATTGAGAAAGTTTTATCACATAAGTGTGTCATGTAGGAAAATTTTTGTTTCCTTTTTAGTGAAACCTTCAAGCTGTTTTGAAGATTGAAACTGCTGTCATATAAAACAAGTGTGATGTAAGCCCTTCGACAAGGCACTAATCTTGAGGCACAAGACATAAGCTCCATGTGAATTTATATAAAATTGAAAAGCATGTCAAGTAATAAAGAATATGATTTCTGTGACTTGGCATGGTCGTTATTATTTTACACCAAGCTCTGGTAAGTAAAGGCCTCATGTTGCATAGACCAAAATGCCAAGATGCTTGTTTTTGTTTAATATACATGGGGCAAATAATAATTGATGCTCTGAATGAATGCTACTACTTTAAATCAACTCCTATATCGGGCACATCAATACTATACCAATATGAATCGGTATAAAGTTGAGTATCGAGATTGCAAACTTATTGTGCTTAAAACCAACAGCTATGTGTGGACTTCTAAAAAGAAAAAGAAAATCAGGTGCAAGGCATGTATCACATCACACCTTGCCCTCTCCATGAGATGTTTATGCCTCACTTCTGCATGGATATTTTATAAGATTTCACCTTGAAGCATCAGGCAAGGTAAATCTCAATCATTTAAAACCTCAATATCAAGAACTATTCTAATATGCAACCATCTTATTTCACATTCAATCATCTTTTGTTTTTTCTTTTCCTTTCCTGAGATAAATGGTGGGAGCACCACCAACTGCAGATCTATTAGCAGATTTTTGTTGCATGGCAAATTTAACAGAAAGAAGTTAAAAATGGTTGTCACATCTAGCACAAGAGGGACAATAATGCTCTCTGGGTACCAGCAAGCACCTTCGCGACCGAGGACATCTGGGTGCTCCACCGGGCAGAGGAGTTCGTGGCCGAGCGGTTCATCGAGACGTGCCATCGTTGAATGGGCCGGAGACGGCGGTGCCGACAACGGAGAACAAGCGAGGCATCTGAGTCTTTTTGATCGATGATGGATCGAACGGAGGGCGTCCGCATCCATGTTCGTGGCCTCGGTAGAGGCTTCCAAACCCGTCGGTGGCTGCGACCGAAAGCGGGATCGCCGGTGGAGTGGTGTTCAAGGGACGTGCAATGGCTCCGGTAGGTGGTTTCCGGTCGGAGAGCTCGCGGCCATGGATTTGGGGCCACTGGGTGCTGGGAAGAAGAATCCTCTTTCTCTTCAGGAAAGAAAAACATTTTTTTTTTTTTTTTTTTTTTTTTTAAAGGTTTGAATCACAAACTTTGATGAAATAAGGTGACGAAGAAGGAATAGTCACCACGCTTTGCTATCAGGGTCACTGTTGGTCTCGCATCAAGTGTTTTCAATTAAGCACACATCTATGCTCTCTGAGAGGAACTGTGATCAAGAAAATTCAAGAAGAAGAAGAAGAACAACTTAAATTTTATCATAAAATTGATTGATGCAATAAAATACATTAGAGAATTACTTATAGGGTAATATTGATTCAAAATAAATCAAATTAAAATTAAAATATTTTTTAAAATAAAAAAATACTAATTATAAATTTATTTAAAATTAATAAAAAGAATAAAATCTAAATTAACAAAAATAAAACTCATAAAAAAAAAGATGCTTATTAAAATTTTTTATTTTGATCAAAAAAAATTTTATGCTTTCTTTTTCAAAACTATATCACACTAGTTTGACCATATCACTTTTGAGCGTCATACCTTCATATAATTTATGAACAGTACGTAAAGAAATAGAAGTGCTTGAGATAGACATGAATATTATTAGCTCTACAATTAAGTCATAAATCAAAATATGAACCGTTGAGTTTAACTAAAGTTCAGTAAACAATAAACAAAAAGTATGTGCTATGATTATGATCAATTTCTGTCACAATTTTGCTTTGGAAAGTTAAGTTGACGATAATAGATTCTGATATTGCGTCACAAATTGTTCTCAACTTGGGTTATTGCCTGGTGGTTGCGCTCATTTTGAAGGGGAAAGTTCGCTTCCTTTATTAAATATAAATCATATGGGCATATATTAAGGAAAAAAAAGGACCTCACGAAGGTGACGATATTGACAACACGAAGCTTGTAGGTCATGCCTGTGGCTCGGAAGCGGTCCGACAAACTTCAGCTTTAAGAGAAATCAAACCAACCAAAAAGATAATCTTAATGTCAGGGAAAACCCAACTATAATCTATTATAAATGTAGTCGTTTCAAAGGTTAGCTTAATGATAACGCGCTACAATGAAAAAATGATTAAAAACATTATCAATTCAAGGTGGTTCCTTTCCGTCTGAAAGGAAAGGTGGATGGATATCAGTTCCGTTGGGAATTTAAAGAGGAGGAAGAAGTACTTAAGAATAAATATGGTTGCATGAAAGCGTGAGGTCGCTTTGGAACATGCTTTGTACGCATATATTTGCATATGAAATAGAGAGAGTGCTGTGTACTTGGATAATATAAGCTATAAGTGGATCATTAAGCTTCATCCGTCCGTAATTTTATGGGGCCAAGATGATGAATGTGGAAAGAGGGAACTACCATATTTACCCACTTGTGATAATCAGTCTAGAGTCTGTCAAACAATAGTATGAAGGCTTTCTCCCAAAAAAATGAAAAAAAAAAAAAAAGGGTATGGAGTCTCGTTCATCAAGTGAACAAGTCAATGAAAAGATATTGGTCAGCACTCAGTGGTATCTTTTGTGTACAAATGGGTGTTGTAGTTATACATTAATATAAGAGAGACTTGGTAGAGCATTATATGTGATATGATTAAATAAAAAAAGGTGCTTGAACTATCACAGATGAGAGATGAATCATTTATATCCAATTATCACATAAATTTGTACGACCACATTAAATATTTAGCTGGACTTCTCCAAGCAGTGCCATCCACAAATAATTTGTAACTTCTCCTACTTCCTTTTATGTGTTGTATTATGAGTGCATGCCCCCGTTGCTAGTCAAGCTTTTCTTTCTTTTTCTATAATGGCATAAATTTCAATTGTTATATAGATTTTTTTTTTTTTTTTTTAACTTGGATTAAGCAAAATTTGTTTGCTCTGTCTCATTCCATGAGATGATTGTCTTCCTGACGAACTCTTCTCCCTTCCTAACATCCGCTCATGTTTACAGCAGACAAGTAGTACTAACCACACATATATGAATAGCATCAATCAAAGATGCATGTAATATATTCAATAGGTACAAATTTTGATCCATATTTTATGTACAGCAAAGTTAAAACTGCAGCATCACATCATTTGTGGAAATAATTTATCTTTTCATCTCACCACCAAATGTTTTAATGAATTCTATGCATCAAACAAAGTAACGAGTTTACCAATCAATTCCAATAAACAAAAGATATCTCATAGCAAAATAATCTTTCATTTATTATCGAAAGCACAGCCCTTTATTTCATGCCCCTTCCTGTTAAATATGTAGCCTGCATCTCATTTGCTATGCATCAAATTGAAGTGTTGATAGCTTAATTTTGTGAACATTTTTTTTGATGTTTTGTTCTCGCAGATCCTTTTTTTTTTTTTTTTTTTGCTATCCAATTACATGTAGCCATTTTAGTGCATATAAATAAAACTACTTAACAGCCATTTTAGTGAGCACCTGTACATATTTGTTACCTTAGTTGAACGCTTCAGTTTTTATGCTATACAACAGGAAGAGAGGCATGTTCCTTGGATCACACAGTAGATTAATTAACGCAGATAGAATTCTTAGTACTTCTCAAAATTGCGATTACAACTGCTACATCCACAAACACATCTTCAAATGTGCACCATACACTGCATATTAACACCTCAATCCTGTAATTAAGGAAATTTACCAAGCTTTAAGATCGAGATACAAGGAAGAAAAGAGAAAGGCAAAACCAGCCACTGATCTACCCTCCCCACCATTCTACACCCAATCCACTACCATGCATAGAGCTGGCACCGATCTCCATCCATCTCCAACATAAACAATGCACGAGCCTGCAAAATAAAGCCAAGAAGAAACTTACCGATATCCAAATGCTGGCATGCAGTTTTCTTGAATTAAAGTCCAAAATTCTCAATGTAAATGACTACAAGATATCTATAAGAGAGGAAACTAAGAGGACCGCACTGGCGCTTTAATTAAATCGATTATCGCGCTCTGACCAAAGGAATCAAAACCTTCATGGTTTTCGGTGAAAAGACGATAAACCGGCAGCTACGCACACGACAAAAGAAGCTTTGCCACCAAAATCCCCGACGGCCAAGAGAAGAGAAATAGTTCTCTTACTCCAAAGTTTGAACATAAAATATAAATCCAGATTACTTTATGATCAGATTCGCGCTTACTTCAGAAAACATGTAGCAATAATAGATATACAGAAGAGATCATTTTTTTTTTTTTTTTTTTGGTGGATATTTTGACAGCGGAGAGAATTAGGAGGAAAGGAGGAGGAGATGATTAGTGTTTACTAGTTGCTGCGGCGAAGCCTCTCCAGGAAGCGGCGCTGCTCGGACTCCTGCCGCTGGAGCCGGAGATGGTCGTGGTGCTTCTTGATGAGGGTCTCGACGCGCCGGAACAACTCGTCTTGGCCCACCACCAGCACATCCCTCCTCCTCCACCCCTCCGACTTCTCCTTGAACGTCTTCGACTTCCTCATCTCCGGCCTGGCCACCGCTTGCCCGGCTACCATCTCCACCTTCTGCGGCCTCTCCCACGTGCTGCTCTTCTTCAACACCGGCTTCGAGGATGATGACCCACCGCCCTCCATCACTGCCCTCCATGTCGCGTCCATAGAATCGTTTTCATCGTCAGCGCTCGACGCCGCCTCCTTCGCCGCGGTCTCCGGTGGCGGCGAGGAGTTGAATTCTGGTGAACTGTCGGTGGAGGTGGGGGTGGGGGAGGAAGGGACGTCGTACCAGGTCTCTGGCGGGTCCGGCTGGTGGGGCTGGGCGTCGGAGAGTTTCCAGATGGCGACGATGATGAGCTGGATGCAGGCGATCCAGAGGCTGCGTTGGGAGGAGAGGAGGAGGCCGAGGGAGGGGGCAACGGCCAGGCTGACGAAGACGACAGTGGAGGTGAAGCCGATCAGGAGGGAGGCGGTTTTGGCCGCCCAGATGGCCAACTCCAGCCCACTCTTGTTCTCCTTCTTCATATTCCACAACATATCAGCTCAGCTATATACACTACTATACCACCAAATTCGGAAGAAACAAGAGGTTATCACTACGCACTCGAGGGGAAGAAGTGGATGGGGATTTGGATGCAAGGGGAGAGAGAGTACGAAGCAAGAGGAAAGGATGCAAGAGGAGAGAGTGGATGTGGTAAGAGGGCCTTAGGTCGTTGTCATTGGTTGGGTTGTTTTCTTTTTATTCGCTGCTTGGGATCCAGCGATGCTACATAGAGGAGGAGAGAGGAGACCCTGTGTGTGGGTGTGTGGGTGTGTGTGTGTGTGAGAGAGAGAGAGAGAGAGAGAGAGAGAGGAGGAGGAGGAGGAGGAGGTTGGTTAATGGTTGTAAGATGGCTTTGGGCTACAACGGGGTATAAGTAGTCGAAGCAAATGAGTCATGGACATGAGGATTGGATACAGTTCAGTCGACCGCAGTCAAAATTAAGATTTGGGGAGGCAGTTGAGGGGCGACAGCAATGACGGCCGGACAAACGGCACAGTATTTAAATCACTAGATCTTCTTAACCCTATAGCACAAGCCATTGCACGTGCAATGTACGAAGGTGGACCGGACCGATCGAGGAAAGGGTTTTTCTGAGAAATTTATGCGATGCTTTTTTTTTGACCGGAAGCCATTGTATTTTCGTTGAGTGAAATAATGGGTGCATTGATGATATACGTCATGTTGACTTACTCAAAAAACTGAACATTTTCTCCTTTGTCCAACCACTATTTTTTATGTTTAGGCTTGTAATAGCCAGCAGCATTTTATATTTATTTAATTCCTTGCACGCAATTAGACTTGTTCCGCAAATAATGATGCCTCTTAATTTCTATACATAATTACACCTATTTTTAACATGCTTACGAAACTAAAGTGTTAAGCATGAAATGGTGATAGATGCAAGGATCAAGGATAAAACAATTCTATTGCTTCTCTTCTTTCCCCCACGGCTACTATGGCTATATTTGTCTTAAGCAATCTAATGATGTATTATAGTTAATTGACATCTGATGGTAAAGGTAAACATTCTCTTTGCAAATGGAGCTGTCGCTATAGATATTTGGAAATCACAAGATTATTTGCTTAAATGTCACGTTTTATTCTTATATTTTTTAAGGAAAATATTTTAACCTTATGTTGCTTTAATTAATGATAGTTTGTCTCCTGCAGTGTAGTGATGGTAACTGGTGTTAGGTGATGCATTCCAGAAGTAACCAAGCCGATGTGGCATATCTCTATTTACCTTGATCTAATATTTCACCAGTACAGTCAGTGATTACACCTCTATTCCTAGCAAATATAGGTTTTAGATTCAAGTTTTGGATAGATCATTTATAAGTATTTGAGTCTGCGAAATTATAAGGCAAATCTCAATCTCTTTCTTTTGAAAAAACATGTAATGAGTGTGGTTTGGGAGATATGGTACCCTTGACCTCTAGCTGTCAGGCAAGCATCATCAAGTGAGCTTCCATAGGGTCACTCGTTTACTAGTTCAACAAACTTTTCCTTCAGGAGTTCAAAACTTCCTTACATGCAATTCACATTTGTTTCTCATAGTAGACAAATTCACACATCATGATGAGCTTATGTTAAAAGGATTATGTGGGATTTTACATATAGCTATGTTGGTTTTTGGTATAGTTCTTTATACATTTTTTTTTTATATAATTTGTCATTGACTGTTTGATTTACTTTTAATATATCAAATTCAATAAGAGAGTTACTGGTTGTATTGGTGGTGTACATGACTGATGCATGTAAATAAGTTAAGATGAAGAGAACTTTGCTATAGGATCCAATCACAAGGATATGGAACAAGAGATGCGGTATTGGGAATCGTTTTCAAATGATGAAAATAAGATCTCCTAATTTAGTGTTTTAAAAGATGAAAATGAAATCCTCTAATATGGTACTTCAAGAGTTAAAACAGAATGAAAATAGAGATATTTCTGCTTTCAAGTTGATGAGAGGGTGTTGATTGAGATTGTGAGGAGTGAAGGAAGATGAAGATGACTTAATGAAGTTCTGCACATCCAAAGAGGGAGACGAGGGCGGTGGGCTAGATTTGAAGCTACGCAAGTAGGTGATTCGGCTAGAACTTGAAGAGGGATAATGGAGTTCGGCTTGAATGAAATTAGAAGAGAAGGCACGTGCAAAGAAAAAGGAGTTTATTGGGAAAGAAAAGATGATCTGTTAATTTGAGCAACTCGTTCATTTGTTAAAATACTATAAATGATTTTGCTTTAATGGATGATTAAGATAATTTTAAAAATAATAAAAAAGTACTGTAGCAAACCTTGGCTATGTTTATTAAATACGAAAAATTTGATAATGTGAAGGCTAAATAAATGGCATTCGTATTGCCATAATGGACTCATCCTATGGCTAGTGATATATTAAGGGTACTTCAAATATAGCCTATATCATTATAGTAACATTGGTTTTTAGTGATAAATAATTACCTTTAAATAATTATTGAGATAGACTACTAGTCTAATTAAAATTTTAAAAAAAGTGAATAGCCTCTCCGATCAATGTTGCAACTATATATGAAAAATATTTTAGGAGCAAATATTATTTTGCTATCACTTATGCCGACTATTTTTAGGGGCAAAAATTATTTTATTGCTATAAATAGTTATTAAAACCTTACTTTCTTGTCAAGAAATTGTCTAATGCATAATTTGAAGAAAAAAGATTTAGCTCTCTTTGCAAATACATCTAAGTGCAGTTAGAGAATGTCTAGTTATGCATAGTCATACTGATAAATATGTAAAATTTGTAAAGCATCACTGCATACATAGATACATATGTCATAACTAGAGAATGAATACTAATTCTTACGAGGGTCCCTATTTCTTCTGCAGTTTTTTTGCAGCATGTCCTAAGGTTTTATATGTGAGATTATCTTTTTTGTTACAACTCGAAGAAATCACAATCTAAGGAATAATATACTTTGGGCATCAGTGTCAATTATCAAGTTTAGTTAAGATGAAAAGTTCTCTCTAGAGTTAGATAGTTTGATGAGTAGCAACAATCTCAGCAAGAAAGCCGGTAGCTTGATTTCTTTCTCTTAATATATGCGAACATTTAAACATTAAAGATGAAAAAAAAAGAGACTTCAGATGGCGAAGATAAGGATGGAGGCTACTAAGATGCGAATTTAGCCAAATGATTCCTCCAAAATATAATTATATAATTCGAGAAGGGAAAATTCTTGATTATCTTTAGAAAATTTCAATTTCAGCGAGCATTTGCCTGTGGGGGGTGGATAACGAATCTACAGGTGTACCCATGTGAATGAAGAAATCTCTTGTAAACAACATCTGGCATATAGCATTTTACATCTCTCCTTTTGTCTGCCAGTACCTCCATCTGCAACAGTCCAAGCAGAGCAAGCCCAAAAGCCATCCATCGTTTTCCTCTTGGCAGGTGACCTGTTCATTCACATCTCAACGCTATGGAAATTTAGTAAGCATGCTATAATTTATAATTCTTCCATAGAGTCTTCTTTCTTTTTTTTCCCGTCCTCTTCAAATGAGTGCCTTTGCATATGATTTCCTCTTATTATTATTGCATTGATTGCATTTGCTTTCCCTTTCCATGACACCCGTGCGCCGAGGCCGCAGAGGCCGTAGTGGCCACTGACATGGGAGGGCCAAGAGAGAGAGAGAGAGAGGAGGGGGCTCCAATACCCTCCAAAAGCACCATAATAAATTTAGTGGAAGCCCTTCGGTCTCGGCCTTGCACCACCACCGCTTGAAAAGAGGTGGTGGGCCGGCAGCCCTCTTCCATCCAACCTCCTTTTCCTCGCTGCAGGGCCACTTTGGTGGTGCAGCCACGCACCAGCCGTGTCCTCCGCGTCCCCACCATCCTTGGAACCGCAATGCAGTCCTGGTGCAGTCGTAACGTGGGAATCTAATCTAACAAAACTCTGGGTGGGTGCTGGAACTATGTTCCACGCTCCTCGTTCTTTAGCTTTAAAGACTAAATTCAATCCGTAGCTACGGCCGCAAATATCGGCTTGCCTGCTGTCTAGGGCGCATCCATATCCGCCCCAGTGTATATCTGTAATTATTTGATTTACAACATAAATGTTTAAGAGTACACAGGTGCTATTCCATGGACAATGATGCATGTACTGCTTCCTTTATCTCATAAAAGAACAAGGAAGATTGAGAAGATTTAGAGGCATTGGAAAGAGTACATCTTTCTTAAAGATATATAACCCAAAAAAATGTATTTCCCAAACATTGTCTATAGTATTTTATGTTCCCTTCCCTTTGTTTCTTTAATAAGATCCCAACATTTCTATACTTTTCTAAAAATAAATATCGAACCATGCTTGCAACAAGAACATAGAAAAGTTATGAGGAACCAACCATATATACTTGCATGAAAGCTATGCATCTTCTTGATTCTCTCACTAAAGAACCTGAGCAAGATCCGATTAAATTCGTACAGACCCTCCATTTGGAAGGATGGATTACCTTAGATACCATGCTGTTGTTTCAAAACTTACAAACTATTACATAGATGATTTTGGTGTAAGGATTTGTGATCCAACATGCATGATATATATATATACATATACATATATATTTACAAAGCTATATTATTAATATTATAATATTTTTCAATAAAAATTAGGTTGAAGGCTTCTTTATATTCATCATGTTATAATTTATTTAGAAATTCATAAAATCTAATATGGTTATTACTTTTTTAATGCATGCCAAATAAAGGTATAACTCTTAACAAGGAGACGACTTCTTATTTTTACGGAACAAGAGTTCTAATTCTAATAAAATATTACAAATTTTTTCTCTATATAAACATATATAATTTTTTTTGAAGAGAAGTTCTAAAAAGAGAGGCAAAGAATTTGAAAAAAATGTTCTAATTATTATTAGATGCAGATGGATCTAAAGTTTTGTGAGAGGATTCGTGTGTAATCTTCAATTTTTCTTCATAGTAAAATTTTACATTATTTTTTCTAATGTGAATATAGGTCAACAAATTGAATCATGTGCTGCGTGTGTGTTTTTTTTTTAAATTTTCTTTTCTTGCTAACATACAACACAGTCATCTAAAATTTATTTTTGTTGATTTACATGATAATAACATGTTCATCTTTTCTTTTTTTTTAATCAAAAAAAAAAAGAATGATATGAGAATTATTTAAATTAAATACTTGAAAACATTTTGGAGTGATAAAACCCGCAACCTAATGAAGACATGCAGCCATTTAGAAAAAGCCCGATTTGCTACCACGTAGAGGATTATGGTCCTTAAAATAAGAGAAAAACAATGGCACATACTCTAAGCCAAAAACATCATCACCAAAGACAGTGGTCATGCTTGCCGGTCGTAGGGGGCTTCATGGTTTGAAGAGTTAATTATTATTCCGGGTGGATTTTCCATCGTTGCGGAACGTCGCAAGAAAGCGATTGATGGATTCGGCAAGGTGGTCGGATTGGTGGCAGGGATGCAGGCCGTAGCCTATCAATTGCATAGGCTTCGTGTAGGACGGTCGGTTGTGATGAAAGCAAATTAGCAATCAACCGTTGGAACGCATTGGGTTGGTGTTGTGGATACGTTGCCAGGGGCGGGCCAAAAGGCAAAAAGAAAGCATGCCTTAATGGTGGCATAAAGAAGGGAATGGGGGGAGGTCATGAGCAAAGTTGGGATGTGGAGCCGAGAAGGTGAACCAGCCCCAACCAGTCCAAGTTCCACTTGTTTATTATCCCAACGACAGTTGGCCACCTTTGTTTTATGAGTGTTAGAATTCCATTTTTAAAAAAAGAGTAGAACTAGTTTCTTCATTTTTAAGATTGGGATGGGTTTAAGAGTCTTTCTAAATAAATTAAACAAAATAGTAATAAAAGATGAAGAGTTTGAGATCTCGAAACTTGGAAGCCGAATTGAAGAGGTCTGCATCGATGTACTGTTCAATAGCCATGATTGCATGGATACCGTATGCTATTTGAGAAACGATGGAGGGCCCGTGCAATTATAATCACTGCACAAATATATAGACGTTTGTAATCACAAGATTTGATCTTTGTAATGTAGCTCTAGGCTATGAGGATCTTGGCTTTAAAGTAAACCCAGGAGCCCCTTTTCAATTCCCGTCCCTTTCTTGTTCTATGTGAGCAAAAATAGCTTTTCTTATCCTACTTTTTATAACATGAATAATACCCAGGAGATTTACAAAGCTCTTGAGCAATTTTACAAGAAAATAGTAATTATTCCATGAGGAATGCTTTCCTTATCCTACTTTTTTTCTCATTTTTTGAAGAAAATATAGACTAAAGAATAAACATGAAAATGAATCACCAAAAAAAAAGAAAACCATTTTCAGCCACACACACAAAAAAAAAAAAAAAAATCAAGATTTTAGACATTGAGATGATAGTTTTGTTTAAGTTTATGAGAGAACTTACGTGCACACAAAAAGATAACTCAAAAAGGAAGAAACATTTGCTCATGAGTCCCACAAAAAAAAAAAAAAAAAAACATTTCTTTCTTCTCCAAGCCTCTCCCCATGAGTCCATTCTTCAATGTAATTTAAAATAGAGAATGTGAACATATCAGATATCTCCTTGGAAGTTAAGATGCAACCAAAAGCAGCAGTAGTTCTACAATTCTGCCATTTATCAATGAACTTCGTGTGGGTTGCTCCATGTATCATGGTTGATGTTAAGGAATAACCTTAGCTGACAATTGGCATGTTTGATGAAACTATACAACAGGAGTAGTCTTTTGTTAGGTCAAAGAAGTGGATTATCTTAAAATCAAAACACTAGTTTTAAGATACAAATCCCCTTTGGAGACAGGAAGTTCTACATGGAGTTCGAGTTGGCTGGTTTGGTTAGGCACAGCTCAATGCCAGCCTAAACAAGAATAGAAAGCACACTAACCCAAAAGCAACGGATAAGGGTGGCACACTGACCTTGGCCCATGTGGTTACAATGGCTGTCGGGACCTCGATCATTTTCATAGATCCATTTATTAATGAAGGCATAAGTTTCTTCCATGATAATTTTTCATAGTTTAAGAAATTTTAATTGCAAAGCTCAACTCCATCAGAGGACAGTAAGCAGACCTCTTTGGACAGAGTCTGGCGACCCTCACCATCCAAGTTTTTTCCCCAAGGAACTTCCATTATCTTTGCAGGCAGGCATATTTAAGAATTTTTGTGTTGCTTAATTTACTTGGCCTTATATTTATCCAAATATCTACTTTCTCTTTAAACAATGGCCACTTGTGAAGAGGAGCAAAAAAAAAAAAAGGCTTGGAAAGTTAAGAGGGAGAGTGGGGCATGGACCTCATGATGTGTCCAGATCATCTGAATCATTCACCCCAACCATTTCATATTACTTTAGAGAGAGAGAGAGAGAGAGAGAGAGAGAGGCCCCATTGTCTCTATTAAAGGAAGCCTTTGATTGAAAATGGATTAATTAGCTTCCACTGTTTAGATATTCTCATTAACAAACAATGCACTATAAATTACCATGAGGACAAGACAATAAAAACAATTTTTGTTCATTTGCTTGTGATTTGTTGAACATGTGACACCCTACAGGAAAGTGTACAAAATAGAATTAAAAAAGGAATCTTTGTTGGATTGTCAAGCCTTCATGCCCATTGCATGATAAGCTCAACCGCTAATAATAATTGCAATTTATGACTTAACGAAGGGAATTCTTGCTAGCTTAGATTTTAAATGTTTTGTTTGGCAGACAGCTCTTTAATCTTTCAGCTGCGTGGTTCGTAAAGAAAAGACAGCACTAATAGAACTACTAATATTTTTTTCCCATATAGAAGACTACATGACAAGATAATACAATGGTTAATCCGTGAACAACTGCAATTAACTGGCTAATTTGTATAGAGTAATGCAAGGGCACTAGCAGCCTCTAGCGTCTACAGAGAATAGGACTAAGTGGAACATGAGCATTATTGAGGAGGGATTGTGACCATAAATCTAATATATTCATTAAATAATCATCATTGAAGGTTTTCATATGATGTCAAAGAAGAAGAATTAAGCATAACCTCTCCTAAACAGCATATATCTTGCATGGCAGACAACCAATATATCTTTGGAATTTCCTGGAACGCCAACAAACGTTGTCGAGGTACCACCGGATTACAATACTCATGAAGGCTATCAAACAAACAAGAAACGTTGAAGACCATAAAATGAGGGCCATTAGAGCAAAACACCTTTATCTGAGATGTGAAATCATTCTAGCCTTCAAAGGAGAAGAATTATGGTGCATTCCAAGTAAATGCTTGGTAGATGATATTTAATTATTTATGATTTTTTTTTTTTTTTTTTTTTTTTTTTTTTTTGATGTGTGGGAAAAGTTCAACCATTAAAGCCTTCAATTCAAATGGTTCATTTGAATATATTCCTGCATTGAAAAATTTAGTGCAAGATGAGTTTTATTTACACTTCTCTGTTGGACCATTTTAGTTCTTTGTTTATATGACCAAACCGGATTGGATTTGGGCTTAGAAGAGGGGTGTGATTGGGCTAGTCATATTACTAAACTAGCTAATTACCAAATTACCCTATCCTTAATCACTTTTATAAGTATACGCCAACCATTATTCAAATGGAATTAACCACTAACTAATTAACATTTCTAATCAGGGCCTACCTTAGCTTAATTGGATGACCAGAGAATTAATTAGGTTACTAGTAACCTTAACTAGAGCTTAATTAGATTAACTCAACATTAACCTGCCTAAACCCATTTTTAATCCAGCATAATTAATATTTTAGTTAATAGTAAAATTAATTTTGGCAATTAATTAACTACTTGGGCCAAATTCTGGTTTTGGTTCAAAGGATTTAAGCCCAAATAATAATCTGGTTCATTGTTTTTAAATGGATTGAATCCTATGATCTTGGGCCTAGCTAATTGGGCTGATTGGGTTTAACATCAATTTCTCCATCTTAGACCAACTTGGTTTAGGTCCAAGACTCAAGCCCAACCCATCAATATTCTGGGTTTGGCATCCTTCTCTAAGCTTGGGCCTGCTCTACTTGAACCCAACCAAATGAGCCCATTAAGATTTCATATTCAATCCTAATGGGTCAAGATCCAATAGGTTAACCTATGGGTTTGGGTTAATCAAAATACAAATGAGTTTAAACCCATACACATATTGTAACCTATTCACAAGCTAACTAGTTCAAATCAGCAGGATCAAATGGTTTAGGTTTAAATTAAAAACCAATTTGCTGCTCCACAATGGGTTAAACCCAGCCATTAGACTTGATTTATCTTGTTGGATCAACCCAAATCGGACTATTGGCTTTAGGCTAAATGGTTTGGGTTTGATCATGCTTTCAAGAAGATATCATCGTCCTTCTTCTTCCCATCTACTCGACGCCCATCTTCTACCTGAGTGGTGATCGGCCATGCTCGGTGCTACGTCTATAATCATTGGCCATGGGATGGCAACAATCTCCGGCGAAATATGTCACCGACGATCAGCCTGGTGGTTGACCTAAAGACTATAGTCGGATGGGGAACCAATTGTCCCCATTCTTTGCCAACGCCGATCACAATGATCTTTGGATGAAAAAGTTCCATCGAAGATTTATATCATCTGACGATTGCAACACCTGGCTAAGAATTTTAGAGAAACACTTCTTGCATTGATTGCCTAAACTTCTTGTAATGTCTCAAGCTCACATGCTAGCTCATTAACTTCATTAGCGGGCTGAAATCACATGGCTCAAAAACTTGATGGCACCTGTAGCTCTTCAATCTTCCACGAAGCTCCACCGTTCTTCAATTAATTCAATCGATTGCTATGCCAGCCGAATTTGTCTTCAATTAAAGGAAACCAAGGATTCTAAATAAATAAAAACAAGAGGAAAAGCAAGACAAGGGTTGGAAAAAAAAAAAAAAAAAAAAGAAAAAAAGAAAAAGAAGGAGAAGTTGTATGAAAACCCGAAGACGTTTCTTTAATACCTCATTTAGTCCAGTCTTTTCGTTAGGCCTATATGACATTCGTTCGTTCTATGGAGGACGTCATTGTTTTGTTTAGATCAAGAGCTTGTCCCAAAATTCCAGCAAATCTCACGATTTTCGGCCTCTTCTGGGGAGAGAATAAGGTTTTGGCTCTCCTTTCCAATGGATAGGATGCTTGCCTGCTCCCTTGCCGGCCAAGGACGAAGAGAAGTTCCTCTGAAGGACCCTATCATAAAGAAATAGGTCCGGATGAGGGAACAAAGGAGGAGGCCGAAAGTGAGCTGCTGAGATTCAAATGCTCTAACATCCCGCCCTCTCTTCGTTCAAATATGCCACCAATTCAAATGCTCTGCCAAAAAAAAAGGTGTTTGTTGTTGAGATCTCAAGTACAAGTCAGGCAGTGCAGGTGATTCCAAAGGCTGCAAGCGTTTTGCACGTAAATCTCGCCTAGGAAAAATCAGCAACCTAGTCTTGGTTGTGTGCTCCAGTGATGGCCCATCCTCTAGAACAGATGCCAACCAAAAGTCCAAGGACTTCCAACCTGTGGAGAGGTGATGCTTACATTCCTGATCCATGCACCTCAGAGTCTATGAAATGTTAGAAGAAGAAGATCATCAATCTGCTCTCAATTCTGATAGTTGCCGTTACTCGGTTTGCAATCTGAGGCAATACCTAACAAGAGAGCAAAGGGAAGGAACCAGGACCACATTGTCAGCAGATGTTAGCGTAGAAACAAAGTAAAGGTCAAGTTTATGGTTGGCAAACTGGCTCGTAGCTACACCCCTTTCATGGCATATTTATCGAAAGTAATAGTAACTTGTCCTGGCACGTCATAGCAAGTCCTGTTTCTTTTTCAACAGAAGTCACACGACGCGGGTGCAGGGGTGCTGTGATGATGCCTTGGATAGACTTCAAACGTAGTCCAAAAGCCCAGTCAGTCTGGAAACCAGCAGCAAATGAGGATTAGAATGCTGGAATTGTGAGGATAAAGTTGATAGACATGTAAAGCTACTTAGAAGTTCAACAACCCTAGAATTACTTCCGTGATTTGATGACGGCCTCACATCCTAGTTGCTTCTTGGATATGAAAAAGAAATTGCGATTCTTTCATGCATTTTCTATGTAATAAAGATAAATTATTTTCAATAATAAACTATCGTCACCAGTATGCCTTGGTGGACTTTGTTTTTTTTTTTTTTTTGCCCACGTTTTCCTTCATCCAGAAGGATGATAGGTTCCATTTGGCTCGTGACAACAAGATAAATGTAAAAGCTCACAATGTCATTATTCTGCTATGCAAAAATTCAGTTAGACTTGAATTTTATTATCCCCCTTCTTACCATCCAACAATTATACAAGAGGAATACAGTCCAAATTGTCAGCTTGTAGGAACAGGGTGCACATAGGTCTACTGCTAACAAAGTGCTTGCTAATATAAAATAAAAATCACATTTAATTGTCTACGGCTTCATTGTGTGTGCTCGTTGTATAAATATATTATCGGTGTGTTATTAAGTATTTTGCTTTTTAAGTTTTTTTTTCTAAAAAAAGTGGAATAAAATAATTCGATTGAAGTGTAACAATTATACGTCTGTAATGCATTGTACGTCCGATTTAACTCCTTCCTTGACACAAGGGTCTTCAATAATTTGAGTAAAAGGAATTATGAATCATTTCTCTGCTCTAATAATTTGAGTAACTATAAGGTTATACCACTGCACCAAAGGGAAAAGAAATATGTTGCATGCGATCAGATTCAAAAATAAAAATTTATCATTCGAATTAGAGATAAATATTAGGTCGCAAATCAATAATTGGAACAAATATCACCTCGCATCAATGATTTTGAGAAAAGAGTGGTATAGAAAAGCAAGATGAAGAAGTTGGCCCATCACCATGCCATAGTATGCCATCTATGCCAGCTTAATCCAAAAGGAACCCAAAGATAAACCAATGTAGGATATGAGCCACCCTCCAACAAGGGTTAACAAATGTGATCATAGACTGCTTGATGATCGAACTTCACATAATTTTTACAGACCTATAGTTCAAGTTAATAAAAAAATGTAGACATTTCTTTTAGTCCAATGGATGCTCCCAATGGTCAGGAATAAAGCAAAGCTATTGAGTTTTTACGTATGTGTACACACATGCGATAGTCTTATTTATATTTGAATGCAATCAAGTTTAGAATTCGATCTTTTATCTTATTTTTAAATCCATATAGATCTCAAGCCATCCAATCTTTTTCGCTTTTTTTACCTTTGAGATTTATAAATTATGTAAATTAAAGGATGAAAGAAGTGATCGAATCTAAGCTTAACTGTATTCGAATGTATCTAAATGTACCTCTCTCATCTCTCTCTTTTCTATATATATATATATATATAGACAGATGGTCTACGTAAAGAATATTGAATAAAAATTCATTGGTTTTACAGATATTTTTCCAAAAAATTAAAAAAATAAGATTTGCGGTGTACTAAATACTATTTACTCAAAGCCAACAATATAAGTTCATTAAAATCAAAATACTTAACAAGGGTTCTACCACGGTAGAATATGCTGATGATTATTTTCCCTCTCTAATGCAAGGCAGAGAGACAAAAATAAGAAAAGATAATAAAGGTTTGTCTTCGCACGAATTGGCAAACATGAGAAACTGAGAGCAAAACCAAGTTTAGCAACAAGATCACTAGATCAGCCACACTTTTTATTTGCACTCATGCACCCAGACAATCCAGAATTACGTACAGAAAACCCATCATATATTCCCATGCTGATAAACCAAGAATTCTGGCTCAGAATACGGATGGAGCTTTGAGAATGGTGCTCAGTGACCCAGAAGAGATGATTTTGTGCAACCATATTATCCCTTTAAATCCTCCACACCAACATATAGATAGATAGATGGATGGATGGATAGATTTGAATAGAGAGAGAACGGGAAAGATCTCCACTGGCCACGGTCATAAACCAAAGCTCCCAAACCTTGTCTTCATCTTGATACACACTCACTCTAACTACTGATCAAAACCTAATCTTTTCATTCTTCGTTGTTTTTGATTGCATTCTCCATTTCATCCACTTCTAAGAACTTGAGGTTTAACCCAAACTCCTTACCCTTCCTAGTTTCTGAATGCCAGCATTTCGAAAAACATTTCAAGTCGAGAATCTCTAGGTCAACTATCAGATAAAAGGAGGAGGTGAAGTCAAAGGCAGAGGGCGCAAGGGAAAGAAAGTACTAAAACCCTAACAACGTCATTCCACATCCACAAGCCTTTTTTTTTTTTTTTCCTCCCGATTCCGAGGAAGGGACCCCTAAAACCCTAGTTCCTCGAAACATCGGAGCAGTCAGCGAGGCTCGTCCTCTCTCCGGCCCGCCTGCGAGCCCGACGAGGAGGCAAGCGGGTTGAGGTGGCCCTGCGCCATGGGGAGGTAGTTCCCGACCCTCGCCGCCGACGCCTCCCCGACAGGTTGCGCAGCGACGGCGAAGCTCCCGGAGAGCGACGCCGGTGGCACGACCATCTCCGGCGTAGCGAAGCTCCACACCTGCCCGAAGTCCGGCCGGGCCGGCAAGGCCCAGAAACCGCCGATCGGCCCGATCCCGAGACCGCCGGAGGAGGCGGCGGCGGAGGAGGAGGAGTCGTTGTCGTCGTCGTCGGCCCGGAGTCGCTTGCCGAGGATAAAGGGAGCGGGGGCGAGGGGCTGGGGGAGGAGGTGGTGGGGTTTGTAGTCGAGAGGGGCGGAGAGGGCGGCGGAGGAGGAGTGGCGGAGGGAGACGGTGAGGGAGGAGAAGGAGGCAGGGGTGGTGCCGGTGCCGGTGGCGGCGATGATGGAGGGCTCAGCCTGGCGGAGGAGCCACTCGATGGTCTGTCCGTCGGACTTATGACCGAGCTCGCGGGTCAGCTGGAAGACCCGGGCGGCGCAGACGATGGGCATCCGGATCCGGCGGCCGCGGCCGTCCACCTTGCTGTGCCGGTCTTTGGAGGGCGCCTTCTTGGCCACCTGCGGGCCTCCGTTGCCGCTAGCGTTACCGCTGCTCCGCGCTGCCATCTGTTGGCTCTGGTGCTGGTGCTGGTGCTGGTGCTGGTGCTGGCGCTGGCGAGAGTGGTCCGTCAGGGGGCCGCCGTCAGTGCCGCTCATGGCCCGCGCGGATCAATAGAATAAGATTATAATAGAAATAGAAAAGTGGAGTCGAACGAATGGCGCGAGAGAGGGAGGGGGCGGGAGGAATGAGAGCAAGGGCAAGGGCAAGGGCAAGGGCAAGGGAGGGGCCTAATGATTGAGAGGAAGAGCAGCAGCACATCACATGGGGGGGGGGGGGGGTGATGGGACCTACTACTCTCCCGAAACCAAAACAGAGGGAAGGAAAAATGGTAGAGAATTACCCAGCGCGATTGATTCACCGCTCTAAGAGCACAAGTTGGATTGACATTGTTCACGTTGCTGCAGTCGTCCCACTCTGCGGATAGGAGGAGACGATGGCGACGGTAAACCTGGATCATTCCCGGATATGGATGGGTGGACGTCCGTCCGGTCACTGTCGATGTCGGGTAGGAGTTCTGTGGTCCAGATCGGCACGGGATTGGAACAATAATACATCGCACCGACCAACACCAACTTTACTACTCTATCCTCCCCTCCCCTCCCCTCCCCTCCCCTCCCTAACTCCATGGACCACCTCTCCCTACTCCTTCCTTCTCCTTCCTCGGAACGAATACACTTACACTTCAAGAACGAAGAAAAACTCGATCCCACAGCCTGCGGTGTCCAACCGTTATCTCTTGAAATCGACAGACCTGGGAGGAGGTAATGGCAGCACTGTTGCAGAACCTTTTAAACATTGAATTCATGGGTTGATGGCTTCATCAATAGAAGTAGGAAGAAAATATGAATAGATCGGTCGTGAAGAAAATAATGAAATATACCGATACCTATATTAAATTATTTAACTTATATGATTTCTATTTTATTAATTATTCGCAAGCTTGTGAGGAGAGCTTGAAGGATCGATCATCCGTTATGGATGGTTGGGATTGGCATGGGAACATGATTGGTGATTCAAAGAGACAATGCAATGTTCATATATGATGATGAAGTTGGCTATTATCACAAATTCAACATTTCAAGGAGTTAGAGATGGCTGTGTTTAATCAAAATAAGCTGCAAATGAAGGACGTTACCATCGCAGGATAGTGTTAAAGATAATACGAGTCCTTTCATATCCTCATTTGAAGCCAACTCAAAAGTCCTCAATGGTTATCAAGTCTATTTAGAGTTTGACCTTTCATAGTTTAGTTTGGTGGTGGAAAAATATTATTTGATTAGAAGTTGTCTTCCTTATCAAATTAGAATCCAAGATTGCTTTTTATGATTCAACTCCTAATCAAAGTCAAAGTAATCATTGTAAATAAACAAAGTAAATTTGTACATGAATTATAGAGAGTGAATAGTATTTTATTATATTTTAGTAAATCCATGCAAAGCCCTTGGTTTCTTGTCATCATTTTTTGTCCTATACATAGTAATTGGTATACAATGATGATGTGATGTTACTAATACTTTGTACATCACCATACCATTGAGTTGTATCTGTACCTCTATATCTTCCTTCCTTAATCATGTAGATGAAGTTTATTTTTTTTATTTTTTTCTTTCTTTTCCATCATACATATATTTGAAAAGATGTTTCAAATTGGAGTGTCAAGCACCTTAGAACTGCTAGTAATTTTGAGAACTCAAAATATTTTCGGATGCAGAACTAGCCCCCTTGTACGGAGGTAATTTTTTTTTTTAAATAAAAAAACTAGTTATATGCCCTTGTATGAGTTATCTTGAAATAATAATTATTTTTATAACAAGAACTTTAAAAAATTTGAGAACAAGTACTATCTTATGAAATTATGCCGAGAAATTAAAGAAGCATTCAAGGTTTAGTACAAAATAATGATTAGACCTATGTTGTTAAATCACTTTCCCAGCTATTTAAAGAGAAATAAAAACAAAAATAAGAGAGGAAGAACTCAGACCTGCCTCACTTGATGGAGATGGAAGTCGGGTCAGGACTCTTTAACTTGAGAATTGGGTCGGATGACAAAATACCAAGAATACCAAGAAATAGTTGTTGAGCGTGAGATCGCCTGCCTTGCGTCAAATTTTTCAAATAAATTGAGGTCACAAGAAATCCAAATTAGTGCAATTTCTTTAGGACATGGGAAATAGTTCCTATTTTTTCAAGATGAAATTTGTTGCGTTCACTAAAGTAGTTTCCATGGTACCGATCGTTCTCCTCAGATCTCTTTTATTAGAGCAGCTATAACGTTGGCAACGCAGTTTGGCTATGGGTCCTCTCAAGAGGAGTTGACACATAATCAAAGAGAAGTGAAAATAGTTTGGAGAGATGCAACCTCATGGGAAGGTATGTTGGCAAATTTAGGAAGGTAATAGGCACAAAATCAACTTTAGATGATTCTAGTCATGCTCATCCGCAGCCACACAATGTGCTAACCAATAATAGCGTGCTTTATAGCATACCTTTTGATGCAGTAAAATGCAAATCAATAGATGGTTATGTTCTTTATATTTTATATTTGCAATAGTGCATTGTAGCATCATACAGTGAAAATTTGATTCAGATTAGTGTTGAATCAGTCCAGATATATTATAAGCGTCACCTTTATTAACTCCTACTTGATTTATTTGATAGATGGAATAGGCAAATTTTATGAAGGAATCAACAGATCTTAACCTTTAAGTAAATCATTATCACTCCATTTATCATGAAATGGTTCAACTGATGCTTCTTTTAAAGGCATTTGTCTTACTTTATTTTGTACTTCCATTAAAGAAAGATAGAAAAGAAGAAAATTTTTAATTGCAACTGTATCAGATTTTTTCATATTTATAACATTAATATATTTTTGGAATAGTTATTTTTGGATCTTCCGCCCTTACTGCTGTGTTCTTTAGAACAGGTCCAGATCGAGGATTCACATGAAGAATCTGAAGTCATTATCATTATCTAAAAATTATTGTGTACTAATGATAAATATAAACATTTAGGCAAGAACAAACCCAGATGATGATCTTCTACAATAAGGGCATCATCTCCTACAATAAGGGCTGCTACTTCAAAAGTCGTTGGAGTATTTTTAATTACAATTTCCAACAAGCTTCATTTATACTTGTACAAAATCATTCTCCTGCAAACAACCAATTTTTTGATAACAAAATAATAAAATAAGAAAAACAAGAAGAAAAAAAAGACCCTAACTCTAGCTTTTCCAAATTAATCATCAAATTTTTTGATAAATGTGAGTGATACCATGTGATTTGAATTTTAGATACCCATTACCTCGTATCAGTTTTGTCTTCTCATTTTGCTATTGACATTACGATATTCTACCAACTTAGAGTTGCTCATATATAATCAATTTAAATTCCTGACTTCAACCAATTACACCAACCAAGTTGATCCAAGGAACTCCTGATCACGCTGCAATAAAAGTCTGAATTTTTGCAGCACAGGCCCAGCTGTCATCCTCAAAATTTCATTGAGATTTTCCTTAGATTTTCAAATGCTCCTCTTATGAATAGAGATCTTCAAATTTTCCTATTACCATAGATATTATTCTAAAATACCTGTCATGATGATGGACAAACTTTCTGCCACATTTGGCAAGTGCTCCGCTAAAACATGTCAACGGATGTCCTTCAGAGATGCAGTACAAATCGAGAATGTGAAGTACAGCATAAATATTTGTGTTGCGCCAAAAATAAACACACCTGCATTTGTTTCAACAATTTGTTGCTCCACTGAAATTTCATTCCTTTCCATGCCCAAGCAAGCCCGACTGTCATCAAACTCAAAAGCAAACATTCACATATTCAATTAGCCAGAGCAATAAGAAAGTGACCATTTGTACAATCCATAAAAAGAAAAATATTACAACTAGATAACCTTGCGATGCACTTACTGGGGAATCTGGAAATACCGCACATAAAATAACATAAAAAATGAAAAAGACAAGGTGGAAAATGCAAATTCACTGTAGAGGGTAACAGTACTAATCATAAAATAGAGTCCTTGGCACTTTCCTTTCGTTTCATAAATTTCACTGTGTTCCTTTTAAATAAAAGCCGATACTCTCACTCAAGTAAACAAGCCCAGACAGTTTAGTCATCTTCGCAATGGTGCTAAAAATTTTAAATCATAATGCTATTCGGTTATATCTATGGCATCTTAAAGAGAACAACAGCAGTTAATCATACATCAATCACAATAACCACAGTACACTATTAGGTAAATAGGGTTATAGGCAGACCTGAAAAATTGCTGCATCTAGAAAAATGTCCACAAGGTTGGTGATTCTGAACACATGATGCAAGTTAGTGAACTCAGGAAAAGGCATATAAGTGATAGAATAATCAAGATGTCAAATTTGGAGCTTGAAGGGAAATCTTATGAATATCCTAGACTTTGATACCTTAGTTCCTTGTTATCATCTATGAAAGGTGGACAGCTTGCTTATAAAAGACACTAGCAAACAAGTACTTTTCAAAGTCCTTTCTTGTATACTTTGGCATTAGAGACAAGGTGACGGTCCATAACAACATTATGAGGTAGGACTCTTGTTCCCAGGCTGTTAGAAGTGAAATGAGATGGCACACTCTCATCTTTGTATCAAATTTTCCAGGAAAACAGTTATATAAATTGTTAGATAACATCCTTGAAGATATGACAAATCCAAAATTCTCCAATACCCTTCAGCCAGGCCATTAGAGAGATGAAATAACAACAGAGTGACCAATCTGGAAGAAGATCATCTGCAATCTAATGTGCCACCACCAAATCACTTCCAAGAAATTCATAAGCCGTTAGCCAACAACCAACAAGCATGTGATCTCACATCCGACCAGCAAGAGTTCTTCCTAAACATCTATTTCATCTGTCTGCAAGAGAGACATGAGGATACTGAGTTAATATTCTATAAATAGACAACTTAAATACAGGAAACAATTCAAATCCTAGTGGAAAAGGGACTAATGTCAAAGAGAGCCTGGTCTCTTTTACTGTTCGGAGACATATAGGGTGTGTAGGATATTCAAGAACAATCCTATTTTTCATTTTTATTTTCATAGAAAATAGAAAACTTTAGTAAAATTATATCTGATGCGTGAAAATGAAAACAATTTTCTGAAAAACATAACTCTAAAATAGCAGAAAATAGAAAAAATATTAACGATATTTTCACGGTTTACCATCAAAACAAAGAAGAAAATAGAAAACAAAAGTTAGAAAACTTGAAAGCATGGAAGTAAATGATATTCTTTTTAATTTCGTTCGCTTATCTTTTTAAAAGGCATCGTTTATAATGAATATAAAAAATGGAAAATAACTTTTGTTTTTATCTATCAAACACATTTTCTAAAGATCATAAAATAGAAAATAAAAATTATTTTCAGAAAATGAAAATGAAAAACATTCTCAAAAACCAAACGCAACAATAGTTTCTTAGAAAATGAGGAAAATTTATTTTTTTAAAAAAATATCAATACAAATATCCAAGTGTGGAGAAAACATTAAATCCAGTTCAAATTCTTAAGCTATTTCTATGCAACAGTTCAAAGCTCTGAGCAAAGAAGTTGTTCATACAATGACCACTTGCGATCAAAAAATAGGCCCATGAGGAAAAATTGAAATAAGAGAGAATAATCGAAGAGTTTTTTATCAACTATTCCTGAATGGGTCAGATGTAGCAGTAGATCAACAATGGTTGAAATCACTATACTTATTACAGATACTCTTCAAGAAACAAATTATGTTGGCTTTATTATGAGGCTTAAGCCGACTCCGGCCATAAAGACATTGATACCTTAAATCCATTTTGGTCATTATATCATACTAAAAAATATGTGCCAAATCGACCTGAACTGCCCAATTCGGGCCGTGTCAACTTGAACCACTATGATTCAGGTTGAAAAGGCAGATTACGCTAGCATGGGACTTGAACTAGACAGACCGGCCCAACTGAGCGGAACGACCTAGTTATGCATAGCTTTGGGCAAGCCAGCCTCTTATTAACCCTAAGAGTAGAGGAGAAAGCATCACGTGGCCTTTGCTCTTTTTCTTCAAAAAGGGAATGGATTTTGTGAGGAAAATTCAGGAAAGGAGCAAGATTTGCCCATTTTGAGCTAGAATTTAAACCAGTTCAGATATGATTCCTTCTATTCATTCTTCTTTTTTCTCTTTTCTATAATTAATATATACTAATATGGTGGTGCATAAAAGGCATTTGGAAAATGATGTGAATACCTTGAATTATATATATGTGATAAATATTTTGTGAATTAACATTGTGTGTAACAAAAATGTGAAAAATGAGGAAATGGCGAGAAGATATCAGCCAGGGCTGCTAATGGGTTGGGCTTGAGTTGGCCCACCTTAGGCTTATGCCTGGCCCATCACGTTAGCCATCAACTTAGGCCTAGCCTAACCCCAACTATTGGAAATAAGATTAGGCCTAGGCCTAACTTGGATTTGTCCCATAATCTAATATAATATAGTAAACTTGAGAAGGTTTTCTCTTCTTTTGCCATGTGTTCAATCCTATTTAATGCTTGACTCTTTTTTTTTTCTTTTCTCTACACACCTCAACTGATAGCGAAACAGTGCCCATACATCGCACAGGTGTATAACTAGTTTAATAGAAAATAAGAAACTTCTCGCCATATTTATTAAATAGTCAAAAGAAAATCTTAACATCGCTCTCGTTTTGTTGTCTTTCCTCTAGCCTTCACTACCCATTGTAGTGCAGACCTACCATCCATTGTGACGTCTCCATCACTGTCACTGCCTCCCCTTTGTCGTGGCCTCCCCTCTACACGACCTTCCTCTACATGGCTTATGCTCTCATGATCACCCTTTGATCACTCGCTTTCATTGTGGCCTCCCTCCTTTCTTGCCATTGCGGCAACCTTCCCTTCCTGCTTGCCACTACGATAGCCTCCCCTTCCCCCTCATTGCAATAACAACTTACCTCTATGGCTTGCTGCTGTTATGGCCTCCCCTTAGTGCCCATCACCATCATTGCCTCCTCTCTGCCTCTCATTATTGCTACCTCCCTTCCACCACTCACTGCTGATGTGGCCTCCCATTCACTACTCATTGCCACAACACACTCTCCTCCATGGCAGCCTCCCATCCACCATGCAAGCCTGTCAAACTAAGAAGAGAAGGAAGGGTATGGGGCAGGATCACAGGATCAAAGGTATTCATATAGGCCCATAGGCCATGTGATAGGTTGGGTCGGGCTTAGGTCTGCTTCCAAAGCATGTGTGCCTAAATGTTGAGGTTTAGGACTGGCTCATAGCCCACTCTAAGCAAGATCGGCAAGGTCCTAAGTAGGCCTGGCCTTATGGACTAACCAAGATCGGCAAGGCCCTAAGTAGGCCCAACCTTGTGGACTTGGGCTAGCCCAACCTTGTGGACTTGGGCTAGCCCAAGCCCATTAGCAACCTTAACATCATCTCTATATTTTAAATATTAAATATGTAAAATAACAATTGATTTAAATCATAAAACCTAAAAAAGTAACCCACAAAATAAAGATATGTAATAGCAGGATAGTAAAGACTCATGAATAGAGCTCATAGGAATTACAAAAGTTTGAACATTTTAGCCTTCAAAAATCCTAAGAATAATGTTTCCTAATAAACAAATATGAATAGGAGAGTAAAAGGCTTTGGAATTAGGGGACAGAAAAGCTCACCTTGATTGTGCAAATTATACTATATGAGAAATGTATGCTTATGCATACATGTTACCTTAACATGGTTATAAGCAAGGATTAAAATATTGAGTTATGAGGGTGTACCATCCCTTATTTGTCTTTTTGTTTCAATGTTTTGATTATGAGTTCATAACTAACATGGTTTATGTATCGATTTAGATGCTCAACCACCCTATTCTATGTGTGGTACCTCTAAATGAAGTTACTGCTAATCTCTTGGTCTCACTTTCACAAGGTGATCACGACACTACATATTTTAGACTGTTGATCATTTGACTGAAATCCAAAATTTCAATTTGATGAAAATATTGAAGGATAATAACTTCCCACTACTTCTCAGTCCCTCTCCCACCTTGAAATGATGGCAAAATAAAAATGAAAATAAGTTTTAAGGTGTCCCCAAGCTGTTCGCCCTTGGTTTGGGATCAATCCATCCATAATGGGGTGGTACACCCAGTACTAAAATCCTTTGTTTTAAATTAAATATTACTTTATAAAATGGTTGCTGGTTCGCAAATATCAAAAATCAAAATTATTCAAAGAAAAAGCCAGAAAGAAAAATAATACTCATATGCAGTGCTAACTTGAATATAATTTAAAATAAAGTTACATATTTAAGCATATCTTCATCTAGAGAACAAATACCAATAAAAAGATTGCAAGGAATAATGCAAGTCATGTGAAATATTATTTCATGCATAAGTATCATTTTGGTGCTGCTGGTACCAAAGATTTAAAGTGCTTGTTGTTTTTCACAAAGTCAATTGTCAATAAAAATTGCACGTGAACTCATGATTAGCAACTAGCTATAAACCAGATGTTCCCTGAGGCTAAGCATCTCATATAAGTTCCAGAAAGAGGTAAATTTGTAAGCTGCCACTCTGATAGAAATGGCTTGAAAGTTAAAATTCTGATTAGCAGATATATCTTAAAAAGGTCTTTTAAAAATACATTCAAACATTAGAGTCAAAGATAGATGGTTTCACGAAGAATGGCTCATTAATCGACATGATTGACCAAATTGTAAGCTAGCAAGCACAAAGAAGATACTAATTGTCTTCTTATTAACTGCTAAAGTTGAACTTGCTAGCTGCCACTGTTACTTAAATAATTTGCAAACAGATATTGGAGGGAGGTGGATGTCTCTTCAGAAATGCTCTTAGTGCCCATTCAGCTTTTAGAATCAAACACTGATGTAAAGAAAGGCACATAAAGTACAATTAATAGCTCTACAACCTAAATACTTATATAAGAACCTTACCGAAAATCTAATTGAAGCATAAATACTAAGCTCTGTGTTATGACTTGCATTATGAAAAACTCAAGAACTATTTCTTTTTCTTGTTCTGTTACATCTAATGAAATGAAGCATTCTTTTAGTACAAAACAAAATATTTCAGTTGACAATAGTTGGTCATATCCCTTCAAAAAAAACAATAGTTGGTCATAAAGAAAATATGTGTGTAAGATGCCTAATAAATGAATATGGAGGGAGATGATATCTCTAAATTAAAGATTTTCAAGTATTTTGCATTTAGTTGTCAAGGACAAATATATGCATAGCCCAGTGCAGTAGTAAGTCATTTATCTACAACATAATAGACTTACACAAGTCCTATCTGAAATTCAAGCAGAAACATAAGTCATCAGCCCCATGTCATCAATTCAAGGTCAGATTTTCAGAGCAATGCAGTTTTGAGAATCCTGTAATCTATCCAGATATATTTGCTATAAAATTGGAGATTTTTGTTTGCTCGTGCATATATATAAAATAAACCCCTACTGAACTAAGACTTAAGGAATAAAAGCCTAAGAACATGAAGCTACTACTTAACTCTCTTGAAATAGTAAATACCTTGGTCAATAACAGAAGAAAACGCTCCACATAGAAAGAGCGCCTTGGAAACCTCTAGCCTTTTGTAAAAGAAGGGAGGTTCAAACATGAGCGCACCCTGATGCATTATATGTGAAGGTAGCCTTGCATGAAACATACAGTGAAAACTCCCCAATCAAGCAGTATATTTTATTTCTTCATGTCCTCCCCAATGTCATGGACATTTTGCATCCATGGAACATATCCCCTCTTAATGAGTATCCTCACATCCAAAGAAGTAGATTCATCTTTGTATAGATTGTGTACTGCTTTCTTCATCAATCGGAAGTTCTTAGAATCACTAGAAGGAAAGCTTTCCTTATGAAGAACATCTTTCAAGAGCTCTAAAGCTTTAACTGTGTTTCCTTTCAAAATCAAAGAGTTTATCAGCAACAAATAGACCAAAGTATCTAGCTCAAAATTCCTCTCTTTCATCTCACTGTAATAGACAAGAGCAACATCTGCATAACCACACTTGCATAGACCATGGACAAGAGCCGTGTAACTCATCTGGTTCGGAGGACATCCTTTTTCCCTCATTTCATTCCACAAAACAAGAGCATCTTCAGTTCTTCCAGCATTGCACAAGCCATCAATTAAGCTTGTGTATGTGACTACTGTAGGCGACCTTGCTTCATCAATCATCTTAGCAAAACAAGCAAGTGAATAATCAATCCTGTCAGCTTTGCACCAACCATCAATCATCAAATTGTAGGTTACTACGGAAGGCACAAGTCCCTTCTCTAACATTTCATCTAGAATTTCTTGTGCTGCATTAATTCTACCAGCCTTGCAAAATCCACTGATCAAAATATTATGAGCAACCACATCTGGTAAATAACAATTTGAAGAAATATCATGGAAGAGATTCAGTGCTTTGTCTACCTCTCCAATCTTGCACATTCCATCAATGGCTGCAGAGTAAGCAACCATGTCAGGAAGAAAACCCACTTTAACCATGTCATTCAAAAAACCAGAAGCTTCTGCTACTTTTCCACTTTTGCAGAGCTGCTGGACCAGCAAGGTGCAATGCTTTATCCATGGCACATGTCCTTGACATCGCATCTCCCTAAGCAAGTCAAGAGTAGCTGATAAATCCCCTCTTTTGCAAAGGCAGTAGAATATGGAATTGTAAGTGAATTCTGTAGGAGTAAACCCAAATCCCTTCATTTTTCTCAAAACCTCATAACTTTCCTCCAACCTATCCACATTACACAGCTCACTGATCAAATTATTGTACATCAAAAGTTTCCCTTTACAACCTACTCTGATCATATCATTGAGAAGAACTAAAGCCACATCCAGCTTTGGGATCTTGCATAAACCACAGATCACAATATTAAAAGAATCATCATTTGGGCAAATGGGTTTCTTGATCTGAAATAGGGTTCCAGATCCAGTGCCGGGTTCACTAAAATCATACTCATCTACTTCCATTTGTGAGGCTTGTAAGCTTTGAGATTCAATCATTGCACTCAGTAGTGTGTGAGCCATGTCTACATCGCCATGACTAACGAGCCCATCTAGAACTGCATTATAAAGAGAGACCAGGCTATCCAAATTCAACTTTTCCAAATTTTCCTCAAGTAACCGGTTTGCATTGACTGAGTCCCCCTCCGCACAGAGTGTTGAGATCATCTTCTTGATTAGCTGAGCATCAGGGGATGTACCATTCTCTTTCATCTCCACATACAAATCCAAAGCCCTCTTGATCTCTTTCCCCTCACAAAGCCCCTCGATCAAAACACTGTAGAGTGCCAAATCCCCATTAAAACCTGAACCCTTCATCTTCTCAAACATCCCGAGCGCCTTGTCCACTCTCCCCTGCCTCGAAAACCCATGGATCAAGACGTGAAACGTCTTCTCACTCAGCATCATCCCAAGATCCTCCATCCGCTGGATCAATTCACAGGCTCTGTCAACCTTCCCCCACTTGCAAAACGTGACGATTAAGATCGTCATGACGTGCCCATCAACCCACCCGTTACCATTCATCATGTTGAAGATTTCCAGCACCTCCTCCAACTTCCCGGCATTGCAATATGACTGCAAGACCGACGTAAGCGTGTATTTGTCGGGCTCCCTTCCCCGACCGACCACCATCTCCCGAAATCTCGATTCCACTGCTTCGACCCGGCCGGCTTTAGCCAACACCTCGAGCAAACAGTTGTAAGTGTATGAATTAGGAACGCAATTCAAATCCCCAGCACGGTCGAAGAGCAAACTGGCCTCCTCGATCAAGCCCTGATTACCAAGGCACCTGATTAAGAACCCCAATGCGCCGGCCGTCATGGGGCAGCGAACCGAAACCACCTCCGCCGCCAGGGCTTTCAGCTGGGCACGTTGGCGGGCCCGGGCGAGGATGGAGGCCATGGCATTGTAGGTGTAACAGTTGTGGTGGAACCCGTGCTGCCACGAGGCCCACCGGAAGAACTTGTGCGCGGCCCTCCACCCTTTGAGGTCTTTGAGGACGGTCTCGACCGTCTCGGGGGTCAGTCCGCGGCCGAGGTGGCGGAGCTCCTCGCTTCTTTCCCGGAGGTTGAGTGGATTGGAGAATAGGTCGAACAGCTGGCGGACGAGCCGATTGCTCGGTAGGGAAGAATCGATCGGGTCGGAGATGGAGTGGAAATTAGGGTTAGTTGGGAGCGAAGAAATGAGGGGTTTGGGAGGGCAGAAGTTGGCGATCGTTCTGATTGCTCTTAAAGCCATGAATAAAATGGAGGGAAGGGAGAGACGATTTAGAATCGAATTTTGAATCAAGCGATGGTTCCGAACCGCCGTTATGGAGACTGGGGAAGAAAGGAGAGACACAAAAACGTTGCGGAATAAAGTGAAGGTTTGCCTTTGCTTTTTAGCTGGGCGTGGTTTCCAGCGTGGATGTTCTACCACTTTCAAATATTCAAGAGATTTTCGTTCTTTATTCTATTGGTTGTTTAAAGGATGGTTTAAGCTAGACGCTATGATTTCTTTGCAAATTTATTTTGAATTTATCGATTATTAAATTTAGGATTATATTATTCTAATCATTAGTTAGATATCTTGCCTGATGGGAAAGCAATAACATGTGGAGAGTACATCAACTCTTTTTAAAATTAATAATAGTATATTTAAATTAAATATCTATAATTTATATTATTAAAAATATTTAGAAATAAAAAATATCTATATTTTTGCAGGCTTTAACCCATACATCATATGGATACAAAAATAAATGATTTCTATTATGCTGGTATGTTAAAAATATAAAATATTATATTCAAATTTGAAAATCAATTTTATTGATCAAAATATATAGATGAAAAATTACTAAATTTTAATACCTAGCATATTAGTTTAAAAGTTTGCTTTTTCTTCTAACTTGATATATAAGTTGAAAACTATCAAAATAAGTATTTTTTGATTTATAAGCATTTATAATAAAATAAATCATGAGAATCTTTGATTTTGATTAACATTAAAATCAAGAGGAATTGATACCCTTTCATTTTGATAGACTAAAAGTTATATAAAGGCTAATATTTTTAATTCATATTTCATCGTCACGCTAAAATCACTATATTTAAATATACCAACTCTTGCTAAATCATAATATGTTATGCCTTTTCTTATGCTTTTCGAGAAAAAATTTATGCTCAATAAACCCTTTGAGATTTGAACACCTTTATATCATTCATTCCAAACACCTTTATATCATTCATTCCTTTGAAAGTACTTTGCTAAAGCATCAAATTTATCAATCCATAATTTTCTTACATCATTAGGTTTTGCAATAGACCATTATAGTTTGCAAAATATCTTCATAATTCAAAGAACATTTAAAGTTTTGTTGTATCTTAAACATTGAGATATAGATGATGTTTTTGCAAAGACTCTTTGAATATCGAGCATTTGTAGCCATCAACTAAAAATAAGTCATCAAGTGATCTACGTCCTTGAACATGATTTAGTAATAATTTTAGACAACACCTCTCTCCCTTAAATAGGTTGTGATATTGATGTGATTAATCTATTCTTTTTCCTCTTAGTCCTTTTTTTTCTTATTTGATCATACGGTTCATAACATCAAGAGAATTTTCTATAGAGGAATTTTATTGCTTTTTTATCCTTTTGTGTTCATTTCAACAACCTCTATCAACATTGTCTCAAAAGTACTTTAGACATCAATTAGTATAGTAGATTTGGATTCTCTTAACAATAAATAGAGTGCATATTTGGAAGATGCAGTTATAAATTTTTACACGAGGATATATCTTATTATGGTTAAAACCAAAAATTCTATACATGATCATTTTGAGTTTAATATATCTTAAATTTCTTTTTATTTAAGATTGCAAGCCATCATAATGAAAAGTTTATTTTTTTTCAGCCATTGCATCAAGATATGCATGCCCTATATCTCTCGGCCTACCAATAAGTTTTATTATTCTTAACTAATACTTTTTTCATTTGATTATTCAAATACACTATGTACAATCTATATATTTATATATAAAGCAAACCTTCAACGAAATTTAACCTAATTGGACTCCAATTGCTTGCCATATGTCCTTCTCCTCTTTTCCATAATGAGAAGTATTTTCCATAATGAGAAGTATTTTTTCTGATTCTTGATAGTGACTCTCCACTTTGTTTCAATTTACTGCCACATATCATCTTGAGAAGTAAAAATAATAATTGGATTAGAAAAATACTGAAGGACCAAACATAGCATGCAACTGTGATTAAAAAGGCCAAACGTTCTTTATAGTTAAGCAATGCACATTGGAAGAATAAAAGCATTAATGTATCTTATGCTAGATAAGGCTATATTAAAATTTTTAAATGTCACACACTATCTCAATCTTATTATCAAAGCCTTGCCATGTCAAATCTACAATTACAACCACATATTAGGTTTGGTGCAAGCCACCAATATGCTCGCATAATCATGAACTCTTAATATAAAGCAAAGAGAAATAAAGGGAAAAAAAAAGAAAGAAGATGAGAGTGAGGGTGAGTTAAAAAAGTAATGAGAGAATAAAGAGATAATTAAGTGCTAGTTCAAGATAAGTGGCAATATTTTTGTCACACTTTTTTTTTTGTTTGATATATATATATAATACATATATAAAGTAGATGACTTTGGCAATAGGGGAAATCAGCCACGTATCCAAAAAATTGCATTCCTAGGTTTGAATGGGCAGAGAGGGGAAAAAAAGTTGGCTACATTTTAATGAGTGGATACAATTCTTCTTAGACTTTGCATATATAAAAAAAAAAGCAATGACGTTATATAATAATGTAATATATGAGAAAGACTGGCTATGATAGTAGTAAAGAAATGCATGAGTAATAGAATAGAGATATGGCTCATATCCCTATTCTTCAAGGATAAAGTATAAGATTACTAGTGAAAGAAAGAGATGCATCTAGATAATATCCTTGATAGAAGAAGATGATCAGAAGTTGACCTCCTAGGGTAATATCTCCTCCAAGTTGCATAACTTCTACAAAGGCATCTTTAGAGGATCCACTTCTCCCATGGCCTCCATGGAGTAAAGATTACTGTATGATCCCTCCTCGACTGACAAGAAAGTTCTAATAGAACCTTTCTTCTTACATGAAATTAAAACAGTTGTCTTTTCTTTTGGGGCTTTTAAAGCATTAGGTCCAAGTGGATTCTCCTACTTCTATCAAAATATTGGAATCTCCTTAAGGATGATATCATGTTACTTCTTCATGACTTTTACAAGGGTGCTCTGGACTTGCATAGATTGAATTTTGCTTATATTATAGTGATTCCTAAAAAGGAAGATGCTTTCATAATAAAGGATCTTCAGCCTATTAGTCTTATTAACAACACTTATAAAATTATCTCTAAGATTATGGCATTCAAGCTAGCAAAGATCCAGGTTCTACTAGTAGATGAAGTTCAATCGGCCATCATAAAAGGAATACCAATTGTTGACAATTTTCTCACTACTCATAAGATGCTAAATTATTATAGAAGAAATGGCAACTCAAGTATTCTCTACAAATTGGATTTTGAGAAGATGTTTGACAGAGTCAATTGGACCTTTTTTTTGCAAAAGTGTTAGTGGCCCAAGGATTTTCGATTTAATAGAGTGATTGGATACTCCTTACTCAAATTAGCACTGTGGTTATGGTAGTCCATGGATATTCAAGCAAATAGATCAAGTGTAGGAGCTTTGCTAAAGTGATCATTTCTTTCTTGGGCTATTTATCTTGGTTATAAATGTGCTCATCATGTTGTTAAAGTGAGGTGGACAAGTCAATTTGGTTAAAGGCATTGAAAATTCTTCATATTCCTGTGACATCATGAGCTTGCATTTTGTAAATGGTTCCTTTTGTTTTGTGCGGTAAAGAAAGGAGTCTTATTGCTATGAAAGTAAGCCTCAGTACTTTAATTAAAAATGCATTAGGATTCAAGATCAACTTTCATAAAAGCTCAATGATCTACTTAAATATTGAGGTGGAGATAACCCAACCTTTCATCATCCTACTGAATTGTAAGAGAGGTGGACTACTATTCACTTACCTAGGACTTCCATTAAATGATCAGAAGCTACCAAAGTAATGTTGGTAACCACTCATAGAGAAGATAGAAAGGAGACTTGCCTCATGGAAGGTTAGACTGCCATATATTGGAGGTAGACTATGTCTCATCAACTCCATCTTCACAGCTCTTCCATCTTACTTTATATTAGTACACTATTTGTTGAAATGGATGAGTCAGGATTGAAAGGCTATAAAAAGAACTTTTCTTTTAAAAGAAAAAGAGTCAGCTAGTGGTATTCATTGTCTAATAAACTAAGCTAAGGTCTGCCAAAGTAGAAGACAAGAGACCTAGGCATTTGGAACCTAAACTACATGAATACTATATTGCTAGCTAAATGGACATGGAAGTACCTAAACAATCATGTAAAGAGGAGCAACCCTTGGTCTAGACTAAACATTAAAGCATACTACTCAAGGTACGGAGGAGGAGTAGGCTTCAGAAGGTCTCTTCAATGTGAGAAAATGTATGTAAAGAGCTGGATGCCTTTTGAAATTGCATAACATTTAGAGGGAATGAAAGAAAAATTAGATTTTGAGGAAGATAGCTCGTTAGCACTTACTCCAATCTCTTCCCTCTTCAAGGAGTTATATGAGAGAGCAACTATGAAAAATTACTCAGTAGCCTTGATGTGGAGCCATAGAGCTCAAAAGTGGCGAGTCCATGTGCATGGTCCACTTATAGCCTTGAAGCATCTGTGATTTTATCAACTCCATAGTTTTCTTACCCTCACCTCCCTAGTACCAATAGCCGATGTATCAGTTTGGAAGCTAGGCAATGATACAAGCATTATGTTAACTCCTTATATAGATTCATCAATCACAGAAGGTAAAATATCCCTTTTATAGAGTGGTATGGAAGGCCTTTATCACAAAGAAAGTGAAGAATTTTCTTTGGCTAGCCCTATATAATAAGGTGCATGCTAGTGAAGTACTTGCTAAAAAAGGATGGTCAATGATTATCGAATTTATGATGTACAAAGATACCTTAGAATCGATGGATTACTTGTTTATTAATCGTCTATTCTCAAGGTTGATGTTAGAGTGCATAGCCATTAGACTGAGGATAAAAAGACTACCTACCAGCATCTTCAAACTCTAAGCTGAATTGAGGAGGAAAAAGTTAGCAACTAATGGAAGGGAAGTTTGGGATTAGTTGATAATAGCTTTTATATGAAGGGAAAGAAATATAAGAATCTTCTTAAAAATAAATGTCCCACAAAATTTGATTCTGCACAAGATTTTAGCGAGCTTCAATATGTAGGAAAATCTATGCCCTAAGAAGTAGGAGGTTCTTTCACAAACTTATAATATGATATCCTTTATCTTATATTAATAAAATTTGGTGGGGGAAACCCTTCTTACCTCACTTTTAGGTCCAAACCAAAGTTCTTGATCCTAATTTGATAAGTACAAATGTCCAATGGGCTATAAAAGCATAAGGTTGTGGTAGTTACATAGCTTGATCTTTGTAAGATGATTATATAAAATGTGTGCTTCCTATGGTTATTAAGTAGGGGACACCAAGACTAGAAGTCTCAAGAATGTTACGATCTTGACATGGATTTCATTAAACTTCTTATAGAAATTATGGTGCTTACAACATGCCATTGGTGTATTTTGAATGAATCTAATTAAATAAATAGCTGTAAATCTAGGAACGGTTCTTGATGATATGAAAGCATATAAATGATTTCTCTTTTTTTTTTCCCTAGTCACAACAAGGAGCACTCCTCTAATTGAGCCTAAAGGGCCAGGGCATGTAGCTTATAACTAGTCATTTGTGCCAGCAAGTTTCATGCATCTATTAACAACTTATTTTTACTTTACATTTCATAAAAACCCTTTATATTTATGTCACCCAAAAATCATGTATAATGTGCCTCAAATTCATAGCCTCCTTAAAAAAGGAGCACGGTTCCAAGTACCAACTATTGTTTAAGATCCAAATGGAGAAACATAAAGAACATTAGTTTTTGAAACAATCATTTTGACTAGGCCTGATATGAGTTGGGATCCTCTCTTCTTCATATTTGATCTAGAGAAATTCAGTTTTACATTACTAGACATCCATGTATTATGGAATTGCCAGGGATTGAGCAAGAGTTATGAGATATATGGCTAGCCCTGCTCCATCATTGGCCATTAGGCAATACACTGACAGTTGGTGCTAGAGAAATGAACCTTCTATTTTAAATGCAAGCTGAAGAATCCCTACTTACTTAATATAGCTTCTACTTAATTTGCATAATTGGTTTATATATTTCACGGACCTCTCTATTTCAAATGTAGGCCGGAGAATCCCTACTTACTTAACATAGCTTCTGTTTAATTTGCATAATTTAGTTATGTATTCTTTCAAATTAGACATCAAGAGGCAATGTTTAGCATATCGTAATATTTGAAAGGTACTCTGACATTATTAAATTTATATTGTGACTAAGCAGAAGAACTTTAATCAGTTTGAGTTGATAGGAGGCCTATTGTTGGAAACAATTTTTACTTCTCTCCGAAGAAAGCATGATTAAATTAGAAAGAAGCAAGGGGTGGTTGCTAGATCTTGGAATCTAAGTTAAACAATCACTCATGTAGCATATGAACCCATTTAACTAAAAACCTCAATGCAAGACTAGGATCTGTAATAAGTTTTGAAATACCATGGTATAAGGGTAATGTACTGAAACTGTGCATACCTTGGTATGCCCCCTCTTTTCTCTCAGTTTACCAATATTTTTGGTACAGCACATTATGTACTCTAATACTAATACAGAGTGATAAGAGAGGTACATTCTGCAATGCAGTCAGTTTTCCTAATATTGATTTATAATCATTAGACCATTGATGATATATTTTGATAATTATTTGGTGATTCACATCAGAACTATTTTACTATTTAGCGAAAAGTTAAACACATCATGATAAATAATTAATTTATTCAAAAAAAGGTTCAAGATTAGCAGACATATTAAATCAAGTCTTATGAAATTTTTAGCATCGCTCTATATGTTTTTAGTGTGCCCATGAATTCTTGTTCAAGTCATGTGTTTCCCAAATGAGTTTAAGTTACTTGCACATTTCCTTTAATACATAGATAGTGGCACACCTTTCTAGGCTATATTTTTTAGCCCAAACTATGCATAATAGATCCTATAAACATAGAACCCTAGTTAAGGCTTTAGGGGTTCTTTCGATTTTTATCTGCTACAAAAGTGATCAACATAATATGTAATATATAGAGCATATTTTCTTTTTTCCTTTCTTTATTATCCTCTTTTATTTCTTGAGAATGATCAAAAGTATGCCCTGGATGCTTCTCTTGGTGCCTGCTTAGCTTAATGTTTCCATTTATTAAAAACATATTTTCTCTCAAATAGTGTTTTTGATCAATTCATAAATTGAATTATCGCAGGTGAATTGGGCTTGCAATCTTGCATAGAATGCCATCTCTATGAATATCCTATATTCACTTTTCAAAATACTGTAAGAGATAAGTTGACACCTTTCTTTGGATCATTATTTGAGCACTAAAATCAATTAGATTCTAAATAATATATAAAAACATGTCCCTTGAATTATAATTTACAATATGATCTAATTGATTGCAGAATTCTGTGTAGTTGTCAACTTATTGGAGAGTAACTATCTATAAAAGATGCATTTGTAGGATTTTGTGCTCCATACTAGATGACTCATTTTAGAAAATCCATAATTGTAACTTCTGTAGTCATAGCAATGCCGAATGTTATAGGCCTTTTCTAGAATATTGATGTCTATACCACCAAGAGATAAATTCATTTTTCTATTTCTCTTAGCAAAATTTTTTAAATTGTAATATTCAAACATTGCTATTTTAGTAGGAACTTCTTGAATGTATGATGAGGATCTTTGATGCACGCAAGCCACTCTAATACCGAATCTGATGCAGGAAAGACATTTTGATACCAAATCCAATGTAAGTGGAATACGAAGAGAATAACTACTAGTCTCACGCTAACTTTTTGAAAATCTTTGATTCAGCATTCTCGATCACCTTAAAGAATTTTGTGATCTCACATAATTCAAGCAAGGGATCATCTAAGCCAGAAAGAGAAAAAACTTTGAAAATTTCATTGCTTAATTCATTGATTTAATGTGATATACTAGGAGCTTATTTATAGAGCAAAATTAGCTCAAAAGAAATCAGACTAGAATCAGAATATTTCTAAAATAAGATATCACTAATCATAAACTTATTCAATGTTAACAAAAATAAAGCTCCTATTAATAAAAATAAAACTCCTAAGAGTAGAGACTAGAGTTGATTAATTGGTGATGTTAGTACTGCATTATAGTGGCAAAATCTAGATAAATTCCAGATTTTGGTGGACGATGGTGGTTAGAAAGGGGTATGATATTGAAACAAGTGAACACGGAAAACAAGACTGAACCAAGAAGAATAGCCATTGCTATAGGGAGGTCGCATAAGGTGTTGAAGGTAATCCTTAAATGAATCTCTAAGCTCCTCAATGTTGTTGAAGCACTCAAGATCCGAGCCTGGTTCTAGTGCGGTGGATCCAACCCATGCAAGCAGGGAGATAGGAAGAGTGGAAAGGTCGACAACGAGCATCTTGTTCCAGTCGGCAACGTGGATAAGATTAGCCTTCTTGGTGGCCTCAACAATGGGTTTTTTAGACTTTCTAGTGGTCTTTGAGATGAACTCTTAGGAGCACTTGCCAGCCCCCTTAGTCAGCTCCTGCTACTGTTTCACTAGGAAGAAAGGCCGATGGAGATCATCGGCTATTAGGAAGAGGGTGTTGGTGGTGGTGGTCAAAGGTGGTGGTTCGTTGGCGTTAGGACGTGGAAAGAGAAGGACCGAGCTTTGGGAACAACCTTGTTGGTTAGGGATTTGGCTCATTGTGGACAGGGAGACTCCTTCTAAGGATGCGGTAGCAAAGGGAAGGAATTGGACTTCTCTCCATGCATGGCGACTGTTGGCATAGGAATTGCCATGGATGCTAGTCTTTTTTTAGGTAATATATCATACCATACTAACCGTATTGAATAAGTAATATACCTCTATAGGTACCTGGTGCCAAGATTGTGGACTATGGATGCTAATCTTCTTTTGGGCGAAACCTAGTTACCAATACTTACCATAACAATAGTGACAGAATATAATAATTGGTGCCAAGATGGCAAAGGTGACTCCAACTATTATTCACCGGTATGATATCGTGCCAAGGGCATATCAAGTTTTAGGTGCCCACCGGTATGATATTATACACCCATATGGACTAGCATAAATGATGCTTCAACACTTTCATGTAACATTATTAGTTGTATATGTCCTAAATTATCCTCCTAAGCATTTCTCCATTTCATTAAATTTTCTTTAATTCTAGCAAAGATAATTTTATGAATCTTTTCAAATTTTAATATGATGGATGTGGGAGGAAAACCTAATCATTCCTTCATTTATGCTTTGCTCTGCTAATATTTGCATCAAGTGTGCCATTTTTTGTTATATCGAATATCTTGGCCGTGTCTTTAGAAGTTTCCCTCATGTTTCCATATGATACCTTTTTCCTCTTAATCAAGTCACCATGCCATGGTCTCTGCATGAATATCAGTATCTAGTTTTTCGGTTTTACCGATGACTTCCTCATCTATCATATATCTTTTGTAAGCAGTTATATATTTCTCTTAAACATTCTTCCCTAACCACTCTTTAATCTCATTGTAGGAGAGTTATAATCATTAAACAGATTTATCCTTAGTGATTTGAATTATTTCCATCTGTATATAAGTTTCCATTGCAGCTCTTTATCTAGCATAAATAACAAAACCAATCTTATCTCCCACAAATCCTACGACCTGCATGAAATGAATAGCTTCAGATTTACATCATTTATTGTTCCTGTCTTCGTTTAAAAATTTGGAGCATTTTTTTTCAAAAAACAGTTCTCAAGAAAACTGCAATTTTGGTAATAATCTCAAATTGTGAATCCTTGTCTTTAGTATCCTCTCTCTCTCTCTCTCTCTCTCTTTATGATCGGCCTCCATCTTGTTTCTTTTTATCACTCTTATCTGTTAAGGATTTTTTTCTTCCTTATCGGTAGGAGAGAATCTTGTGGTATTGTCTTGAAAAAAAGTTGTGCTGATTATGAAACTAGGATAAAAAAATAGCTCAAGGCATATTGCGTCCAAGACCAAATTATTAAATCAATGACTAGAATTGGTTGTTCTCCAAGTTACACAAGCATAGCATCCAAAGGGCCAGAGGCCAAATCTGATCATCTCCATATTGATTTGTATAGCTTGTACTCATTAAAGGAATCTCTTCAAATCTTAGAGATATCTTTCTTTTTTCAGGGTTTTTGTCCAAATTTGAATGTTTTGATGACCAGGGATGACCATAAGTTCCTATCATGTTTTAGGATGAACTATGATTCATTGAATCCTGCAGCTCTTGACATTGGTTAGGGTCAAGATTAACAACTAGTAGGAGGTTGATTAGTTTCACGAATTGCCAAGGAGAAGGGTTGTTGCCACACTTCGATAGCACCTTTGATATGCAAAATACTGTGGTTGCAGATTATATAAATTCCCCCTTTTTCTTCTTTTTTTCTCGATTTCAAATTTTCTTTTTCATTAACATTTTCTCCCCTTCCTTTCTTATTATGTTTATCATTCACGAGAAAGCATCTACAAATCATCCTTTCATAACATAATTACTTCACTGTTTTGTTCTTGTTCCCTGGGAGATTTAACTTCAAGATAATATGAAGCATCAAACATGGGCCCGATGCTTGGCATTGGTGAATGGAATTTATCGAGCCATGTTGGGTCTGAGATGAGGTACCAACCCACCCCAGACTCAACCAACTAGGGGGATTAGGCCTACATTTTAACCCAAACCCCACCCATCCAACAACCTGGTCAGGTTCGGGTCAGGTAGGACAGGGTAAGGATTGGATCAGGTAGGAACTGAGTCTAGGTTGGATTGGATATGGTTCGGGGCTAGGTTTGGGTTGGGTCAGGGTTGCCTTGTGTCTCTAGGAGGCACTATAATTTGGCAAGCTCAATTTCCTTTCTGCATTTTGGTATGTTCTATAAGAAATTGAGTCATATGTTTGGGCTGAAACAGATCATAAAATCAAACCCATACCCAAACATAACATATGATTGGGTTTGGCCAGATTCTAGTTGGTTAAACTCTTAGTAGATCCAAAACCAGAGCCCAAAAAAATCACTTGTCTCTATATTTGGACCTCTGCCTACCCCATAGATCTACCTGTTTGGATTGGGTTTTGGTCTGCATGCTTCAATGACATCCCTAGGATGATGGGTCAGGCATTGAGACTCCCCTTTGCATTGAGACATTTCTCCCCACCCTTCCTTCTGGTGCTCATCTTGTCTAATTGATTGCCTATGAAGTGTTCAGCATTTTATTAGTGCAAGTGCAAACCGTCATGTTATGAAATAATTATTTTCCTATTTTGTTTGTTCGAAACCTAACTCTAAGATAATGTAAAGCATAATTAAAGCCTTGGTGCATGGGATTGATGGATATGAGTACTAAATAAGAAGATTACTAATGGACTAATAATGGGTAATAGTGCTCTTAGGTAAGAAGATCAATAGTTGCTTCGATGATGCAAATATCAAGTTGCTCAAAGAATATCTATCTGCCTACATGCCCAAACCCCCTCCCTTCCCCCCTCTCTCCTTCATCTCATTGATTGATTGCAAGCACTAAGATGCTCTGTTGCAAGTGGCAACTTGTTGCATGATTGAAACCACTATGACTTCCATTTTGAGTTTGTTCCTTTTCATAGTAACGATGGGTTACCGTAGAAGCTTTTATTGTAGCTTTCCTGCCCATAAAAGAGCAACACAACATCCAGTGTTTTGGACCTCTGCTGAAGGTTTCCATGTTGAGTCCTTTTCCTCATGATTCCAGACCATGCCTGAGTTATAATGGGGCCATTGCTGAGTATTGATGGCTTGTTCCGGCTGTGTTTGATGGATTCTTCCCTCATGCACTAAAGATAGCCTCTTTTTCTTTTTCCTTTTTCTGAGCAGAGATGAGGCTCACTTTGTGGATCTCTTTGTAAGGGCATTCAACATGCCGGCCATATAAATCTAAGAAAAGTTATGCCTTCTTCCTGCTTGGCCACATAAAACTCACCCAACTTGTCCACTTTTTATGATGGAGAGCCCTCCTAGGAAATCAGCTGACAGTCTGGGCATTATGAGAATGCCTTGGGATCTCAGTTCAAAGTCTAAACATTGTAAAAAACTTCCGACTGTTTACGAGGTTAAGAGTCAAAAGAAGTTATATTTTATGATGCATGGGACCATTGTCACTATGAACTCTGAAAATCCATCAACAGCAATCAATATCCACGATTGACAGCAATCAAGTTTTGTAGCAGCTTCATGATGTGTGCTGAATAGAGTTTGGAGCTGTTACAATGGGTGCATTTTTTGTGTGCGCTTGTCAACTTTTTTCCACTAGTTTGTCCTACATATTGGATATGTGATATATGAGTTGGTGCTATATTAATTCTCCACAGGGAACAAGAAAAGCAGGGTGACTCCACTAGGTGTCAGGTGATGAGATGAATCCAAAAATCTAATTAGTTATGATGTTTACCATTTCTCTCATGGAGCTGTCTGCCATTTTTTTCTTTTTTCCCAGATATGTTCCAAGTATCGACTTAAAGGCACTGATAAGAAGCCAGTAGTTCCCTTCGAAAGGCCAACCACACCTTATGAACCAAAGTGCCTTTACAGGCGCTTCCACTAGGTGGTAGTGTTGCACTCAGCGGATCTAATGCTGTATTTGTTGTTCCCTTTTTCTTTTTTTTTCCCTTTTCGGATGCAAGTAGAGGAAGGCAACTTTCCCTGGGGTTGGCAAAAATGGATCTGATCCATTTATTCGGTTCATATCCGACCGACATAGATAGATTTGAGTTTGTGTTAAACAGATCCTGATTGTAAATAAGTTAATTCATCTCAATTCATAAATTAAATGGTCGGGTTCCGATTTGATGTCATTAACCTATTTAATCCATTCGAATAATTAGTTGGATCGAATGGTTTAAGCTGATCCATTTATCCAATCCATTTATACTATTAGTTAACAGGTTAAATATGTTAAATAAGTCGACATAATAGATTAATCACGTTAAGTGGGTTGGATCGAATTACTTATTTATTAAATAAATCAGGTTTAAAATTCTAGCTTGTTTAATAAATCAATTAGGTTCAGATTGATGATTTTTATGGTCGATCCATGTTAGATCCAACCCGTTTATGACTTGATCCGGCCTGATTGCCACCCCTGACTTTTCTCAAATATAAAATAGGGTTGTTGGTGCTTAAAATTTGTTGGTAGGTTTAATAATTTGATGAATTCAGAATATTGATAAGAGGGATACATGAACATCCCAATGAAGTGATATTTATATTATTTGCAGTGAGATTAAACTACACGCTGGAAGAGAACCTTGGAGATGTGAAGGTCGAAGGCAGTGGATGGGCAGTGGGCAGCGTAGTCGAAACTCTTTGCAACGGCAAGGAATGTTTGCCTGGTTTGGTTGCTGAGGTTGGAGGAGCTCTGAAGCGCACACTGAGCTAACTCTTGCATTGCCTTTTCTGCTGCCTCGTCGCCATCACATGTGGCCAAGCTGTTCTTTGTGGTTTCCTGGTCAGATGGAAATGGAATTCTTGTAAGCTCACAACTCACTGAAACAATCATGGAAGGCACAATCATGTAAGAAAACGACCTCCAACTGGGGGTCTTCAAAATTCCAACAAATTTATATATTGATTATCTGATAACCAAAATACTGAGAGCTAATCTTCTTCATAAAAGATATATATATATATATATATATATGAGGACTCATTGGGTCATTTGAGAAGCCAAGAAGATGAGTGACTGAATCAAAGATGATGAAGGATTGATCTTAAAGAGAGATAATATAAGGAGTTCTGGCCCTCTCTCTTCAGCTAGCTAGCAACGAATGAGCCATGCAGTGAAGATGGGTTTGGTGAGTCAGGTTTGAGTACTCTTCTGAGAATTGAAGAACCAACATGAAATGTGCCTTCATCAAGCTTCTGATCAAATTGTTGGGCTTGAGGCAACCACCAATCCACCTACTCTAAAATCTTTTGCACTAATCAGTGCTACATTTAGGGTATCCATGTGAACCATGATTTCAATTTGATTCAAATTTTTTTCTCTTAAATTTTTTTTTTTTTTAATTTGAAAACCTTTGAAGCTTTAAAAAAAAAAAAAAAGATTCAGCTACTATTTAAATTTTTAAAAAATAAATATAAATCGAGTTGAATTATATATATATATATATAATATTCATGCTGCAGTTAAATATATTTAAATAATTAAGTTATATAAAATATTATGATCTTATGCGATGATAACCCTAACCAAATCGAAACTTTTGATCCAATCTGGTTTGGTTTATTAAAACACCTCTTTTAAACTTATCCGTCGCCCACCACAATTGGCAAATCTCATGTAGCGGTGGGTGGGGGCCATTCATCTACCGTCCGTCGGCTGAAGCGCACATTTGAACGTAGCAGTTGTCGTGCACTCGGATGCAGGCATCGAGCGAGGGTGAGGGCCCGTCTTCCAATGGCTGCAGTTAGTGCACGATGCACCTGGAGAGCAATGGTGTCATTCATTCAATCATCCGACGTGACAATCTCACATCGATCAAAACATCCTCTCCGGACAATCATTTGTCCCACCTCGAAAGTTTTTCCAGCAGCGCGCAGGATTTTATCACAGCGGTTGGCTTCACTCTAGGAAGCTGAGAGTTTGCTAACGTAGAAGATCTCCCCTTCCTTCTTTATTTTTTTATATATTCTTTTTCACCAACTTTATTAAGCTTATAGAATTTACAGCAAGGACGAGAAAGAGACAAAAGAAAAAAAAAAAAATTATAATTTCTTTAATAAAAAATTAACCACTTTCTTAAACAGCAGTTGCTTTGCAAAATGATACTTCTATTTGGGACAAATGTTATAAGAACCAATAACAGTTATTTTTCATGCTTTTCAATAATTAAGCCAATAACTAATTTATATGGCCGGAATATATATATAGTCATGCATCCATAACTGTCACAACCCTTCTTCAATGATCATCTTCACATGGATGATGTACGATTGATTAGACCATCTAGCTTGCAAGATGAGCCAAACAAGGAACTTGTATACAACGGATGAGTAAATGGATATGCATCCACTTGCATTGCATGTTTCAACCGTTCAGATCATCGATCGATGCCTAAATGATGTACAATTGAACTACAACATAAGGTTTTATTTATATTTGATGATTGCATATCTCTAGCAAGAAAGAATTCTTTTTTTTTCCATCACTAATATTATCCTAATATGTAATAAATAATCATTAAAAAAAATCAGTGCAAGCATTTAAACATTATGTATACCAAATATTAATAAAGTTACCAAACAATTCCTAGTGTTGACTGAAATCAGAAGATTCGTTTCATCTTATAAAATTTTCTTCAATGCACGATTCCTCTTATAAAATACAAATATCATTTTATTAGGCATAATAAGAATAATTATGAATATGATTATATTCTTAGTGCAGATGATTATTGAGGGATGCATAGTTATTTTACACAGTTATTAAAGGATAGTAGTAAGGATCATAAATTATAAAAAATTGATAAGATGGATGAGATGTTACGTAGTTGGTTGGTTAATGGAGACTATACCTTACATAGCTTAGCCCAGTGAAAGGTCGGTTACTAATTTATGCTAAAAATATGTACAGTGGCATCAAGCTGTAGATGATGCACCATCGAACTGGGCCCTCTAATTTATAACAAAGAGATAGCAAAAAGCAGTGTCGGAAAGTAGATGTTGGAGAAGGCGATGGACGGTACCTCGCAAAGCCACATCCGGCGCTGGAGTTGGTGGCAGACAGAGGAGGTGAGGCGGGCCAGCCGGTCGAACTCCGAGCAAGCCGCTGCGGACCGGACCACGCTGAACCGGCCAGCACAAATCTCCACGGTCCGGACCAGCAGCGACCCGGTCTCCTCCCGCACGTGTGTTCCATCGTCCTCGTGCCTCCATGTCAGCAGCCACTCAGTCCACTGGAAGAAGACAACAAACCGACAAAAGGAGCGGCCTTCCGTCGCCTCTTATGGCACGTACCAAGGTTTATTTTTTAATAGAGAAAAGAACGCTTACGGCTCCTCTCAGCTGGCGGCCGACGTGGTGTCTTGGGAGAGCCGGCGGCGCGTCGGACGCGATGCGGTCGAGCAGCTGTTGGACGAGAACCGGACCCACCACCTCCCCCCCTCCTCCTCCTCCTCCTCCTCCTCCTGGTCCCGTTCGTTTCCACCCAGGCCTGCACCCACTTTAAATACGTATAAATATATATTACCATACGTCACCGTTTGTCCTGTTCCAATGTCACCGATGCGAGAATACTCGGTGCCGAGACGTTGACGGCTTCGGTAACGTAAACATTTTACTATGCGACACCTGTCTCTCCTTCCTTTCCATTTGAAAACAAAACAAATAAAATACGAAGGACAATTGGAGAACGCAGGGCCTCTTTAGTCATTGAAGGTGCTTTCCATTTTACATCTCTCGTTGTCTCCTCCATTTCCAATTTTTCTTTTTTTAATATAAAAAATTTAAAACATACTCCTTTATTAAAAATAAAAAATATATATTATTTATTTAAAAAATTTAAAAAATATGCAATGGTAATAAATGATGATGGTAAAGAATGGTTGATAATAAAAATAGACAGATATAATGATGAAAAACATAATATATATATATATAGTATTCATTTAAATTTGTTGGTTATTTATTAAAAAAATAAATTAAAATATAAAATTCCGTTCTTTTAATCCTCTTGTGAAGAATTTTGCTATGGTATTGCATAGGCTATGAGAAAATGAAAAGAGCTACAGGGGATTTGCATGTTAGTTTAGTATGTTAACCATTGAACTTGCATGGAGTAGCAGTATAGCTAGTTCCTTTTTAGGCACATGGTATGCGTCAAAGTGCAGGGGACACGTTTTAGCAAAAACACGCACCTGGTAGGGCTGTGGTTAGTATTGCCATGTCCATCAAGGAAGCCTTGCACGAAGGCCTGCCTCGCTTCCTCCGGACACGCCTGGTTGCGAAAGTGGGAAGAGATGGCGTCGGCGACGATGGCAGTCCGGGCCCATCCCAGCCTTTCCGCCACCCGATCGGGTTCGAATACGCAAGCCGACGCTAGGAAGTAGGCCTTCAGCACGCTCCTCCGCCTCACTCCGTGCTTCGCCAGACCGCTCTCCTCGTACCACCTGACCCCCCATCATCACCACCAATAGTTTCATCATCATAACAATTAAAAAATAAAAAATAAAAAAAATCAAGGCGATTGTACTCACTTCTGAAGGCTCAGCCACTCCACCTGATGGAGCGACTGGCATCGGTTGAAGTCGGCCTTGGCAAGCTCCAGGTACGCATCATTGTTCACACGTGGCATCCTGCGACCACCCCTCACACGTGTGAGCTCGCCCTTCGTCACTAGATTTTAATAGTGATCGATATATATATATATATTTTAATTCAAACCTGTAGAGGGTCTTGCCAATCCAAACGTCGGTTGCACCTCCGTAGTGCTCCAGGTACAGCCTCGCCTCTACGCGTGGTAGGCTCGCGTACCAGGGAAAGTCCAACGCATACTCCACCTGTTGGTTGGTTAATTGATAGTGAAACCCGTAAGCAACTGCCAGGATTTCTTTTCTTTTCTTTTCTTTTCTTTTTTTTTTCAGGAGAAAATGATAAAATATGAAGGACACGTCGAACTACCGTTTCGAAAGATTCGTTCCCATTTTAAGACGAGAAATTTTTTGTGGTCTGTATCGCATGCTTTTATTCGTTCATGTGGAATAATATTTTTTTAAAAAAATAAAACGTTAAGCAACGAAATCTATTGAGCATAAAAAATTTATTTAAAAAAGTTAACATTTTATCTTTGATGTATGATACTTGTTACGTTATCATCATATTGATGAATAAAAATGTGCCATGCAAGTCAGCAAATATTTTTTTGCATCATCGCATGCGATGGATAAAGAATTTTGCTTTTAAAATTCTTCCGAAGGTAAAACATTTGCTTTTAAAATTCTTCCGAAGGTAAAACAACGAGTACGAGTCAACTAGGCGACTGAAAGCTGGTACTTATATGAGACAGAACTCGAAAGCGTCGTCAATTATTATTCTTCTACCGAAGAATGGAAGAAGAGGACGCTTGACATTTCCACGCTCCTCGTTCGTATAACGCCAAGCACATAGCTTATGCACCGGCTTGGTGCTCAACTTTGCGATTTGGTCGCATCTAGGTGTTACTTTTACGTAACTACCGTTGGGTCTGATGTGGCTCAAAGTTTATTGTGAGACTTTATTTTCTGCCCAAAATGCTATCGTAGGATGACAATTACAAAAGAAGATCAGGAAAACAGTATTTTACAATTAAGGTTAGTTATGGATCGAGTTAATTTAGATATGGACTAGGTTGAATCGGATTTAGGTTAAAAAAATTCTTAATCTATTTAGACAGTTTATGAGAGATCCCTCCACCAACTGTACTTTAACAAAACACTTCTGCAATATGTTCTTTTAACAAATAGTCCTGTATGAATGAATAAGTATTTATATGAATAAAATCACTATATACTATGAACACATAAATGTATGCGCTGAAAATATAAGTATTTATAATGATAGGATAAGTATGTAAAATGAATGGATAAATGTGTATACAAAGAATATAAGTACGAATAATAGATGAAAAAGTATGTACATAAATCAGGAGTTAAAAGAACTAGGCAACGGTGGCTACAAGTTTTAGTTCCATCTTCCAAAGGCCGCTTATCAAATTACCCTTATAAATATTGGATTTGAAAGAAATTTATTTAATATAAATCACTAACTACTCATCAATTCATTTAAATTTTTATTTATCAATTATACAAATAAACCCTAAATATGATATTCAACAATTACATTTAAATTCAAATATATCATCAAAATTAAAATTAATTTAAAAAATTAAGATATATATTAGCCATAAACTAATTATGGATAAAACTATCTAAATGCAATCTCATATCCTAAAATTTTAAGGCTCATATTATATGTCACACTTTATACATTTTTAAAATAAATTATTAAACTAAATTCTATACTAAATATATATTTATGCAATCAAAAGTGATTTAGCTAATTAATATCTTTATTGATCATTATTTATTTTCTATTAATATAAATAAATGACCAATGTAGCAGCCAATATATTACTTTTAAATAATTATAATCTTGGTAGATAGACGTAAATAATAGTCATTCGAACTATTTTAATCCTTAATAATAGTTTTAAGGTGGCTTTTATAACAAAATTATGGTACCATTGAAACCTTAATACATGTCAAGAATTAGTTGTAATACCTAAAATAGTCCCATATTAGGTTGAAAAGAAAAATTGAAGAAGTTTATAACTTAAGTTCATCTGCTACCAGTTAACTTGAACTCTAATTTTTAAGGTCAAATTACGTGTATCTGATCCGATTCAAGTGTGCGAAAGTTGATAAGAGTTGCTTTTGATGCTGCAAGGGTTGTGCGATAGAAAACTAGTATGAGTTAGTTCTAGACTAAAATTTAAAACCAATCGTAATTCAAAATCATAATTAGAACCGAAGAATCCACTTCTAAAACTGAACCAACCCAAAGAAGATTGGTTCTAGAATTATAGCCCGTCAGAACTGTCCTATTAATAATCAGAAACTGAGCCAATCCAATCCTATCAAAATCGGATTGGTAATGATTGTTGTTAAGTTACTCAAATCGGTTGGTCACCCCGGAAACTAACACAATATTAGAAGAAGAGATTGGGGGAAGAAGAGCAAAAACATGAATTGATAGTCTACTTACCTCACCAGGCAAGTCCTTGGTTATGATCCACTTGTCCACGAGCTGGTTGGAAGCTTGCTTTTCTCGAAGAAATCTATACGAGTAGTTCTTGGCTCGCTCCAATATTTTCTCTTCGGGAAAGAGCACCTGAGAAGCCCTGTTCAGGTTGTACATCCCAGTGACAGCATGGTTCGACTGCCCAGCAAAGCAAAAGAAGTCACCATCCTTCTCAAAATGCCTGAAAACATCTGCAACGATGGCAAGCAAAGAGAATATTAATTTTCATCTCTCTTTAATTTTAGTTAAGAGTTATGGCTTTCGGCCTCGATAATTATGATCTGCTACCCACCGGGAGAGACACGGTATCCATGTAAACGAAGGAGACGGAATCCCATGGCCGTGTCATCCACATCACGTACTCTAGAATTCCTTGCCCAACAAATCCCGTCCTCGGTCCAGTATCTGTAATTTAATCAAACGTTCAAAACTCGACAGCAAGGAAAGAAATTGATCCGAAGATGAGCGAATTTGATCACATCCAACGTACCTATAGACATAATCCAGACAGTCTTTGATCTCTGCTTCGAAATACCGAGAGATCCCGAGGCGCTCCAATCTATCGACAGCCCATATGCGCTCGAAAAGATCCACGGGGTATACGTTGGGTACTGCAGAGTCCAAAATCGCAAGAACTAATTCAAATGAAAAACAGAGAACAAAATATCCATTATTTTTTGTATATGATCAAATTTCTCGGATTTATGATCTTACCCCCTCCATTGAACTTCTTGACGATTCTCTGGAGATACTCGAGGCACTTATCGTCGCTCGTCTGCATGAGACCGTAGGCCGTCGACGAAGGCGAAGATAGGAAGGAGCCATCAAGACACTGGAGCCCAAGAAGCCTCTCCCAGTCCAGGCCAGGCATGCCTTCCAGGGTGTGGAGCAGTGTTGTTGGAACTTCATGCATCATCTCTTTTGGGATCCTACAATAGAGTGTTTTTTAATCTCATCTCATGTAGTAAAGGCCGATGATGAAAAGAGAGCACGGTAGCAGAGTGAGATAGGTAGGTTCCTGGTCCCCTACCTCTTCAGCTTGAGGTTTCTCCTGGCATATACATCCAGCAAGGCAGGATCGTCGTAAGGGAGTTCCAAGCCCAAGGCCTTGGCAATCTCTATGAGCGAAGGGAATGCAATCTCAAAGCCAATGGGCATCAGCTCTGCTTCTTCCTCAGCCAACCTCCACATATTCTCTTGAAGGAAAGAAATTCCTAACAAAAATAATTCCCCCTTCATCAACTCACTCGCTCATTCAAAGTAGCATTATATATGATGAAATAGACGAGGTTCTAGCAAGGGACATTAGTAGTATATATCTAGACCTCTCTCACAGATGTTAGGGCAAGTACTCCATGATTTTAGCGCAATGACACAAGCCAGAGTGTTTATTATCCGATCGTGAGCAGAGAATACAGAGTAGTCCCCCCATGAGCCATCGGGCAGCTGGTTTTCTACGATCCATTGCAGGCTAGATGGGAATTGAGGGCCAGTACCTCCGTTTAGATCCTGCACCAAGGCCACCCACGCCGTGTCGTAGGCTGAGATGCTTATTTCTCCATCATCCATCGAGCTCAGCATCGTCTTCACTTCATTAATCATCCGCCACATGCCCTTCGGGCCGGAGAGCTTCACATGAAACAAGGCACATCTTATTCCAAATATCATCTAATATATATTAAGAGAGAAGTGAAAGGAATGCTTGGGATAATTTTATTCGCCTTCTGAGTTTCATCTGCTCTCTTCTGTTCTTCCCGAAGCCCACACCATACGCATGGGATATATATATATATCTAAACTACTTGGGCAAGTAAAAGGGCTGTAATTTTCCACTAAAGCTCACGCTTTACATTTGCATGCAATTACCTCCGGCAATTGGTCCTCATCATTCAGTTCAGGAGGAATCTTCTCTCGCCATTTGATGGCTGGCGCCCCGTCGTGGACTAAATTTGCAGCATATTCTGTAAAAAGATTTCATTAGAATCCATAAAAGTTGTCAAATTTTCTTTGGTGTTGTGCTGGCTACCAGCTGCATGTTATTTGAATATTCCAAGATCTTATCATCTTGTTAGATCTTCGTGGTGTCAATTTATTTATTTATTTATTTATTTATTTATTTAAAACTAATAAAAGGATGAGACACAGAGAGGAGAGCCCACCCGATGACATGTTTGCTCCTTATTTTCATACACAAGAGAAATCACCTCTATAATATTTTATTATCTCTGAAAAAAAAAGTTATAATTTAGACTTCTTAGATTCCTAATGCTGCAAACGAGCCAAATCGAGAGTTCAAATTTGATTAAACCTAATTTAATCCATATTTGAGTTAGGTTTAAAAATTAGACTTAATATAAATTTTAGCTCAAATTTAGATTTTGTATATTATCAACCTGACCTAATCCGACTCATATATCATTTAGGTCTAATTTTAAAAAATAAAAAAATAAATCCGGCATGACCCAAATCCAACCCAACTCGATTTATAAATTTGAATTTTATAAATCTTATTTTCTTTCACTCTAATTATCTTTATCAATTTATTAATAGTCATTTAAACAAATTCTTCTTTTTATTTTAAAAACTACATCTCTCATTTATTTTTACTAAATTATTTATCATGCTTTCAAGTATTTCAATATATATTTTATAAATCATAATTTATAAACTTATATGATCAGTCATTTCGATAGAACTAAAAGTTTTTGAACGAAAATTTTAAATTCAAGTTCATTTTTTTAAAATTTTATTTAAATATTTAATGACTCTACATTTAATTATTAATTATTAGTTTTTACTATAAAATAATAGTTAGACTTATGCCAATCCAATCTAATCGAATCTCGATATAAATCTAACTATTTTCACTTGAATTTTAAGTTATGTTAGATCCTAAGCCAACTTGAATGACTTGTTGAATGCAAAATTTTTTTCATATATATGATATGACATGATAAAAAAATAAGTTGAATCCTAATTCTAAAACATATCTTAAATAAGAAATTAAAAAAAGCAGTGGTCATACTTGATCCCAACCAAACACACCCCATTTACCTATTGATTTCTTATTCTGTTACCTGGACTGTTTTGTCTAAACTCTCAACTCCAGTATATTTGAAAATAAAAAACTTTCTCAAAATAAATATATTATTTGATAGATACTCTTCAGAAATCGAACATATAAGCATTTCCTGGCCACCTATGTAAATCCGCATAAAAGTTAAAACTAAATAATGAGAATTTCAATTTTAATTTGAGGCATGGATCTTTGTTCTTTACATATGCGAGGTGTATACTGATAATGTTCGCCTGATGATGATGATGATGATGTGCCAATAGCCTAATCAAATTCTGGGGCCGTCAACAAAATCAATCAGGCCCTGGCTCTTTGTTGTGTCAAACGAAACAGAGAAGATAATCATCATATACCAGCTTTGAATGACAAATATATATATATATATATATATATATATATATGAGACAGAGAAAGAGAGAGAGAGAGAGAGAGAGAGAGAGAGAGAGAGAGGGAGCTCTGTAGAGCGGGACCACCTTGAGTACTTGGTTTGGATATCGCATGCCATCTCCAACGAGCAAGACCCGCGTCATCGCGAAGCATCCGTACCAACCGTGGATTACACGGACCTGATAAGCGAACACAAACAGTGGATCAATATTCTATTACGACCACCTCGTCCCACGTCGAGAGGAGGCAAGAGATGATGAATTTAGGAGCAGTCGTGGCATCAAGGCTGGGTCACCACCGCCTCATGGAAGGATTTTCCATCAAAATAAAATAAAAATAAAAATAAAAATAAAAATAAAAATAAAAATAAAAATAAGATGATAGAGAAAAGGTAACTCACAAAGGTACATTTATTAGCTGTGGCATCAATCAGGTCTGGCTTACCGCCTGACAGAAGGATTCCCACTAAAATGACAAAATGACAAGGGTGAAGTAGGGTCTCAAGGTGGGTTAGGCCATGCCGAGCTTAGATTAATCTAATTCCTATTTATTTATTATTTTCTAATAATACTAAAATAATAACATTATTGAATAATAATAATAATAATAATAATAAAATTCTTATTGATAAACAAAATTTTGAATTATTATTATTTTCACTATATAAAACTATGAAAATGAATTTAAAATTAAGCAATAGCGGTTGCTTGAAATTATGTTATGCACGCGTAGTATCTTGAGAAATCCAGCACAGCATTCTGAAGCTAAGTATGGAATAGAAATCAGTATCAAAAGGTGGGAAAATTTTTTTTTTCATCAATAGAAATTAAAAGTCGAATAAATAGTAGTCAATCTAGAGGCTATCCTAGACATTGATGGTGCATGATCAGAAGATGCGAACAAGTTGCATCATCTGCGAAGACCTCGACTCATACTTTCTTTACTTTCTTTCACTTCATATCGTATCAAAAGAGGAGGAAAAAGACGCACGCTCAAAGCCTGCAATCCATTTAAAATCACTCATAACCACCCCACTGCCACAGGTCCAGTGGAAGAAAAGCATTATGAACGAGCCACTACTGTTTATTCTCTATTTTTTTAAATTTCTTTTAAAGAAAGAAAGAAAAAAAAGAAAGAAAGAAAGAAAGAAAGAAAGAAAGAAATCAGGCATGATGTGCAGAGAATAATTCCAATCATGCACTGCATGGAACAAAGAGAAAAGGATTTTAGATCGTTTGGATGAAATCATGGACCATTGCTTTATGGACCACCGCCATCTTTTGCACCCAAATCCAACCGAAAGCTAAGAAAGATTCCGGCAATCTCACGGTCCTGCCCGACTTCTCTTTGTAACATCAAGAATTGAATGACAAAAAAAGACAAAACAAGCTCTAGTTCCATGACGAAGAAATGAATGAAAGAAACCAAACAAAAGGCCAAAAAAAAAAAAAAAAAGAAAAAAAAAAAGATATCAAAAGCTTCATGAATGAAGAGAAGGGGGCGTACCGAAAAGAGAAACCGGCGGTGGATGAGGCGGCAGCGATGAAAGATGAGGGAAAGGCAGCAGCACTCGGGCAGCGGCCTGGGAGAGCATGGCTACGTGCGGTGAAGAGCGGCGGGGTTTGGTAGCAGGGGCTTTATGAGAATGGATAGGATCGATTTGTTTATAAAGATAAAGAGAAGACGAAAGGAGTTAAGAGGGAATTTAATGGGATGGGAGAGAGGAATAAGGATACAAAAAGAAGGCCTAGCCGAGATTCCCACAAGCGTCTCTCTTGGGCAGATCTCCCTCATCCCTTCCCTCTCCCCTGTCCTTATTTAAACTCCTCTCTTCTACTTTAACGACGGCGTCCCCTGTTCCTCTTTATTTTAATCATATATAATCGCCTAAAAGTAGTGGTCTAAATGAATGACTTGAGCCGATTAGAAGGTTCGGCTCAACACCAGCTCGTTTCCATTTTCCGGCTCGGTTGGTTTGATAAAAATCCAATAAGGAAACGTTGCATCGTCGTCGATCTCTTATTCGTATTGTAATGGGATTGTTCTTTATAAGCAATGTAATGTCAACATTTTAATGAATATCTAATGGCTGTGATCTCTTCTCATTATGTTTATGTTTATATTTATTTTATAATTTCATACATCATTAAGCTCGACTTGAAAGTCTAAATCAAATTGTGTTCCGAGCCAAATACTAGCTGCCCATGAACAGCATGTTGATTTGACAACGGTATCCAAAGCATGGCAGGGGTTTTAATTTATATATTAAACCCATCCTGATGTCCTAAATTTCTTGGAGCTTTCCATTTTGATTGAGATATTGAGGTAGACGGCTTGCCTTTTTGATTTTTTTCTTTCCCCCTCTTATTCTTTAAAAAAAAAAAAAAAATTGCCAGAAGATTTTGATCTTTCCTGGTATGTGATAAAATGTGCCTTGGAATCCTAGTCCTTGGTTTAAATGTGAAGTTTTTATTTCTTATTATTATGCGATAGATTCTGCCTATACAAGGGAGGAAAGCTTTCATTGCTGGGAAACGATCAGCTTCCTCCATTTTACCTCAAAAGATGGTCATTGTAGAAGAGACTCGAATATTTCTCTAACGTTTACTCTGATTGGAGAAATGGGCTTTCGTCGAAGACGACATTAGACTAGAACATGTCAGATAGTCCAAGGTGTTTTTTTTTTTTTTTAATCTAATGCTTTGCTCCAGTTTCTGTCTCACAAGAAAGCGCCAAGACTGGCACCTTCGATTTGCTATTCCTTCAACGCCGCTTGCATCATGTTATGCAAGTAGTGTGTTCTTGTTCGAGTTGGACATGCACTGGAAAAGGATTAAAACCAGTGGTGTGAGTTTTTGATTGTCATGGCTTTCCCTTTCTTAGGATGCCTGTAGCTTGTTTGAATCTTGCATCACATTTCACATTGTTGCATTGAAAAAACTTGAAGCAATATTTGGAGACCCAACCGCTGTCATGTCTTGCTGCTTGTGATGTTTCTAAGCTTGTTGCTTCTGCCGACACATCATGTGGCCTTGCTCAGATCATGTTCTTTGCCGCTAACCACTGTTTCTTTGGGTTCGATTAATCTTTGTTTTGAGCTATTTCATGTCTTAAAATGATTATTCTAGCAGATGAATATGAACAGTTGTTACGTTGAGCAGCCGAGACGCAAGGAAATTTGCTACCAAAGTTTCGTTTTTTGTTCCCTCACAATACTTGATATCATCTAAGGGATGCAGCTTGCTGGTTCTGTGTTATATCTAAATTCTGTTATTGAAAGCCTTGCCACTGCTATGCTTGCCAGAAAGTTCTTCCAATTTCTCCCTCTCCTAGTTAAAATTTTTGTTCTGCTTAAATGAAAACTGAAAGCTGGAATTCTTGTCTTCCCATTTTTAAATTTATGATCATCGATATTTTTAAGTTTGTAGAGTATTAACTGGATAAAATTTGATACTGCTGTGAACAATGTTTTCAGTTTTCAGAAGTGCATATAACCAGTTCATGGATGGTACCACCTCATGTTCAGTAAAATTGTTAATTTGCAGAACTTTTGTTATCTCGATCTAGCCTTATCCATACTTATTTTGTGTCAGTTTGTGTAAGTATGAAATCAGTGCTCGATCTGCAAAGCCTTATTTCCAATGGGCTGTAATACGTCTTTGTGTCAGTGTCTGTTAAAGAGTATGAATGGAGGGCTGTTGCAGAAAAATCACAGCTCTTTCCTGCACTCTTGTAAGGTTAATAATTGTGGATTGTTGCACAAAATTCACACTTGTTTCCTTCACTCCTATTAAATTAGAAATGGTGGGTTGCATCAAAAACCAAACCTGTTTCCTTCATTGATTGGGTCAATTTGTTGGTGCAAATCAAGTTTGATTCCAGCTTCTCCCAAGCTAAGCTCAGTGTTGTCGAGTTCATTTGACAGCCCTAGATGTACATATCCTTTTAATCAGTCAGCGAATTTTAAATCTTTCTTAATTGAGATGCAAAAAAGCTCTCTAAAAGTCTACCAAAAGGATCCTCAAGAAAAAAAGAAACCTTAAATTCTGAGAGTTGGGGATATTTATAGATGGAGAAGGATAGGATCCATGGTTCAAATATAGAGTTTTAGAATCTTTCAAAAATTAGATGAACAAGATGATACCAACGTCAAGCAACAGCTGGCTCTGTCCTTGTACCATGGATTGCCATTGTGGATGTTCTGGATCAAAGAAGAGAAAGCATAAATAAAATTCAAAGCCTGGCTAGTTTTTCAAAAACAAGTGAGGAAACAAACTGATGAATTAGTAAATCCCAAAATCGGGTCACTTTGATGAGTGCACTAAGTGACTAGGCTTTTGAAGGTTCAACTAGCTTGAAGCAGACGCGGATTCATGTGAAATCTTGAGGGATGAAAGAAAAGTCTTCAAGATGGGAGTTGATCAATTCGAACTGTCTTTGATCAAGTTTTGATCACAAGTCAACACCAGTCAACAGAGCCCTCAATCAAGTTAAAATAATAATAATAATAAATTTAAGAAAAAAAAAATATGGAACTTGTTAGGAGCTCCAGGGGTAGGAATTGATGCAAGGATGAAAAAGATCCATAACGATGGAAGCCGAGGATGTGAGGTCGCTAGGTCCAACCTTAAAGATATTAAAGTTTAATAATGCTCGACAAAGCCTTGAAAAGAAACAAGGAGGAATTCCTTCTACAAGGGTATCAGGGGACAAGGCAGGAGTGGTGTTTGGGTTGACAAGCCTTACATGGAAAGAGGGAATGCAAGAGTGGTGCTTTGTTTCACAAGTCTGATGTAGAAAGAAGAGAGCACCAATTGCTATGGAAGAAGAAAAGTACGTATCAAAAGAAAAAGGGGATAAATCATTCACTCGACAGGCCGTGCTGGATGCATGATACAATTCACACCAAGTTCCAGAATACCTGCAGTAACTTGACTAAATTTTATAGACAGAGAGCATGCTTGTGCAATGATGCAATCCAACTAGTACTCTAAATCCAGCAGTTAGTAATCCTTGTGCAACACAAAAGTACAGTTTCATACAGTGCTGGTCAAGCTGCCAGTCTGATAAATCTGCCACACAAATCAATTTAGTAGCGATGCTTGGTGGAGTAATCCTTGGGAGCAATCACCAAACCACGGCCTTTCCTCCTGGCAGCCCTCCCTATGGACAGTCTCGACAATGTTAATGAACTCCTGCTTATCCTTAAGGGCCTAGTTGATCTTGTTGTTGTTCCCTGTTCCAAGACAAGATCAATCATGGTGTGCTTGCTCCGGAAAAAGAACATCACGGTTGAGGGGTCACACAGCTCATACATGGCATTGAAGTCAGGCACCTCTGTGATGTCGACCAGGTATATCAGACCAGGTATCTCTGCAACTGAAGCCAGCACTTCATCCATCTGGATCACAGATTATTTTTTGATGCCATAAGTTCCACAGCAATATCTTAATAGAAAAATGGTGAGCATGATATCAAGAAACTATAGCTTGTGGTTCAAAAGTTTGTAAGACTGATACAAATGCTGCAAAGCGCTCCACCAAGGCACAATAAGAATCTTAACAACGTTAATCCCAACAATGTATCAATAGCTACTTAGAACAGCTGTGGTTGTAAAATCATAGGCCCCACCACAGAAAAAAAAATCCATCTGAAACATTTAGTCATAGAACCAGCTTTCCTAAAAGCAAGCTAATGCAGGGCCTTCATACGTACAACTACTAACTAATACATACTGATGTGAGTAGACCATGCAACAGCCATCAAGCAGAGGTATTGACAGCAAGTCCATTAATCTGAGTGACTTTTGGGGTCTCAGGATATCATGGAACCTTGTAGAGATCCATTTTAGCTATCATTAAGGATATGCTTAAGAAAATTCTTGCTCACAAGAAATTTGGCGATTTTTTTTTTTTTATTTTTTATGCTCAACTAAAGGAAGCAAGAACTTATCATTCCACATATTCAAATCATCTTATCAGAAGAGTTTTTTTTTTTTTTCCTTCCTTATCTTCTTCAATAGCCATTCTAAGTACAACCATCGCTTCCAATTTTCCATTCATGTCTGAGGGAGTTATATGATGGCCAATGATGCGATCCAACATGCAAGGAAATGCACCAAATACATGAATAGCAGAGCCCCCCATGTTCAAGTAGAAGACACGTTGACCAACACAGACTTGCTTGACAATGGAGTAGAAATAATATGTTTGAAAAAATATATCTGTGCATGGCGATACAACTTTTAGATATTCTTGCTCAAAGAATATCCACCAGTAGATCAACAAGGCAAATTCATCTAGCGAGGTAAAATGTATATTGGAGCCAACCAATAACTGCAAATGCCTTTTGCCTGGCTCTCATAGAGAATGACCATTGATACACGATACAGGACAGAGAGCCAAGATGTAAAGTAATGAAAAACAAAATAAAATAGAGCTAGGATAATGGCAGCAAACAAACAAATATTTCACATGTATATATAGAATGGCACGCATAAAGCATAATAAATTATCATAGCAACATGATAGCAACGCCTAAAAACTTGATTATTTGATCATCATTCAAATCCATATATAAACATTTGTACTCTAAAATTTATCATCCATCACAGCCGTCATTCAAAAGAGAAAAAGGAGAATCCTCCCACTTATGCCATAGGTATCCAGAAAGCCCCCAAGCATATTTAGAATCTTTTTCCCATTGTTTTCATTAAAGAATACTGGAGTTTATGTCCAACATATATCCATCACGTCTAAAAGTATCCGTATCCAAAAAAAAGTTTGGATAAGGACACCACAAGCAATTTAAGTGTTTGTGCCTCGTAGCATCAACATAGAATACATAAAATAAGGATCCTACTAGTTGATCCATTACCATTTTGATGCATCTAGTTTGAAATCCTGGAACCACCAATGGACTGCAGCAAAGAGGGCCTAGGGGACACTAATCTAGACTCCTGGATCAGCATCGCATCGCGTCTTGGATACCCTAATAACTCCTTGACAGCTCGCCTTTTGAAAGCTTTCCCTAACCCTCTTGTATTCGATGAAATGATGATCAATACTGGGCAACAAAGCTTCATTAACCGAGCTAAGAATTGCGTCTTCTTCAGGTGCCCATCTCCACCTTCTCTTATTCCTTGTTCAACAGCACTTTAACCACTTTGTGCACAACTGCATCAGGAATACTCAATTTGCAAACCTTCCCCCATGTAACCAGGAGTTATTGCGAGATAGCATGAAAGGGGAGGGTAGAGTTTTCAGAAGTGGAATGCAGCCTCCTCTTCTTCCTCTTAGCTAAAATGAGCATGTCTACGAGAAGTGGTTAAAGTGCTATTGTGTATATATATATATATACACACACACAAATACATACATATACACATACATGAGATTTAATTCATAAATAATTAGAATTTTATAATGATATAAATGGGAGTAGGTAATGGGCTACTCATGTGATTTGGTTGTCGCCATAGATTGAAACATGATCATAACTAGTAATTGCTCGCTTGATAATAATCACTTTACATGTTAATTATTTATAGCATCTGCATGAAAAATTAAAATTGAGCATAGTAAAATAATATTTGATATTGTATGACAAAGCTAATGTGATGTATATATTGTTATATAGCATAATTAGATGATGTGGCATGACATAATTCTATTGAATAAATTATGGATTTAATAAATATCACTAACATGATGTAGCATGGCATAATCTAGTTGAATGAATTATGGATTTTATATACATGACCAGCATAAGCTAGCATGATACAATCCAATTGAATGAATTATGAATTTAATATATATGACCAATATAGTATGAAATGGCATAATTTAGTTAAATGAATTATAGATTTAACATATATAGCCAATATGATGTAATCAAATTGAATCAGTTATGAATTTAACATACATAGCACATAGCCAACATGATGTAGTATGGTATAATTTAGTTGAATGAATTTATAGATTTTATATACATGACTAGCATGAGCTACCATGGCATTATCTAATTGAATGAATTTTGGATTCAATATACATGACCCAAAAATGTAGCATGACATACTTGAGTTTAAATGAATTATGGTTTAATATATATATATATATATTGGTGAACCAACCACATATTGTGGATAGCCTCACTACGGAAAAGAATATTGTAATGTGGATAGCTTTCACAAATAGGAATGTAGTAACGTGGATAACTTAGCTACGAACAAATCATAGTATTATGAATAACCTCATCTCATGTGGATAACCTCACTTGATAGAATATAGTATTATGAGTAGCCTCATAACAAGTAGGAATGTTGTAATGTGCATTGCTAATAAGGAGTAGGAGCATGGTAATATGAATAGCCTCATCTCAAGTAGGAACATAGTAGTATGGATAACCCACCATGGGTAATAGCATGGTATTGTGTATACTGTCATCATAGGCAGGAGCGACGCTTGGATATGGCATTATAGTTATCGGCACATATTGAAGCGTTGTTGTAGTTAATAGTCCAAAGTCCAATTAGATTAAGTTAATGGTTTGTACGTGTGCTTGAGACAACCTGAGTACTACATAGTCATTTTTTTGATCATGTTGTTTTTATATATTGCTACATGATGCTGATAATATTATCTTTTGTTGGACATAGTATCGATATATGTTTTATACAAACTTATAGTTACTTGATAAATAATTTCAGTTATATTTGATACACAGGCTTAATAACCATTTTCACCTATATGTTAGATATTAATAATGAACCATATTGCATACAGACATGTGGGAAGGAGATTTTTAATTTATGTATCTTATAGAAACTCAGGATGCATAATTTTTAATATGTAAAGTTGGAGCTGAAGGTAGATGCAAGAGATGAGAGAACATAGGATCTCTTATACCTACAATTATAATAAACTGACTAAATCAAATTGTAATCTTAATATGTATGGATATGGTTAATTTAATGAAAATTGTTATTTTTGTTTAATAAAAAAACATTCATGAGTCACATAGCTTTTGGAGTCTCATCTAGAGGTTATGTGATCACATGTCCAAGTTATAAGTTAGAGGCATAACAACATTATTAAGAAGAAGAGAAAAAAAAGTACAGTGAAGCAAGGAAAACGGAAGATTAAGAACATTAGGATCAACCATGTGTTCTTCGTTTCCAATGCATCATTGAACTAACTATTGCTAACATCTTTTTTTTTTTTTCTTGGTTCAAAATCTTAAGGTAAAGGTCCCTAATTATTGGTGAGGAAGACCCCCAATTGCTAGAATGCTGTAGAAGGCATCTGCTCGTCAGCCAAGAAGTGTCTCACAAGCTGCCGTGCTTGCCTTGGAGCAAATGTTGGAACCTCGTGTCCAGCTCCGCGGATTGTAACAAACGTAAGTCCCTTGTAGTAACTCGCCCACCCACCAACCTAAACAACCCCATGGAAGTATCACATCATGTTATATATAAGGAGGGACCAAATCAGTAATGGAGTTTTAGAAAAACAATCATGTTACCTGATTACCATCGTACCATGGCACCCACTCTTGAGAAATTTTAAGTCCAAGCTTGCGCAATGCGTACCTTGTCGCTGTGACTGGAATCCTTCCATCAGTATCTCCACTGTAGGGACAAATAGACAAGTAGAATTAGTTCAATCCAAAAGAAAAACTTTGCAGCAACCACTGGATCCATTCAACCAATATGAAGATGCTGTAAAATCCTTCTACTTGCATGAACACGTTGGAAAGGCGGCATATGAAAGGACAGAATTCAGCTTAGAAAATAAATGGATGATTTATATTTTGAATCAAAATGCTGAAGTATATGATGGGTTCTAAGGAAGAGAGATGGGCAATAAAATACAAATGATAAGTGGACAAAACGATAGAATAAGGGTAAAGTTATCAAATATACAGCAAACTTTATTAGCTCATATAAGTCTTCATGCTTCAAAACTTTACATCCACAGGTCTACACACACATATAGGCACTAAGTAAGATTACTAAACTTAAAATTTCATGGAGTGTGAAGTTATAACACTTCTTTCCTCAGGTCATGAGTTTAATCCATGATTGACCTTTGAAATACCAACTTCATGGCACCTCTTATGTTTATTTTAGCTCTTAAACTTTCACTCGTATTTATTTTAACTTTTGAACTTCATCATGTACTTAACATAAATACAAGTGACTCATGAGTACTCCATTAAATATTAAATTACAATTGAGTTTATTTACTCAATAGTACATACAATATGTCAAAGGTAAGAAGCCTATGACTGTATATTACTTGTTCACTGGGTGAGACTTTTTTTTTGTTTCCAAAAAAATCTGGTGTGGCGGTAAGACAAAGTTAAAATATAGCTAATGAGATGTTTTGGGCTGTCGTATAATTATATACATGTTTTCTGATTTTGAGGAACATCATTGGAACATGGTGCTATGAGTCTCACCATTAGATACATAGACAAGGCTATCATATACAACTTCAATTATTTTCTGGGAGAGAATGAACCATACAACTACGTTGTTAAAATATTTTGTCACTAAATTATAGATGATAACATATGTTCTGATTCTTTGAAGCATAATGGTTAATATAATAAACAAACATTGCATCTTCTAATTTGACCCTTGATCTCTTATATATATGTGGCACCCTATTTAAATTGGCATTATGTATGGCTAAATATTGATAGAAACTTCTAAAGAAATTCACCTGAAAACCCACACTCTGATGCTGCCATTAATGAGTTTATGAAGAATTGGGAGGACAGACGTTGGCGAATCACCCCATATAGTTATCGCATCACTGTCATAACAAGTAGCAAATTATTAGAATCCGTCATGATTGAATGCATTTTTCTTTTCCAATGGAAAATGCATGATCACACTTATATTCTTACAAAGCAATTAAGAAAACATAGTTAAGAATCATTAGATTAAGTTTTCATTATCCATGAACAGCGACGACAAGTCCTTTGCTCGAAACAACCAAAGAAACACGAGAGTTTAAAAGCCTCTCTACAAAGGGAGTGAGATCATAAAAGTACCTGCAATGTGTCCAAGTGTACCCCAAATTTGTAACGTTAGCATGCAGAGCTTTTTGGACTTCTGGACGATTAAGGTATTCCTCAGTGTATATTGGCACGCAAGGATCATAGCCAGAAGGCTTCTTATGCCACCCTTTCTACATCAACAGCAGCAAAAGAACTAGTTAAAATTTTGGTAGCAACCCATGTCTTCCTTCAAATGAAATGCAACACCTCAAAGACCTTATTATATCTGAAGTAAATTCTTTTGAGTTAAGCACAAGAATCCCACAAGAGAGAGAGAGAGAGAGAGAGAGAGAGAGAGAGAGAGAGCTTACAAATTTGGAGAAGAGCTTAGGAGCTGCGCCTTCGATCCTAAAGGATTTTTGGTTAAAGTCGGAGGAAACACAAGTAGGGACATACAAGCTGTACATGTCAATGATATCATAAACAGCGAAGTATTTATCCAATGCAGATTCACAGTCCGGGCTAACATTCGTCTCGCTGAAATTGCAGCTCCTCCTCAAATCATTGTACAGACTATCAGAGATGACTGCATGGTCCCAGGCATAGTCGATCATCCCCTTCTGATCAGCTTCATCATCTAGCGACGGATTTCCTATCTGATTCATTCATTAGAGATGATGACGATGATGATGATGCATAAGTGATAATGCTTAAATGTTTGTTTGAGAATATAAAACAAAAATGTAAGAATGACGCACAAGCCATTGCCAATTTCAATACTAATGTTTCAAACAACTACTTTACCAGGATTCCTTTGAGATTTATATAATCGTCGTCTGAGACCTTTTTATTTGCATCAAAGATTTTCTCCGCAAGTTGTGGAGCATAATGCCCTGCAGAGAATGTGATTAAAAAAAAAAAAAAGTTAATATACTTAGAAATATAGGAATTGCATATCGCTTCTTGAGCTAAAGAAATGTGATGGTCATTAGATATGAGGGCATAACGCAAATCTCTACCTGCGTAACTTTCTCCAGCAATGTAGAAGTCATGAGACTTGAACTGTGGAAATCTCTTAAACCAGTTCACAAGGAATTTGTATGCATCAATGGCTGCATGAAGAAAATCAATAAATATTCATAAAATACATGCAAATTCTGCAACTAAGATTGATGGTTAATGAATCAATGATAATGTCCTTCCCAAGCTCACCAGTGATCTCATCTCCAAGTTGCTCCAAATCAGAGCTCGTATTTGAATAAGAGAATCCTACACCAACAGGGGACTCCAGAAATAGCAAATTGGCCTCTGAATAATAAATGAGAAGAATTAGAGTTTTATTATTCTATCTTGGACAAACCTTCATTGTCAAAATCATGAATATAGAATATCAATATCAAATTTGCCGTTTAGTGGTACTGTTCCTCTTGTTCTGGGCTGCAATTAGATTAGGCTAAGATGACCGTGGCAATATGGCCTGAACCATATCAGAGAGCATGGGCATTTTTTATACCGAATCTGCCTCAACCTTCAGTTCCAATCCTAGCCCATTTAATTTCTGGTTCATAAACTTAAAACTCTTAGCAAAGCTAAACAAGTAGAGTCCAAACCACTCCAGAGTTTCTAACTGACTTATGCCATGTTTGAAACCAGATGGCCTACGAGGAGGACAAGGAAAAGGAAATGGACCAAAATACTTCATAGAATAAATAATTTTTAGTTGAAATACCTAACTAAAAGTATTAAGTATTTAAAATTTTTTCCTATCACGTTACAAATGCGGTTATAGGGTAAGTGAACTTGCCTTTGTTCCACGAGTGCCTGTTTAATTTTAGCTCCGGCCAACCTTTTTGCGTCAGGAAAGGACCAAGCTCCTCTGCCTCTCCATATCCGATTGAAGAACAACCAGGCCCTGAATTAAAATGAATTAGACAAATTCTCTGATGTTTTCCATTTAAAAAAAAAAGGAGAGATCATATTCGGTAAAAAAATACAATTCTGCAGTCGATAATAGCCTTCTACCAAGATCAAGCCAAAGTTAATGAGAATGTCAACACAAGGGCAGATCAGTGGTAACTTTAGGCAAAAGCGAAAGCATGCAACTGATAACATTGTACACCTACCCATTGACACTAACAGTGACTCACCGAGCCATGGTAATAGTAAATAAGTCCGACAAAATATGGTCGTCTAAAGTTCATTTGAATGGATAAAAGAAAGTAGAGTAACATCACTTCAAATAAACGGTCCCCCATATTTTTCTCTCGTCTTCCTTCTTTCAGGTAACAATAGGACAGACATTTCCTGCTTCTGAAATCAGGTTGGCTGACCGAAACTTGAAGCATTGGGGGACCCAAGTTGGCTCACAGATGTGAGACTGCAATGTCTATTCTTTGTGAAGCCTTCATGCACCCTCTGGGGCAAAGGCATCATTGCTTTGGTTTTTAGCAGACTATTCTAACTTTCTCCCACTTACATCGTGCTCCTTTCATTTAAAACCTCTCCTTTGACGAGTGGGTGTTGTTGCCACATTAACAATCATACTGCACTACAAAGGGAAAATAGCCTAGCACTTAAAACAATGAACATCTCGATAACAAGCAAGAAGAGTTGGTCCATCCTTATCGTATGGGTTACATGTTAATAATGGAGGGGCCCAATGGAGCACAAGCAATCCACCGGTCAACAAGCCATCTCATCAAGTGGTGATAACCCATAATGCCTCATGAACACCAATGATATGTGTTCAAGAGATTGATCATTTCATTTTGGAACCATTCAAGATGCCAGCACAGTAAGCAAAAGAGGCAAGTATTCATGAACAGCCATGGTGTAATCACTTGAGTCACGGCCTATAGTTTTATGTCTGCGATAAAAGGACTACTTCTAGGACCACTCTGATGAATAGGAACATAAAAGAAACATTATGGCAGAGGACAGGGAAGAGCCAGGTCTGAACTGAAGGAAAGAATACCATGCCACCTTTTAATAACTAAGAGCCGACCGCTTGTAGCCTGAAGAACTGTAGATATCATGCATAGTTTTCCATCATGTTACTAGTTCCCGTTAAACTCCGGAACTACCATAGACAACGTCCATTTAATAGGCTAACCACTATCTATACTTGTGAAGAAGAGAGGAAGGAATTAGATGGCAGTTGGTAGGAGCTTTCATCGAGCACTTTAAAAGGAGAAAGAAACAGAAGGTAGAAAGAACGTATAATTCTACGACAACGTGTGTGTGTGTGTCTACACCTCCATTAAGCCATAGGAGAAGAGGCTTGTTCGAGACGTCATGAGTGGCCTCGAAGAACCAATAGAAGAGCGCCCTCCCATGGGTCTGGTTGACCGTAACGTAGCCGGCATACTGCTTAAACTTCACGGGTGGCTGGCCGGGAAGACAGAACACGCGGTCGGCCTCTTGTTGCCTTAAGGCCTCACCGTATGATCCACCCACGAGGGTCAAAGAGCAGAAGAAGAAGAAGAAGAAGAGAGGAAGGAAGACAGAAGAGAAGGAGAAGACACCCATTTGGTGAATTGTGGGTAGAGAGGCCTAAAACCATATATTTTAATATATGGTGTTTTCCTTACATATATATATATATATATGTAAAACCCATGCATATATGGAGGGAGATTAAAGCCCTTCTATATGTAAAGCAGTATAGTTAGTATCTTTTTAATATCCATCCATCTTTAGTCCTGCGTACATTGATATTATTAGATTTAGATATGCTGTTTAATAGCTGCATTCATAGATTATCCATTGGGAATCTGTCTCCGTTCTCGGCCCCTCTTGCTGGATCCGCACGGTGCCAGCATGTCATCGGATTGTCCTCTCCACCTTCCGCTTTAAGACAAATCAAGCCTTCAAATAACTACTGTTCAAGTGACGGCGTAATTGGCAGCGAGCCAGCCGCGGTGCCCTCACCGAACCGGTGTGAACTAATGCATTGGCTCAAGCCATTCGGTGGGTTTAATCAGATCAATCGATCGGCAGGTATAGAATTGATATCAGGAAAATCAGGACCATAATGAATAGGATATTTCTTGATTATTAGCATTCTCGGTTAACCAGGCCTATCCAAAAATGACTTCATTATTGCCATAGTTTGCTTCCTTAGAAGAATGGCCCCATATTATTTTGTATATTATTCTTTTTCTCTTTTTAAAGACCTTTATTTATATATTCTAATGATATTTTATTTTTATAAAGTTACATTAACTTATAATAAATAAAAATAGTAGATGGAACAGCCTAACTTTCCTATTTAACCAGGCCCCATCCATCTTTTAAAGCAAATAGACACACACACACACACAAAAAAAAAATAAAAATAAAAATAAAAAAAAATCTCTCAATATATCTTGACGTTGTCTCACAATGGAAACACAGCTATTCCTTATCAAAGTCTGATAGAGATTTTACTGTGAGATTTTCCTTTTCACTAGGAAAGGTATCAACCGATGATGATTTTGGAAAGAGATTTTCATTATCTTGACCGAAAATTTCTAAATTAGTTACATAACGACGAGAGGACTAGATTAGAAATGAGCAAAACATTAGAAGAATTTCAAGTGTATTTGACTTTTGACAGCTCTCTCGTTTTTTATTTTTTATTTTTATTTTCATATGATCCACAGCACTGAAAATATTAAGAAAGGGAAAACAACTGTTTAGTTGCTATTTTTTGAATAATATGAAAAACATAACAAGTTCTAATAATAAGATCTTATATTCATGAGTGGAAGTGTAGAGAATATTTCTTAAGCATCATCAGCTGGTACAGATGTGTCAAGTTTGCATGTACTGGAATTGAAACCATGTCCACATTAAGATTTAGTTGTGGAATTGTATGCAACAAAAAGATTAGCTATAGAATAGGAGGTTTGAAACCACATAATAACATAAAAAGAACATTGCTCTTTTAGCAGGACTACGAAGCCAGCCTTCTTCAAGCATCCTCATTCCATTCCCATTCCATGCACTTGTTCCTTTGGTAAATGGCTGGTGCACCTACATTGTTAGAAATTCTTAACAAAAGAGTGTGATTTATTCCACCAACTGATGACCATATGGTCCTTGAAATTTCGTACAGTCTACCATGTTCTACCAAACTAGGTTGTCCAATTACTCTGACACCTTCTGTCCTACCAATTGTAAATTTTCGCACAAGGATAAAGATTTTCATCCAAAAAAATGAGATAAGTTTTTAATTTACATGAGATAAAGATTTTCTATTGATGGCATAACTCAGTCCACTGCATCAAGAACCATTCTGGAGCTGTGGAACTGAACTAGGGGAATCATGGATCCTCTTGCAATCATGGAGTAGAATGACATCATTTGACCTACATATGTTTTTAATTTGAAAAATCTATGTCTTCTTTCTTGGCTTCGTTTCTGCTGATCAGCAGCGAGGGCTTTCCTATTTCTGCTGATCAGCAGCGAGGGCTTTCCTTGCCATGTCAATGATCTCATCTGCAATCTCATCAGTTTTCTTTCTCGAATGATTGTAGCCGAAATCCAACACCATCAAGGATGAAAATTTAGATAGCATAATGCAGAACAGCTGTTGAAGGAAAAATAAATAAACTAATTTAAAATACAATGAAATTAAACATAATTAATAGAATAGGCAATGATTATAAGGGTGAAGTAGAGGTGATCAAATTTCAAGTTGGACTGGGCTATGGACTTTTTCTATAGCATATTATTTGTTAAATTTATACATTATTTTTAATAAAAAATTTAAATATCATGTTATATTTTTATATAATAATATAATTTAATTGATGAGAAATAAAAAATTTTTTATAACAAAATAAGCATGTATAAAATTTGTTAAATGCACATACTCAATTGCCATCTTACTACTTTTTTTAAAAAAAAAAAAAAAAATTATTCAATTATTTTTTTGAGTTTCAAAATATTAGTTTTAGATATGAGTAAAAATAAATAAAAATATTATTTACATTTTTATATCTATTACAAATAAAAGATATTACATTTTTTTACATCATATTATTTACTAATTTTATTTTATATATTATATATTTTTATATACATAATTTTTAAAAATTATTGTATAAATTAATTGATGGGGAATAAAAAATGGAATGAGATTGAACTCTTGTTCCAATGCTATCTTAAATTAATATCATTAATCACAATGACTAATGGTTGGCCATAAAAGAGTAAGAAAATTAAAATTTGCTAAAATAATTATATATAAAAACTTGAAAAAATAAAAAAATCTCGGCAATCAGAACGTTATTTACTAAACTAATTTCGCAAAATATATTGTCCGCGTCCAAACGCTGCCTTGGTTGGCACGTGTCCATTGTCCAGAAACGATGGACACGTGTCACTTATAATGGCGTCGGGGCACCGCACGGTAAGCATCGAACCGTGCTTAAGTTTCAACCTTAAATAATAATAATAATAATAATAATAAAATTTGGTAGGAGTGACTTCGTGATAATTATCGGACCTTCATAGGGGCGTTTCAGGAAACACGTGACATGCCAACCTTCACACCCCCAGCCCTTGCCCCAAAAAGTCCAAACATTTTCACCCACCGTCCGAGTAAATAATGGCTTGCATTATTTATTTAGTCCCACTGCTTTCCTCCCAGGGCCCTCCCCGGTGATCCCTTCTTCCCCCGAGCCCCCCCCTCTCTCTCCCTCCGTCTCCCCGCAGAAAAAACCGGAAAGGGATGGCCGTATTTCTCTGGGTTGCCGTATTCGTATTCTCGGCTTTCGCTTCGCCACGGGAAGGTCGTCGGAACTTGGGAGTAGAGTCCCGGCCGGAGCCCCCCGACCTGGTGACGGCGCTCCCGGGGCAGCCGCCGGTGGAATTCCGGCACTATGCTGGGTACGTGAAGGTGGGGAGAGATGAGCGGAAGGCCCTTTTCTACTGGTTCTTCGAAGCCAAGGGTAGAGCCGAGAAGAAGCCTCTCGTCCTCTGGCTCAATGGAGGTCAGTCCATCTCCCTCCCTCTCTCTGAAAAAAGAAAATAAATAAATAAATAAATAAATAAATAAATAAAGGGGAAATGAGTTTTTTTTTTTTTTTTTTAATACTATATGATTTACTACTAGTTACAAGAGTACATAGCGTGCCATTCGTTTCTTTGTTACCATATGGGTGTTGTTTAAATTCGATTTGTTATCATGTGTGTGACTGTGGAAGCGCAGATCTGCCATCTGGCCATCCATCTGTTTTCTAATTCAGACTTCTCTGAGCTGCTCACTGTGATATCAGCCTAATGCTGATGAAGTACTTCTCTATTCTCGGTCTATTTAGTACAATTAGTGTAAAAATTGGTGCAGATGCTAGTGATTGCCCTTTGATTATTTTTAATCTGGGAACCTGACATCTTATGTTCAGTACCTTGCACACATCGAATAATTATGCTTATTTTCGTACGGTTTTTGCAAATTGTTGGACGGAATAGGAACTAAGCACAAAATGACCATGGAAATCAAGGAGTAGAGCAGGGATTAAACAAAAAATGGCAATATATTTAATGGGTACATGTTGGGTGGGTGTGGGCAACCCATCTTTCCTTCATAAAAGAACATTGAATCCCACCTATTGATGAATTAACTGCCCAAACTTGAAACTAACCCAATCTCCAAATTTCTTAACCAGGGACTTGAGTCTATCGTAGGATTTTAATCCGAAATCTCTGGACATGATGTTGTATGTAAAATATGTGTTTAATTTGGGTCGGGCCAGGTTGAGAACTCAGTCACCGTCCGTTTGTCTACTCTACTAATTAGGTAGAATGCCCAATCTTCCATGTGTAGCAAAGCTAGGTCTAAATCCAAGTCAAGTTTAATTACTAGGAGCATAAATTGGCCACGAATGGAGTATAAATTCGCCAATCCAGAACTCAATAAGGACTGGGTCATCCTATGCTTAACCTAACCTAGCTTCCAAAACTTTAGTTTGAAGGAAACAATGGTTCACTTGATTAAAAAACAAATAATAATAATAATAATAAGAATCTAATGGCTTTTGATAACATCATAAATCTCTATAGCCTCATTCTAGAGATGGAAGGTTCTCATTCTTGTACGGAAAACCATTCTTTGGCCTGGATGCATGTAGATTTCTGTATGGGGGTGTGTAGATCTAGTGTTCCTTTCCTCTTTAGATACGTCACATCCCTCCATCATCACCATTGACCAGAGAGTTTTTTTTTTTTTTTTTTCAAACTTGGGCGTGGCATCGTAGCTTATGGCAAGAAGAACAGCCTCGTAAGGGGCAACATGGGTGGCAGATCTATCTTGTGTATAGAAACTATACTGGTAATTCGCTTCAAACCCAGAAAAGAGGCTCTCATTTCGAAGGGTAGGACAGCCATGGCTGGTTAAAAAGAGTGCAAATAAAAGCAGCAGTGGCTTTGCCCCGGACACGAGGATGTATATATCTAACGGCCGTAGATTCTAGACAAGAGCCCCTCCATACTTTTTATTATAGCCGAGCTTTTATCTTTTATATTAATGGCATCTCTCTCTCTCTCTATGTGTCTCTGTGCACATGTGTAAGAAAGAGATAGGCACAAGGGGACGTCCTAGAAAACAAATAAAGGGTGATATTATATCTACTTTATTAAAGTTCTCGAATAATATATGGAGAAATGCTAGGCCAACGTTAGACAGAAGGGCAGCTTTTCTAGCTGGCAAGTCAAAACGTCTTTATACCTCTTGCCTTCTTCTGCTGATTGTATATTTAGACTGCCAGTGTGATGGTGTAACGCAGAAATTTCGCTGAAAAAAGTTGGGCAGAGGATTTGCCTTCTGGGCAGCGAGTACATGTACACTATTTTCTGCGAGAGCTGATGCGATTTTCTACAGGGCTCAGCAGCTGATGTTTTTATCTTTTAGATTGTTAGGTACTCAGGACCCCAAATGCCACACAGCCCTTTTCGTTGGATGGATATGTTAAAGAATGCCCCAGTTTCATATATTAGCTTGTGTTTTAGCAGTTTAATCACGGTCAGACCTAGAATAATGGATGGGAAGTAGTTGTCTCCTTGAGGGTTCGTCTCAATATACCTCAAAATTATGGTACTCTATTATTTCAGAAATTAATTTTTTCTTAGAATTCTGTTGTTTGTTTCTACTTTTAAAGTTACAAAAAAATAATTTAAATTATGAAACTAAATTTTTAAATTAATTAACACTCCTTTTAAGATATTTATCACTTGGTAACCTTACATCTTTTAGAACCTCCAAAAATAATAATAATAATAATAATAATAATGATATATATATATATATATATATATATATATATATATAGTTCATAAATGTGCTGCCATTTTATTACGCTTCTAAAGTTGGTAAAACAAACTTTTGAGGTATTCCATCGACAGCCGCTCTGATTGTGTACCTGACTGGTTGAAACTTTTCTCTTTTTTTTTTTTTTTTTTTTTAAGATGAAGAATGAACCACGAAGTTGATAAAATAGAATGTGTGCAGCTTAATTACATGAGGAAACACAGGGTGGTGCAGAAAAAATTCAAGGATATAATATGTCAAAAATGCTTTGAATTGGGGAAAAAAAAAGAGATCTTTATTTTAGTAACATTTGTAGCCTTCATAATATGGATGTTGATAGTTAAACCTCTTTTTGGTAGGTGAAATTGAAAAATGTCTTGCTGTACTAAAGGATATAATATATATAATAATAAATCCATTTCTCACGAATATATAATAGTAAAGTTAATTAGAGAGTAATAATTTCCATTGATTGATATGAAGGTTGTGGACAAGCTATGCAGGGCCCGGTTGTTCGTCCGTCGCTTATGGGGCTGCCCAGGAGCTGGGCCCATTCTTGGTGCGAAGCAACGGTCCCAACCTCACACTGAATGCCTACTCCTGGAACAAGGGCAAGCACTCTCATACTTGATACCCCCATTGCCACGACGCCAGTGCCATACCAATGAATATCAACTGACCTTTCTTCCTTGCACAGTGGCTAACCTTTTGTTCCTTGAAGCCCCGGTTGGCGTGGGCTACTCCTACACTAATAGTTCATCGGACCTGGAGGAGCTCGGCGATCGGATTACCGCCGAGGACTCCTACTCTTTTCTCCTGAACTGGTTCCAAAAGTTTCCAGATTTGAAGTCGCACGACTTCTATGTCACCGGAGAGAGCTATGCTGGTAGAGTGAACCCTCCCCCCCACCTTCTTTTGGGATACTTCACACTCCTTTTCTTAATTAACACAACACCTACAAGGACCGACTTGATTTAATACAATCTTGTATATATTAATAGGTCACTACGTTCCCCAGCTTGCAGAGCTCATCTACGAAGGAAACGAAAGAGCAAGCAAAGATTCCTATATAAATTTCAAAGGTCTAATGGTAAGTCACCTACCTAACTAAATGGAAGAAAATTATTGAAGTTTGGTAGCATTATTGCTTTCTTCCTCTTCCTTCAAAAGAAAAAAAAAAAAAAAAAAAAGCGTTTACCACTCAGCAGCAGTAAGTTCTATTCCTTGCTGCACCACGTTGTCACTAACGTGCAAGAAAACAAGCTCAGCGTTGCCTGTTAGGTGCTAGTGCTCATATAAATTTCTGCTGCAAGTCAGAGAGCAGGAAGGCGTATGGAATTTTCGAAGTATAATTTGAGGGGAGAAAAAAAAGAATGGGATTGGACTGTTGTGACCGGTGGGAGGATAGGCCTGTCTCCTGCCGTTCGTCCTTTCTCTACTCTTTAATTAAAACTGGTTGACATCCTCTATCGTAAGTGAGGGACAAGAAACAGTTCCCAAGGTCGACGCCCTACTAGGCGTTTTTGGATGGACATTGACAAGGGGGATGACAAGAAAATGCAATGGGTTGCAAGAAGCCGGCCCCCAGCCAGCTGGAGATGTGTTGGCTTCCATTATTAACACTAGTATCAAACACGCTCATTCCACGTGAGAGGTGGTGTGGATGGAAAAATCATAGGAGTCCCATCTCAGATCTGGGCCAATGGTGAGGCCAGGATCAAGGATCTCAAGCATTTGCATTGCAATATTAGTGGATGGTAGATGCCGATGCCGAGTATCGTATATATTAATCATATGTTTTGACAAAAATAATCTAATTTTTAAAAGCTTTGTTTCTTTAATTTCTCCTTCATTGGATAAGAACGTACCGAACTAAGTGAGATACCCTATAGACTAGGGTAGGGATTTGAAAAGACAAGGTGCTCGGTCTTTTAGATTTTGTTTCCTAATATGCCGAAAACGTAAGAGGACACTGGCTGGACACCAAGCTTGGGATGGTAGAAGGTGGCAGCACGATACTATTCGTCCTCTCTCGTTGTTATCTTGATCGCATCTAATTAACTAATCATGACCGTAACAAGGTGCTCACAAAGACTCTCTCACTGCAGATAGGGAATGCAGTGCTGAATGATGCAACCGACCAGCTCGGGATGGTAGAGTATGCATGGAGCCACGCTATTATATCAGACGAGCTCTATGCTGCTGTTCGGAAGGAGTGCGACTCCTTCAAGGAGGAGGGGGAGGGCGGGCGGCCGAGCAATGCCTGCACTCCGGCCCTCAAGGCATTCCTCCAGTCCTATGCCGACATCGATATCTACAGCATTTACACCCCAGTTTGCCTCTCCTCCCTCTCCAAATCCTCTCGCCTGCCCAAACTCGTCGCCGCCCCTCGTCCCTTCTCCTATCATGTATGGCTCCTTTCCGATCACTGGTATTCTATAAATTTAATGAAGAAAAAGAAGTCATATATTAAGATGGGTCATTTTGGATTGAGGAGAAGCAGGAGGCTTGGCACCGGATGAGGAGGGTGCCGGCAGGGTATGATCCATGCACCGAGGACTACGTAGAGAAATATTTTAACCGGGAGGACGTTCAGAAGGTGCTGCATGCCAATCTCACCCGCCTCCCTTACCCATACTCTTCTTGCAGGTACGTTCTTCTTCTCTTTCTACTTTAAATCTAGCCATTAAATTACAATGTCAGGCATTTAATTGGCCATCTATAATGGATGTATGCTCTGCATTGTTATCTGGGAGGTCCATTGAGTACATTGAACGTGCTTAGGGAGTGCATTCAATTCGATGTTCATTATATTCGCCAATGAATCCCATTTATGACCACTACTATTTAATTCGTTGTCTTCTTCCTGCCTGAATCCACTTGCATGCGCCCAGAACACCCTGGAATTCTTCACCATCAAATCGCTGCTGTATTCTTTTCAGCCGTTAGTTTTCTGTTCTCCCGTCTTCTTCTCTCTTGTTTTGGTGGCATGTCTTCTTTCTTTCTTGCCAACTTGGACCAACTTGTCCCGACACTAGCTCTTTGCTTTCTCTCTCTCTCTCTCTCTCTCTCTCACACACACACACACACACACTAGCAATAATTCTCGACTCAATAGAAGACTTTTATTGAATGATACCATGAGTAATGCTCGAGTGGATAAATTAATTAAAGAGAGTTTTAATAGCTCATCAATTTTATGATTAATCCTACACATGGAACATCCATGGATCCTAATACTATTTGTCATCCGTGGAGGTATTTGTACCATTCCTCATTATTATCTTCTTAATTATATAATATAGATAGAGAATGTTTTTCTTAGCTACAGTTATTGGATCTTCATTCAAATTTGATGGATCTCCATTCAAATTCGATCGAGCTTAGATTAGGGCTCTCATATTGATGCATGGAAAATAATGTCTTTAAATTATATAATTTTTAATATATTTAAGTACTTTAGAAGTAGAATATTACATTCAATGACTTATATCACAAATGTAAGGCCCAGGTTGTCTAATTTACACTTATCTATATTCTTGGTTATACTCGGATGAATCTCGATACGGAATAAGTTAGATTTAGATTAACAATAAAAAATCTGATTAGATTTAAGTAAAAATTCTTAAATGTAGCCGAGTCAAGCACTTTATATTGTACATGTACTTACACACATATATATATATATATATTTATATAAATATTCGCACATAGATTAATGGATTGCTCCTTCTAAGAGAAGAAAATATCTACTTCTCTCAATTTCAAAGTTAATAACAGAGCATTCAAATTGAAGATCTATAATATTGATCATGATTTTTATTATTAAAATTTTTCTAGAAATAAAAATCTTATATATTAGTAGTCTCTAATTTATTCATCATGTGATTGTAAAAGTGGATGTTTATATCATGCCGATATGCTAAAAATACATAATAAAACATTTATATTGCGAATTCACCTTATTGATCTTGATTTACATATATTAAAATTTAGATAGATTATAAGTCAATAAATTTTAATACCTAGATAAGAGCAAATATAGTCTTATATTATTTTAACCATTTATTTTTATCTCTGAATATATAAGTTAAAGACTACTTAACTATGTGATTTTTAATTTCTAAACATTTTTAATAATACATATAATCAACAACGTAGATCTGTAATTGGAATATGTTTATTGATTTTAAAATTAAAGGAGTAGATATCTTTCTTTTCAAGAGGAGTGCAGTCTATCTTCATATATATGTATGTATATATGCATACGTGTGTGTAAATGCGCGCGTACGTAAATGTATATATACACATTCTCTATAATTGGATCATTAAATGCCAAGTTAATGGTTGTGACCTTGGTTGATTTTATTATTACTAGCTTTGACTCATGGGAAGCAAAATGGTTGGCCCTGCGCGATCTTAAACTTCAAGATCTTTCTAAAGCACTCTCAAAAAATAATGCACTCCCACCTTTGGTTGCTATAAATATATATTTTTCTATCTTAATTAAAAAGTAAAGAGAAAACTAAGCCAATATGAAAGCATTTAGGTGACGAAACTTATATTTACCAAAATGACATAAATAAAATGAATGATTACCTAATATCAAACCAGAACTTTAATTTATAATGTAATCATCTCCTTCATCCACTTGATCATCATCTTTAGAAGAAACAAAATATGCTCCCAGTTATGTCGCAATTGAATCTATGAGAACAAAATTGAGGTGCTAACAATATGGAGGTAATGCTATGGTGCAGTGAAGTCATACAAAAGTGGAACGACTCGCCATCTACCGTGCTCCCTATCCTCAAGAAGTTCATGGATGCAGGCCTCCGAGTCTGGGTCTACAGGTACAAGAAAAGTTCACTCCATGTAAATAATTTCTTTAGATGGAAAGGAAGCCAAACTCAATTCTAAGACTCCCAACTCACTAAGCTGCATGGTTTTCCAATGGGCACAGTGGGGACACGGACGGGAGGGTCCCGGTGACGTCGACAAGGTACAGCATTAACGCCATGGGGCTCCATGCAAAGAAAGCCAAGGGGAAGAGGTGGGGAGGGTGGCGAGCGTGGTACCACAAGGAGCAGGTGGCTGGGTGGGTGGTGGAGTACGAGGAGGGGCTGACGCTGGCCACCGTGAGGGGGGCGGGGCACCAGGTCCCCCTCTTCGCCCCTGACCGTTCTCTCTCCCTCCTCTCCCATTTCCTCGGTGGCCAACCCCTGCCTTCCTTCCGGTTCCCCAAGCTTTAACTGGCAGGACCAAACATTGTGTCCAATTCTGTATCTCCTAGTCTTGGAACCGTCTCTTCTTACCAAGCCGCCTTCTTGGAATTCATATGCGTGTTCTTCAACGAAATTGCATTTATATTTCATAAATGATATTGATTCTTTCAATATAGAAAGGAAAAGCAAGGTAAGTACTTATTTTTGTGTTAAATTACTTGCAGTACGTATGCAAATTACTCAAGATTTTAAGCATAGGATAAATCGAAAAAATAATATTACCATGAACTGGGCCCTGATGTGTCTTGCTTATGAATTCGATATATTACGCTCTTAATCTAGATATGCTTTAAGTTATGGTTTGATCAACCGGTCACTTTAATTTAGATCTTGGTCCTGAGCACCGAAACCTACCATGTGCCAATGAATCTCTTATTTAGACTTAACTTCTAAGCTCTAATTGGCAACAAAAGAGATGGCAAATGGGCCGTGCTGCCTACAGGAGTTGGATCGCAGGTTCGTGTGACTCACCGTTACGGTCCGTCAAGTTTAGAGGAGGCCCGATCAAGGGGCGAGGGCGTGCCTGGTGGAGTTGGCCCACAGGCTAGCATGCCGTAGCCCGCCAGATTAGGAAGGAGGGCCGATCTTTGGGGTGGGGGCATGCCTGGCCTGCGTGCCAACCCACTATGTCGACCAGCATAATTTTTTAAATTTTTTGAAAATATTATTTAAAATCCAATTAATCTTGAAAAAATAAAATAAAATAAATTATATATATACTTTTATTCATGGTGGATAAGTGATTTATCATTACAATTATATTATCTTATCGTTATGTTGCTCGATCTTTTTTTCATCTTCTAGCCATTCGAAGAAGAGTTTTTAATCTTTATCTTCGCCTTTTGGCTGATATAATTTGAACTTTAGTTCCCTTTCAAGTGTTACATGCTTTTTCTAGTATCGGACTAATTGACTGATCCCCTAAAGTACCATAGTTGTAGTTATTTCCCTCATACTTACCGGCACTTTCTTTTTTATCCATTCTGATCAACTCCTTGGAATGCTATTAGGCAAACCACTTACCTCCATACTACTTGCTAAGGATTCTAAGATGGGTCATGAGAATATATATTTTGTGAACAGATGATCCATAGATTCTTGATTAGCCTTACAGCATACACATTCATCACTTACCAGTTGGCCACACTTTCTTAGCCAACACATCGTTTGTATATATACAACTTGTAAAAGAGAGCTAGCCATAAAAATATCTTAAACTTCTCTTTGATAAATGTCTTCCAACTAGAGTTATAAAAGGGGTACATCATTTCTCAATGGTTTATAAATCAATATAAAGAGTTCATTGTGTATTTGCCATTCTTACAAGGTTTCTTGACTAGGATGTTTGCTAAAGAAAAAGGCATAATATGCATAAAAACACTTTGAAGTTGTTGGAGTTGCTGAAATTCAGAAGCTGATAGGGGACCATGAAGCTGGATTCTCCATTGACGTACTCTATGATTCCACATAGATGCACTTCTTCACCGCTTGCTTATAGAGGTCCTCAAATAAGGATGCCAAAGGAATGTAAGCTATCCAGTTATCTTTCCAAAATCTAATCATCTCATATTTCATAGCTTGAAATCCATGCAGCTAAAAAAAGCTTCCAACTCATTGCAAATATCTTTCCATATTGAAGAAGCTTTTCTCACTCTACTTCCCCACATGACAAAGAAGCATCTCTAGTAGTAAGCTTTGGACATCAATCTAGTCCAAAAACTTTTCTCTTTCAAATGCTTGTTTAGTAACTTCTATGCTCATTTAGCCAGCAGAGTCATAATCATGCCATTGATATTTTTGATGGCAAGACCTCTTTTTCTATCCCTACAAACTATTCTCCAATATATTAAATAATGAAATCCATCGATTAAATACTTCTTTTTCCAAAGAAAAGACCTTTTCTTATCAATCCTACTACATACCCAATTTGGTAATCTAAGCACTGATACGAAGTATGATAGGAGATCAATGAGCAAGGAATGGATATGGCAAAATCTACCCCCAATTGATAGTAGACAACCATTCTATGGTATAAGTCTTCTCCTGATCTTTTCAAATTAATGGTAGCCAACACTGTTTGAGCACCCTTCTGTCATTTAATAAAAATCTCAGATAAACAAATGATAGATAAGTAAATGACAGACTTCCTTTCTTACAATTAAGCTATGTAACAAATGAGATTGCTAAGTTTTATTTAACATTCAAACAAATCGTAAAGCTCTTATGGAAGTCTGTTTTAAAACCTAATTCATTTTCAAAAGCAAAAAGAGTGGCCTTAATAGCTATAATGCATTCCTTTTCTTCGACAAAAAAAAAAAGAAGAGAATTATTGGCTAAATGAAGGCTTCTTATATCATGAAAACAAGAAATATCCCTAATTCGTTTTATAAGACCAATATTCCTACCCCTTTTAAAGAATACCTTAGCAGTGATTTTGTGGACATTATTTAGTAAATTGATAGGCCTAAGAACCATCATAATAAGAGCACCTTTCTTCTTAGGGGCTAGAGTAATATAGGCAAAATTTAGTCACTGTATATCTAAAACTCTCTTGTGGAAGTCATTGAGTTGCACTATGATGTCATTCGTAAGCAAATCTTAATATCTCTAATAAAAAGCACATAAAAAACACGTCTCAACCTAAAGTTTTGAGAACTCTTAGTGAAAAGACTATGGCTTTGACTTCATTTATAGAAAAAGACATCACCAAAGTATTCATGTCAATTAATTGGGTACCATAAAGGAGGTTTCTATTAATGGAGGCCGAGAGAGTAAAGGAAGATCTAGAGAAACCCTTAAAGCAGTCATATAACTTGGTAAAGATTTCATCATGGGTGGCCAACTCCTTTTTATCATCATCTTTTAAAGAAATAATCATATTTTTCTTCTTGCTCCATTAGCCACCTTATAAAGAGAGCTCATATTTCTATCACCTTTCGGCTTGTATTTCTATTACCTTCCATAAGCTAAATAGATCTTGATCTTTGCCTCCAAATAGATTTCCTTCTTTTCATATATGCCTAATAAGGAAGCCTTCAAAATTTTCTTGATGGTGAATTTTATATGGAATAAATCAAAGAGCCTCTCCTTCTATTTGGAAGGTTAATTTCATGAATCAGATTCTTCATAATTTCTTTATTCACCTTCTTTCTATATGTATACTATGGCTTTAAAGTTGCTTGAAGACTTCTGATGTTCATTATCCATGCTGTTGCACTATTTTGACTTCCTCCTATGTTTTTCTGAGTGCCCTAGTCAATGAAGTCTAATCCCTCCTCCTTCATCCATCAACCCTCAAATCTAAAAATTCTAGACTAGCCATGGGATCCAAAGTTGATATTACAATCCAATACTAGGGGGATGTTGTCTGAAGCCACACTTGATAGAGCTTTCTGAACTGATGCTGGGAATAAGTCCTCTTACTCCAGGGAGAAAAGAAAATGATCAAGGCGAGCCAATGAGAGTCTTTCTTTACCAATAGATCATATGAAGTGTCTACCTTTAAGGTTAGTATCAATAAGATACACTGAATCTATGAATAAAAAAAAGCTTGATTGACCTTCCTACTCTATGGGTTATCTCTTCCATCCCCCAGGGTTTTGGTTACATTGAAATCCCCTTTCACTAGCTATGGCCCCTGGTAGTCTCTCCTAGCCTCTTCCCATTCAAAAAAGAATTCAAACCGAGCAAATCTATCATAAGGACTATAAACTGAAGTGAATACAAAGATTTTCTTCCAAGGTTTAAATAGCAACTCCACAGTAACAGAAAAGGATTTAGTGGCTGAGCTGATACGAGAAAATAGATTTGTGCTTAGAATCTTTCTAACATATAACTAATATAAAACTAAACATTTATTAGTAAGAGCTCTTACGCCATGGATATCATTTGTTTGGTTGCTCATGATCTTTTGGGTTAAGGTTTAATTTGGTGTGGTCTGGAGAGGAAGAGGAGCTAATCCTCTTCTGCTTGCTAGCACCCCCCACCCACCCTTTAGACGTCACTGGCTCCTCGGCGGAACAAACAACCGAGCCAAACAACAATAAAAAAAGAAGGTAGAAAGCAGGAAGGCATCTCTATCACGACTTACTGAGACACACGGAACCTAGATCCTGATATATTTGATAACTTGCACATTGTTTCCTCGATTGACGATGTCATCAAAACGTCCACGTCGTCTTTGTTTCACAAGCCAGGCCACGCAGCTACTGACATTAACAAGAAACCCGTATTGGCGATGGTCCAACAATCGCCATTAAAAACGATTTGAATTGAGGCATAAGTCACTCGGTGAAAGGACCATGTTAACTGTGCGGGCTTAATTAGCCAAGGGACTATGAGAATGTGGAGCTACGATGAGGTCCTGGAGGTCGCTTTTGCGAGTCACGATCGCCCCAAGCCACATCTAAGGCGTCAAAAGAAAGGGGCACAAGAAGGGCTGAGGACATAAAAGATAATCGGTTGGTGGATTCCATGCCTACTGAAGTAAATACTGAAAAGGATGCTTCATCTACGTGCTCCTCTTGTGGGCAAAGCCAGATAAGCCCTGGAAACTCAATCCACGCATGCTTGTTGTGTCGGTCCCACTTCAAGTTCATGGTAGGGGCCTCAGAAGAGGATGCATGTGAATTGTATGAAGAATCTATAGCTGATGACACCCTTCTCAGGATCCAGACAATCTTCTTCTTTTTTTTCTTTTCTTTTTTTTTTTTTTTGGATGAATGGGACACCAAAAGGGCCAGCTAATTTATTGAAGGAAAAAAAAAAAAAAGAAAAAAAAAAGAAAGAAGAAAGAAAGAGAAAGAGAAAGGCTACAGAAGCACACTATCACCTTGCATTATAGAACATAAAAGTCAAAAAAAAATGTACGACCAAATAATAGCCATACAGAGATACAATTGAGCTCACGGTGAAGGCTTTTCATGAAGTAATTAATAAGGGACCCATCAATCCGTGTCGCAGAGACACCACAGCGACTAATTAAAATAGCAAAACCATACCTACAGTATGATACAGGACGTTCTAGTTTAGATGATCAATTGAGAGCCGACCAGTGAAGCGGATGGAGAAAGGAGGGAAGTAGATGAAGAGAATATCTCATGGAACACAGTGGACATATGTGAACATATGATCCGAAGAGTCTTCCATATAAAGATGATAACACTGGGCATTTTTCATAATATGATGCTTAAATCTCCACGTCTCCATGCATCTTTTACGTTTTATAAATATCTGGCAACTTAAAAATCTATAAATTCAACCGTCAATATTCACAGGTCATTTATTTTAAAAAATAATAAATAACCTAGCTGAAATGAACTAACACCACGTCTCCTTGGTGTTATAGATTACTGACTACTTGTTGGTCAAAGACTAAGGCCGTACTTCATTGTTAATCCTTGGGCGGGAGATGGGAAATATAATATAATAGACCTCGTTTACTGGTAACATTAATAATAAATTTGTCATGCAGGTAAATTAAGGGTTCCTTTGAAATTTTTTAGTGGTATAATACTGTGATGGATTATGAAAAATTTGATGTCAATTGCCCGTGTCCCTAAGATAAACTTCATCCACAGCAATTGACTTTCAGGTTTGTGGCTCATAAAATAATGCATGACAAGTCTCTTATCTCTTACTTTTGGATCGGATGAAAGTTTCTTTTTGACTAAACTAGGATGATTCTTCCTTACACAACAAATGCATTTATCTAGGTACAAATCTGTCGCACATTTTAGAAGCAGAAGGAAGACTGCTTCCATTATTTTATGGGGCTATATCAATATCCTTTATTAGAAATACTTAACCCTATGCGTAAAAAGAGCTGCCTGACCTAAGTGTGCATAGTCCTTCACCCTCTTAAAAACATATAAACCATGCTTCCATTTTGCTCTCGAGATAACATTGATGGGCATTTAATGCGGAAGATGAGAAAGACAGACCGAGAAGAGGGATATCAAAGGAGGTAAACAAACCACCTGACAAACAAAAAGGAAAATTGTGGCAATCGCTAAAGTGTGGTAAGACGGCCACCTCTAATTTTATTTTGTTGAGATGTAACTATACGTGGATTTGGCTTAGATTTCCACATATCAATTTTGAGAACTAATGGGAGAGGCGAACTAATTTTCATATAGAAAGATAGATTAATTTTTTGGAAAGTTTACCTACGTGGTAAGCTTGCAAATGGATTGAATCGACTTGTTATCCAACTCAATCCTAACCCGATTAGATTTGATTCAATCCATATTTAAAAATCCCATATATTAGGATAGATTAGAAAGTTGGATCCAATCTAAATTTTAGATTAGATCTGCGTTTTATTTTTTTAACTAATTAAACCCGAACATGATTCAACTGGCCATATATATTAATTACATAAATCTTTTTTTTCATTTCAATTATCTTTATCAATTCATTTAATGAACTCTCATTTAAACTAATTCTCCCTTTTATCTCAACAAGTAATTTTTCTCTCATCTTTTTTTCACTTAATTTTATGAAAATATTTATATTTTATTATATATTTTGATGGATTCTTATTTACAATATTTTTAAGTGTATCAATAGATATTTTAAATATCATAATTTATAAATTTAAGAATAATCATTCATTTGGATAAAATTAAAAGTTTTAAATAAAAATTTAAGTTTAAATTGTCACTTTTTAATCTTATTTAAATTTATTAAAGGATCTCTTTTTAATTATAGTAACTAAATTTTTTGATATTAAATAATAGTTAGATGCTTAATTTAAATGTAAGTATAATCAGATCCAATTCTATCTTAAACTTCAATGCTTTAGATTAGATTTAGAACATATTTGACCTTAAATATATCTGAATGATCTATTAGGTCTAAAATTATTTTCATAAACCTGATATGACCTAATTCAATCAGTAAATGAGTTATGTTCAGGTTTAAAATCATAATTTTAATATAAAATTAGATCGAATTAAAATCAAAGATGATCCGATCTGACTGTAGCTCTAGTACGAATCAATGTTTTTGGAAATAAATGGTGAAGGACTATTTTGTTTTTGCTTTTAATGGAGGAGAATGCATAAAGAAAATTTTTTAGTATAGAAGGGGCCATGGTTCCAAGCAATCCCCATGATGGAACATCCCTTGGCGCCTTATCCTTTGGTCCTAGTACTATTTACATTGTTGATGCTGTATATATATATATATATATATATATGACCTAATTCGATCAGTAAATAAGTTATGTTTGAGTTTAAAATCATAAGTTTAATATAAAATTAGATTGTATTAAGTTCAAAGATGGTTCGATTTGACTGTATCAATTTTTTTTGGAAATAAATGATAAAGGGTCATTTTGTTTTCACTTTTAACGAAGGAGCATGCATAAAAAAAAATTTTCAGCATAGGAGGGCATGCCCCGAGCAGGCCCTATGATGGAACGTCCCTTGGCATCCTGCCCTCTAGTTCTAGTACTATTTACACTGTTGCCGTATATAATACTGTTAAGCTGGTGACACTAGATCAAACACTCATTTAATACTTTAGATTGCCGAGAAAACTACTTACATGAAATAAAGATGGCAAAGGCGAGTTGAGCGTTGAGCCAACTACGAAGTAAAAAAAACGTTTCAGTTGGTCCATTACTTGCAATAGATTGCGCTTGAAACGTCCAAAGAATGCAACACTCTCACCGTGCAATTCAGAAACAGTATAACTAGTGTAACTTGAAGCTGACTCAAATGAATGAATGCAACTTATGTAGTATAATTATCAACAAATTAAGATAGATAGATCTAGACTTTGTTTGATACAATTGTTGAGGGCCAGTAGGTGATCTCCAAGTGCTGCTGTTCGAGGGGTTACCAGATGTACTAAACAAAGCCTTAAACCACTATAATGAATCAATGCATGGTATAACAGTATCAGTGCACATGTTAGCCCATCTTGACGTATATGGCCATACATGATGATGTGACAAGTGGTGCCCAAAGAAGTTATATTTAGCATGTATGGTGACAAAATACTGCAAAGGATCTTGTTTGGATAATTTCTGAAAGCATGGAAACTTTGCTGTAATTATTAATTTAAACAGATGGATTCTTCCGCAATTTTACAAAATATACATAATCTTGCAAACAAGAATGTAGAAAATTTTAGATACTTGGAATTTAAAAGAAAAATCTTAGCTAAATTCTGACCAAGCTGTTACAAAATATAAAACTTGCAAGTTAGCAACACTAGGCGATCACAAGAACACAACACATCAGAAGGCCGTTGCGTTTGGCCACCATCCCAGAGTCAATACCTAATCCTACCCTCCACATCCTGTCAAACACTCACACCACCCTCACCTACCCTCATCCTCCACGCCTCCCCCCCCCCCCCCCCCTCGACAATTAAATCCTGAGACCCTGTTACCTTGTGCCTGCCCCCACCCATCCCCGTATTTCTTTGGAATATAGAAACCACGGAAGTTCCAAAACCCTATTCGGTGGACAATAACAACAACAAGGATCAACCCCACTCCTCGCAACTTTCCGCTCACCAAATCAAACGGCCCAAAATATGCGGCCGCGCTGAGACACGCCCCACCCCAAGTCCTATAACAAGGGCTACCACCCCCAAACACTCACACCAGTGCCATGCACTTGTCCTTCGATCCCTAACAACTCCTCACTTCATCCTAACACCACCATGAATTCCGGCAACCAAACCACCACCCTCTCCGATGGCCGCGGTGCCTCCCCAACGAACCTCGGCTTCGTCTGGCTCTTGCCGGCGGAGATCCAAGTCCTCGAGCTCCTCGTCGCCCTATCGATCTTCGTGACCATACACGCCTTGCGACAGTCCAAGCGCCAGGGCCTCGCGGTATGGCCCGTCGTCGGTATGTTGCCGTCGCTCACCCTCGGCCTCCGCCAAGACATGTACGAGTGGGTCACCGGCGTGCTTGACGGCCGGGGCGGCACGTTCATCTTCCGCGGCCCCTGGTTCACCAACCTCCAGTGCGTCGTGACCGCCGACCCCCGCAACCTGGAGCACCTCCTCAAGACCAAGTTCTCCAACTTTCCCAAGGGCGAGTACTTCCGCGGCACCGTCCGCGACCTCCTCGGCGATGGCATCTTCAGCGCCGACGACGAGGTGTGGCGTCGCCAGAGGAAGATAGCGAGCCTCGAGTTCCACTCCGCTGAGTTCCGGTCCATGACAGTCCAGTCCCTCTACGAGCTCGTCCACTCGAGACTCCTCCCGGTGCTCGAGTCCGCCCATGATGAGCGCACGCCGATCGACCTCCAGGACGTGCTGCTGAGGCTGACCTTCGACAACGTGTGCATGATCGCCTTCGGCATCGACCCGGGGTGCCTCCGCCCCGGGCTGCCGGAGATCCCCTTCGCCCGGGCCTTCGAGGAAGCGACGGAGGCCACCATCATCCGATTCGTCACGCCGACCGCTATATGGAAGGCGTTGCGCTTCTTCGACCTGGGGAACGAGAGGAGGCTCAAGAGGTCGTTGGAGCGCGTCGACGAGTTCGCCTACGAGGTCATCCGGACGAGGAAGAAGGAGCTGTCGCTGGAGTCTGGCGATGAGAAGAAGGCGGCGAGGTCCGACTTGCTGACCGTCTTCACCAAGCTCAACGACAACGACGGGAAGGCGTTCTCCGACAAGTTTCTGAGGGATGTGTGTGTGAATTTTATACTGGCGGGGAGGGACACATCGTCGGTTGCCTTGGCGTGGTTCTTCTGGCTGTTGAACCGCTATCCCGAGGTGGAGGACCGGATTCTTGGGGAGCTTAGCAAGATTCTGGAGGAGAGGGGGTCCAACGGCGAGCAACAAGGAGAGAAGAACTTGGTGTTCAGGCCGGAGGAGGTGAAGAGGATGGAGTATCTACAGGCGGCTCTGTCGGAGGCCCTACGGCTCTACCCGTCGGTGCCCGTGGATCACAAGGAGGTACGTGCCATCCATACTCGCATACTTGCATGCTATACCAACATACGTATACGACTTATCTTCTATTTCCTATATGAATATTAATATTAAGTTGGGTGGATGATGCTTTACCTCTTGATTATTTATATCTAGTTTGGTGCATCTATGGCTTCCTGCATACGCATGCATGCGTGTAGATAGAAAGTAGTTGTCCATGTATAGAAATCAGAGAGCAAGTCATGGATGTGCATGCATGCATTTTGTGTGTCCGCATACTGGTTTTGTGCATGAAAGAAAGTGTTGTGTCGATAGGATCATGATACTGATCATTCTTCTTCTTCTTCTTCTTCTTCTTCTTTTTTTAAATAAGATGTAATGTACTGCATAGGAATAAGATGGTTTCGTGCTCAGTTAAGCTGTGTCGCTAGTTAGGTGGAACTACCATGTCCTGGAGATACCGACGGCAATACATGTATGGCTATGGCCATGGCGTTGGATACCTCCTACATGTAGAGATACAAAAGAATAGTTTTTGCTAACTAAGTGTGGAAGCCATCGACATGGATTTCAACATATATATATATATATGTGTGTGCATTTGAGGTTCATGGCTTGATAGAAAGTGTTATAGTCTTGATGCACATCTCAAGATACACGTGTGTGGCAGCCACTGCCAGTAGTAGCATTTTCTTTCTAATGGAGCAAATTAACCTAACTCCATCCGATGGAGAATTGATTGATAACAGTGCTTGCATGCTTCTTTAATAAAAGCTAGTGGGAAAGCCTCTCCACTCTTTCCCCTAAAAAAACTGATAACACTGCTTGCATGCATAGTACGTCCACGTCCTCCTAACTTAGGTCCTATTTTGTCTTTTGAGATAGATGATTCCAAACACATATTCTCATCCGTCAATGCATCATGAGACAAGTCAAAAATTAGCCTCAAACAACCAGCAAACATCACAATTAACTATACAAAACAGGGTTAGGCCACCTGTACTTTTTACCTTAAAGAAAAGGCCCAGAGCTCAAAAGATGTGGCCTCTCTTTAACGATTAGAACTGGATGTTATTTTCTCAATTTTGACTTAACCCTCAATCATCAATAACAGAACGCACAACAATTTAATTTCTGATAGATATCCAAAGCTTCTTGGCCTTGGTCTTCAATAAGTTTCTTATGTTCATCAGTATCATTCTTCTCTAGAACATCAAAGATGAGATGAACTTATCTTCAATGTTGGCGACATCAGTGCGTAAGAGGCCCTATGTGGGCATATCTTTTTCACTTTATTAATTGTTGCTTGTGTTAGAAAAGGAGGTTTTTCTCAAGAAAAGTCAGCCACATTTTTTACTCCATTGGCTGGCGATGATTACATTTATCCAATGAACGAGAGAACCATAGCAAAAGCAACAGCAACAGATTCAAGCTGGTTGAGTGTTCTTTTGTTATACGTAAATGGTGTAAGCTTTAGATAGTTCCAAGCCTTTAGTCAAGAGGATTATAATCATGATGGTAAGGAAGCCAGGCTTATCTTTTAACCACGCACATGCATAATAAAAGCAAAAGCTGAAGGGCTGGCCCATCTGACTTTTCTTGGTAGTTGAACCACTAAAACAAGCTAATTGCTCCTTATTGTGATTATTTGCTCTACTACATAACCTGAACTCTGGTCCTAACATTTGCATGGCACGTGTCTTGCTCAGTACAAAACTGCTATCAGATGTGATGCTTGGTCGAACTTTTGAGGGGTGCTCATTTATAAAACATAAATGACTTGCCACTATATCAAACAACACAATTTCATGCATTTTGGTTATAGATGGAGTTAGCTTTTTTTTTTACCATGCATGGTCCTCGAACAAGCAGTATATGACCTTGAAATGATAGAATTTTAATAATTTACGAAAATTTTGAATCTCATGGAGTTGAATTTTAATAATTTATGTGAACATTTCACTATCTATGCTTGTAATATATGGAACTGCCTAGTTTGAATAAAACCATCTGCAATGCTCTTTGGTGGCTTAGGTTGTAGAAGATGAGGTATTTCCCGACGGTACTGTACTGAAGAAAGGAACGAAGGTTATATATGCCATCTACTCTATGGGGAGAATGGAGAGCATATGGGGAAAGGACTGCAGGGACTACAAGCCAGAGAGGTGGCTCAGGGATGGCCGCTTCATGAGCGAGTCTGCGTACAAATTTACTGCCTTCAATGGGGGACCAAGGCTGTGCTTGGGCAAGGACTTCGCATACTATCAAATGAAGTTTGTTGCAGCTTCCATCCTCTATCGATACCACGTGAAGGTGGTCGAGAACCACCCAGTGATCCCCAAGATGGCACTAACCATGTACATGAAGTACGGATTGAAGGTGACCCTCTCCAGAAGGAATGAACCCAAGCTTCTCAAGTAGTAAATAAACGAGCTCAAGCGTGAAGGATTAAACTAGAAAGCCATATATGTTAAGGCTCTTCTTAATTTGATATGTTTTTAAGATGTATGGACTGAATTACGCGGATAGAAGATATATATCATTGTAGAAAAGGCATCCCAGTGTGAATTTTTTTTTTTTTCTGTGTTAAATTTTCCTTTGTTTATTGTTTGACGTGATGAAACCAATATTTATCAAGTTAATTGCATCGTTTTGTAATAAGGGTTTTGTTTCACTATCTAACATATTTTTGAAGCCATTCATATGTTTTATGGATAGCTCAAATCTACCCTTTTAAAAGGGTGGCCCTCGAGTAACGGCGATAAGGTTTCTGATAAATTATACAGAGTAAGACGGCATCCATTAAATAAATATAGCCCCAGTTCCCAATTCTTTTTTTTTTTTTTTTGGACTGTACCCAGTTCCTACTTCTTTATCATCTGAAGCCCCCTCTCTTTCGTTCCCTGGTGGATCACAATGGGTGACATGGAAGGTTGTGGGAGCAGAACAAAGGAGGAGAGGGCGAAAGTGGACGGCTGGATGCGCCGGCTTTGGTGTTGGAGACCCAACGAACAGATCAGGAGAGAGGTTAAATATTAGGTTCCACTCCCCTACGCATCATGCTCTTCCTTTCTCCACAGTTCGATTTGTCTGTTAATTAATAACTCGTGTCCCTGACCTATTACCACTTTGTCCATTTTCTATTCTCTGGTTGGATTTTTTCTTTTTTTTTTTTTTAATCAAAATTTTATGGTCGAGAATTGATCCCCCAGAGAATATTATATAAAATTAAAGAATCCAAAGCAAACCATCTATCCGATTATATAATACCAATATTCGGGTTTCCACTCCATCCGAGGACTTTTTTGTTTTTTTAAAGGAAAAGTGAAGAAAAAGAGATTCCCCATCAAAGTTTATGAAGGTGAGATGTGTTTACCAGGGAAATGAGGTAAAGAGCATATTACAAGCACATGCGTAAGGTTCCATCAACTTTTCAGAGCATAGATTTCTCCGGAAATTAAAGTCTCTATTACGGAGAATCAAGGATTGTGAGGCATTCAAGTATTCGGTGCCACATTATTTCCTTTCCTTCTTGTTCATATCGCATATAAAAATCTAATTTATAATAATTATATTAAAATTTAGTTGATAATAATTATAAGAAATTGGCTGTATAACCTTCCTCGTTTCCTTTAACAAGGAATATATTTAAGATCGTGAGCAAAAGGATCAGCCACCCTTTTCCTCTTTGGGCCAAGTAAATAAGTACTTAAAAAAACTAGATAAGTGTGGACTATAATTAGGTGTACAACTTGGATGGATTGTGTAAGAACCCATGATGTTAAGTATTATAAATAGATTTAATTTATGATTCATATGAAATAAGAAGCACTGTAAATAGACTCTGTATATTTATGATTGGATTTGATTGAATTTGGATGTTGATTTGAACGTGAATACTTGACCTGATGAGAACCTTAAAGCTTGTATGGAACAAATATATGAGATCCTATACTGTGAATATTTAGTTCTACATCGATTATATATTGAGAAGATTTTTGGTACTTATATAGGATCAAAGAGCTTAAATAATAACTTTTTAACTAGTGTTTTTTGGATATTATCGTTTTGAAATCTTGGTTATTAACCCATTATTTGTGGAGTATGGGCCAAATAAGGAAGATGAAGATCATCATAAGAATGGCATTAGCGTAAATTTTTTTTTCTTTTGTGTGGACTCTAAATGGCGTTAGCGTGAAATTTTTTTTTTTTTTTTTTTTTTTTTTGTGTGGACCACTTCCATGGAAAAGATGGTCCTACAGATGACCAAAATGCCATTTGTTTGACTTCTTTCGTTTTTAGTCGATCATTTGAGCGTGACGGAATCGATATGTATGAAGTTACGAATCATTATGGTAAGAAGTTGGTTGTGCATGTCCATCACCCTACATCCAAAGGAAGAAAAGATCTTTGTCCATGCTTATGAGCAAATTGGTTAGGTAATGTTGTTTCAATCCAACATTCAATAAATAAGATGAAAGGCTAAATAGATCACATCGATCTTGACAAAGTCAGCCTGACATCATCGACTTAAAAATCTATCCAACGATGTATAAATCTAGAGAAAACTAGTTTTGGATTTGAAATTGTTATAAGCTTTGATTTAGAATTTGAGTTTGATTCAGATCACATCAAGATTGTTGGAACCTTCAATCTACTCCCAACCTAGCTAAAAGCTTTGAGAAATAAGAGTGGGAAATCCTGGCTGGCTTTGAGATAAGACTCTTACCTAGATCTCCCGTATCAATCACCAAAAACTTGTTTAGCCGAACTAGGCACCCTCTAACCAACTTAAAATTTGAGCTAATAATTTTTAGATGAGAGATGGATTAGTTTGAGATTTATATAGCTAATTCCAATTAATTTAGGGTTAAGATTTTGTTGTAATTATTATTGTAGTTTTTAGATGGGGGTATGGATTCAGTATATCCGTCTCAGAAAATAGTTTTCGTCAAGTTAGGTTTGGGTGAACTTAGCAAGGGGTTGCAACTTTATTTTAATGAGCTTAGGTGGAAAGGGTAGGTTATGCCGGGTTGAAGGGGTCCACCCATTGCTGGAGATCAAACTTGGTGGGTTTTAAAATGAAGGCCTACTTGGATCCCTTTGCCTAGGCCTGCTGGTTTGGTCTACATCCAGTTAACTAAAATAACTTGCAGTGATATGGGAGCACCGAAGAAGAAAGCATACAAAATAAAAACAAAATCAGAAAACATCAAAGGCATGAATAAATCAACGGGAATTCCTTTTTTTCTAATGCAAAATCCACCTCACTTTCGTTTTCCCAAGTTGAGACTATATTTTCTTTCACCAAATAAGTCAAAGAAATAAAAGAGAGAGAGAGAGAGAGTCTGGAGGAGGGAGGGAACAATGCTTGGTCTAGGACCTGTTTCCTATCATCGACCGCTATTGGCATTCGTTTTCTTGCCCTTCAAATATGAGGGGGGCCAGAAGGCGTACGATGGGCTACGTGGTTGCCGCGGCTAACATCCTCCAAAAGAGAGAAGATGTTAAAAGAACTGCACCAACTTCAACCCTCGGTCGCTTGAGGAGTTTCCACCCCCGAATTCAAAGTCAAAAAAAAAAAAAAACTTCAACCCTCGGTCTGCACAGCTGCTTCAGGTATTGGGCTCCATCTGAATTAAAATTAGCACAAATTGTTGCTCATGTAAATATATGCGGCTGAGGGAAGAGGGAATGGACGTAAGTGGTAGCGGTCCTTGCTCCATGATTATGTGCAAAGAATAGTCAGAGGACAGATGGTGCAGGCCAACTTCCGGGACCAGGACCTTTATCTAGCTCCTTGAATTATGGCTGTCATCCCTAGCGCTCCGTTGTAATAAAAGAATGCGGATGGGACGACGACCATTGAGGAGTTTGCGTTAAGGTGGTGTGGCCATGCATAACAACTATATTACTGAGACAGAATGCGAACAACCTTGTTCCATTAATCATGTCCCTCAAAAGTACCGTTGAACTGTAGCTGAATAATTGCACCAGCTGCTAAGAGACAATTGCCGACGTGAGCCCCCATGTCAAAGTCGATCAAATTCTATTCCGATAGTCTCACTCACTCTCCAACTTCGACGACTGAATTAATTGAATCCTTCACTTGGAAATCATCATTGGCCGAGAGAGAGAGAGAGAGAGAGAGAGAGAGAGAGGGATTAGTGAAGGGTTGCATAGCGGAAGAGTTCTTACTTGATGAGCCATCAGCGCAAACTCCACGACAAGAAGAGTGCAAAAGAATATTGGATAAAAAAAAAAAAAAAAATCACATTCCATTAGTTTTAGAATAATATTTTAAGTTTGTTTTTAGTCATTGGTTTAGGTACAGTTAAATATGGTCCTAGTTTTAATTTTCAATTTTGTACGCGGTCCATTGGTCCTTTATTCCTACTGTTAGAAATTGAGTCAAATATATTATACATTATATTATAATTTTATAATCAATCCGAATCAAGTTATAACCAGTAGTGTTAACTCTCACAAAGTTAACTTTTTTTTTCTAAATTAGGTTATGAGAGTTTCATTACAATGATTCGAATTATTTGATGTGATGTGCTATTTCTAAACTGCTTATATCGTCAAAAAAAAAATAAATATTACTTTCTTCCAATTACACCAAATGTAGCTTAAATTGAAACATTTCGTAGTATATTATAACATTATATAATTATATAATAATAATAATGATATTATATTAATATTTTATCGTAACATAAGTATAATATAGTCATATTATAATATAATAACATGTGACTATTTTCATGGAAATTAAGTGAGGACCTCAAAGTCAAAGTAAAAATAACTTTCAAATATATCTTCAATGAAGCTTTTGTCCAAAAGCTTCAAATTCAAGCTTTTTAAAGCTTTTGGCTGATAAACCTTTATTTAACTTTTATAGAAGACAAAACTATTTTAAAATTTTTATGAGACCCTTCAAAATCGTTTAAAAACACTTTTGGTCCTTTAAAATTCTTTTTGATGTTTGAAAAGTAACGCGAAATGAAGCCTATATACTAGTGAATACAAATTAGAGGTTTAATTCCTATTCCCAATGGGTTGCAACTTTGGTCCATATCTTCCTCAAGAGGCTTAAGTAGTTAGAAAGTAGGCAATGATAGATTTGGTTAGAAGAGTACACCAACAATTAGTACGGCTCCAACTAAGTTTAGATCAAAGCATGTTTAACCCCAAACTATCCCAATGTTATTTTGGGTTCAAGATCTAGACTAACCCATTAATTGATCAAGTTAGATTAAGTTGGCTTCATGAAAAAGATTTTGAAAATAGTAGGTCATGAAGTTAAGTGAAGATAAAATATGATCTAGATCCAACACGAAATATTAAAGTTAGTTAGGTTGGATTTATAGCTCAAGTTAAGTATCTTGCCATTCTTTTAGAGTCAAAATATGATAATTAATAATTCAATATGAATTATTAATATGACAAAATTATTTTATGAATTTCATTTTCATCTTGGCTTCAAACATAAAAATTAGAATTCAATTTCATAGCTTTTTACTTTATGCGAAACACAAGAATTAGGATTTCAATTCCGATAGAAACCATTGAAACTATAGAATTGGAGTTCCATTTCCATCAAAATTGGTTCCAAATAGGCTCTAAAAGAATCAATTTATGGTTCAATTTTTATTCAAAAACTTTTAATTTCATCTAAGTAATTGATTATTCTTAAGCTTATAAACTATAATTTTTAATATATATATTTATTAACATATTGGAGGGCAATATAAAGAATAGCCAAAACAACTATGAAATATGAGTGTCTAAATATAATTTTGTGAAATAGATGAGAGCGAATGTGCTTGTTGAGATGAAAAAGTAGGAATTGATCTAAATGAGAATTCATTTAATGCTTTCTTTTAAAAAAAATAAAAAGAGTTCATTTAATGAATTAGAAAAGATATATATAGTGAAGAAGAATAAGAATGAGGTTTTTGAGTTAGATAGGATGGGTGTGGGACCCCTTTTTATTAGTCTAACTTAGATTTGGATGATATAGGGATTGGATCAAATTGGATTAGCTTGAAAAATATAAGGCTTAGATTCAATCTAAAATTTAAATTTGGTCAAATTTTTGAATCCAATCTAACATACCAATAATCAAATATGGACTAAGACAGGTCAGTCAAGTTGGGTTATAGTATGGGTCATCTAATCCATTTGTAATCTAACCATGAGAGGGATATGGATCTAGGCCTTCAATGTATGGGGATAATGGAATAGACTATTGGACATATCTGGCTCTAAGTGCATACAACATTTGCTAGGTAGTGGTATTCTTCGACTGTTAGTAGAGAGAGAAAAGTGATGGCAATTTTTCAAATTAGAACGAATGAAGAGAATGATCATCATATTTTGTGAACAAATAAACTAAAGAAAGCATGTGATTATATTAAATGGGTTAAATAGAGCTTAAAAAAGTTAAATGAACCATAATTAGCTCAGGTCATAATTAGGATTATTCTAACTAACTATTAAGGTGTCAAAACAAATTAAATGGATTGGGCCCCTGAATTTTAATAAGACCAATTTAATAAATAGGTCAAGACAATTTGATCATTGTGATCAGACCCAATTATGCCAAACCTTAGCTTTGCTTGACTTGGGTCATTAGCAAGTGATTAGGTCATAAACTACAACCCACCCTTAGGTTTTCTGGCTTGAAAAAAGTGTTTTCTGGAAGAGCTTTTGTCACTTCTTAAATACTAAGGGATTGTTTACTGATGAGGCTCTATTAAAAGTAAATGCCCTATTTGGCTTCACTTTTGGTTTTTGGTTTTCGTTTCTCTCCCTCTCTCTCTTGAAAAATATGGGAGTGATCAGATAGGAATGATGTTTGATAATCTCATTTCTAGTTTTAGTATTTTAAAAACTCCATCCTGATTTTTAGATATTATGACAACTGAAAAATCTTATTTCTAAAATTTTGAAAATCAAAACTAGTGTTGCCTTTTTTTAATTATCGCTATCTTTGTTCAACCACCAATCATTCTACCACTACCACCATCCTCTTCATCCCCATTGCTACTTAGATCAATCACCACCGCTAGCATAGCCATTGCCAAACAAAATTTAAATGACTATTAAATAGATTTCAAATTTCTCAGCCCTTAGAAAAAATAAATACTATTTCTCAATCTTTTTTTTTAAAAAAAAATTGAAAGATGGTAACTAAAATTCTGTTGAGCAAGGATAGAGCTTTTAACAGTCGAAACTCTTTAGAAGTGAGGTTGGTTGGTGGCCAAAATATATTTCATGCGATCAAAAACAGGAGATCATGACTACTCATTTGTCTGGGCATGCATCTGTTAAATCCCTTTAGTAGCATCTTCAACATTAATTTTGAATTAGAGGCTGGCCGGATTATACTAAAACCTTATGGATTTAGTGTCAAGTGCCTATTGTGATGCATGATTGGTGAGATTTGTCAGTCCCAACTTTGTGTTAGGTTGTGTGGCTGGACAGCCAGCCATGCAAGCTTTGCAGGTTGTCAATAATTTTATGCTTGATTGGGGAAGGGAGGAGAAACAAGAGACGACGATGGCAAGTTGTGAGAATGGTAGAGAGCCTGTCGTCCATAAATGACAGCAACGAGGGACTGGGATTTTAACATTTTAGCTGGTGGCTCGGGAGGGTTTGCTTTGTTTACTTTAATGCACGTTGGATTGCATGAAAAGTTGGGTGGAAGGCTGGTAATTCTTGATGATAAACAATTGGCGACAAGGACGTGGCAGCGACATTAATAACACGACTAATTTTATCCACTCGTAATACGACATGGCTGCAAGGACGCAGCCATGCATCACAGGCCGGGGACGGGGAGCGGGCCCCCTCCGTCCTCTCCAATGGTTCTGCAAAACGGGCCGTGCTCACAATTTCACAGGCTGGGCCGACCGACCCGTGAGCCCACAGGTTCGTGCCGGACCGTGCTAACCCACAGGCCGACACACAGGCTTCGTTTTTTAATTTTATGATTTTTTTTTAAAAATAATAATAATAATTGTCTCAAAAAAAAAAGATTAAATTTGACTCTAAAATATATGGAAAAATATAATATTTTTATTGATTTTTATTGATTTTTATTGATGAATTATAATGTATATGAAATTACAAATAATGAAATAAAATCAATTGAGTTTTTATTTGTTTGAAAAAATTACATATGATTGCAAAATTACACTTAAAAATTATAATTTACAAAATCCAATCAATTTGAAAATATGTATACCAAAAAAAGGGAGAGACAATTACATTTAATTTGAATAAAATTCTTCTTCATTCTTTAAGACTTATAATTTGAAAAAAAAAAATTATTCTCATTCTTTATTCTTTATTCTTCAGGAATTGTATTTCCTTTTAGTCTTTTTCTTTGGTCTTATTATTATTTTTAATATCCAACTAATCTTTCAAATATATCGATATCTTCACCGCTTCAGGCATCAATTAGCTTCTATTTTCTTGCAGCACCATGTTCTCTCAAAAAAAAGTAGACATTAGAGGCATTGGAAAATCACGTGTCATAATAGCAAGCACAGAATAGTTATTTTCATTTACTTTGCACTAGGCTAAAATATTAAAATTTTTTAATTCAAAAGTAAGGAAATTGATGATGTCATTTTATAAATAAAAAGAAAGCTCATTAAAAAAAGAATAATGCTTATAGCTATATGTTTATTTCTTTTTACTAACTAATGATCACATAAGATCTTTAATATTACTACTACTTTAAGATCCATCAAAAGTAAGCCTTTTACTTCCTAATTGTGATTCATATATATTATATAATTTATATAATAATTTATTAATTTCTTCTTTTAAAAAGGTTAGATCTACACTACTTTGTATATTTTCATGATGTAAATTGATTATAATTTCTAAACCACTTAATTTAATCCTAGAATTCATTATTGTAGCTAAGCAATATAATGGTAAAATAACTTCAAAATATTTTAAATATTTTATTTTCATTATTGAAACTATATTTTGAAAACCATATTCAAATCTATAAGTTGAAAAATAATTACTAATACTATATAATTGAGAAATAATTAAAAGAGATGTGTCACACTAAGTACTAGATAATTGATTAGTTGCATTATAAAATCTTTTTAAAAAATTCATTATAATATAATAAATAGATCAAGCTAACTCATTAATTTGATTAGTATAAGGCATTCGATCATTATAAAATATTGTAACTATATTTTTATAACCAAAAGAACTTTTTAACATTAAATATGTAGAATTCCATTTATGTTTCAAATCTTTTTTTTTTTTTTGTGCTATATTGATGGCATAATTCCTTAGATTCTTGCAATGAGATGAAGAAGATTAAATATGTAACAAAATATTTTTAATTTTTACAATGTTCATTAATAATGTTCAAATCATTTTGAACTCATAAATTTATTATATGGTATATATATCTAATATCAAATAATCTATAACCTAAAATAGGATTTAATTATATTTTTAATATATCTATAGTAGCATTATTATTCCTAGCATTATCAATAGTAGTCAAAAAAAAATTAGTTTGAATATCATAATCATTTATAGTTTTTAAAATAGATATGCATGTAATAGAAATAGTACGCAGATAGCCTAGTTTAGAAAATCTAATAATTCTTTCTTGTAAAATCCAATTAGAATCAGTAAAATGTGTAGTCACGTGCATAAAATCAATGCTATTATTTTCAGTCCAAATATCAAAAGTAAGTGCAATTTTAGATCTAATATAATTAAAAGAATGCATTAATTTTTCTTTATATCTTGAAACTATTTTTAATGCATCACTTTTTATAATATTTCTTAAACTTTTTTGAAAGCAAGATTTAAAGCAATTTTTACATATTTTTCAAATTTTACATATTCAGAAAACATAAATGTTTGTTTAGCATGTATAATATATTTTTTAAGTTCTCTTCTATTAACATCTTGATTAAGAAAATATCTAATAAAGAAGAAGTAAAAGATAATTGTATTTATGTTTGGTAAAATTGTTGTTCATATTTAGTAGAATACTTTAATAGGTATCCAGTTCTACCTTTAGTATCTTTCATATTTATTGCACACAGTTTGTGGGCCTTTATCTTTAATTTTTAAATAGCAAATTTACTCTAAATATTTGATGCTTTGCTTCTACTTCATTTAGAGGAGACAGGAACAGGTACTTGACTACTACTATTTCATTATAAGTTAAGTATTAAATTCAAGAAAATCTTCAAGCAACTTTGGATCAAATTTAGAGGAAAAGTATGAAAGTGAACTAGCCATTACAATAAAAATTAAATATTTGGTAATAATAATATTTTACATAAAATAAATTATATTTAGATGCAAATAACAATTAATATTTAATAATTAAATAATAAGTAATAAATAAAATTAAACAACTAAAATTAAAATACCTGAACTCCTCAAGACTCAATTTCTCCTTAACAGATAAAGCCTTTGAAATTATTGAATTGAGCAATCCTCTCTTCTTTCCAAAAAATTAATTGCAGAGAGAGTGACAATCTATAGAAAGCAAAAGATTGTATAGAGAGCATAGGAGAATGAGAGATTATTTGCAAACTTAAGTGTAGAGAGAATGAGAAAGCAAATAAGAGTAAGAGAATTGACATTGATTTATTTGGAAAGGGTAAGAGTATTTATAGAAGTTAGAAATTTTTCACTTCATAAAAATATCCTTCTATACTAACCATTTATAATTATTGAAGGAAATATTTTGGTCTTTTTCATTAATTTAATTATAAATAAATTTTATATACTACATTAACCAAAATACCCAAATAATATAAATATTTATAGCTATTAAAGGGGTTTTTTTAGTTCTTCCAAATGTTACTAGACCATGTCATGCTAGCTTATTATGGGTCGGCATGGCCTACGTGCCTTAACACCCCCTCCCCCTCCTCTTCCAACCTAGGGAACCAGATTGTACCTAGCATAGTCTAGTAATGTTCATTTTGGGTCATATTAGGCCCATGGCATGCTAAGTGTTTTACACCTCTACTCTCCATTCTCTTCTCACTCCTTCTTTGCTCTCCAATCTCTATGGTAAAATGCTAACCCTCTCTTTTTGAACTCTTGCTCTCCTAAACTTTTGCCCCTCTTCGACCAATCTATAGTTTGAACCCCTCTCTAATTTTGACTCATCCTTCTTCTTCTCCTCTCTCTCTTTCCTCTCTAACTGTAATCCTGTTGCTCTCCTTGACCTCCTAGGGGCATCAATTTCTTGAGCTCTCATGTTCTCTCACTTAAACTTGAGAAACCCTCCTCTCCAATCTCTTTATGAGTTTCGACAGTCATTGCTCCATCAGACGCTAACCTCCACTGATCTCTACCACCCACGATAAGGATCCCATTGGCTATTCTTTCTCCATTACTAATTCTTCACCTCCACTTCTACCTCCATCGATATTACCGGCAATTACCTTTGATGATCACTGATGAGGTAGCCCCTCTTCTTCACACCCTAATAAAACTATAACTTCGAGCATGACAATCACCCTACACTCATAGGGGTTTGCCTTATGTACATACAATGTTCTTTCATTAGTCAATGAAATCACTATACTATAATAATAAAGTAATTCATATATAGCAGTAATAATCATTAGAATAACACTTAAATTCTAACAAAACTCTTAGTCTTAGATATTTCATACAAATATTCATATTTCTAATAGTAATAAAAAGGGTATAACTATCATATTTCACTATTTGATATAATTATACATATATATATATATATATATTACCAAAGAATACTTTAATATACAACTAAATAAAATTAAAGCTGATCTAAGTATAGAGTCATTCTTGCCTCTGCTTTCTCACCCCATATCTCTTATCAAGCTACTCTTTGATTTTTGTATCTAAAAATAGATAGATGAAAATAATGGGTTGGTTAGCTCAATAAGTAATGTTCCTCTTTATATAACTAGATCAAGTAGCAAATAATATTTTAACTCAATAAATGCATGTAAAAATAATGCAAGTTTGATATATAATAAAGATCATAAATATGTCTTCTCAATTATATCTACAAGATGAAATACTGCATTTCTAACATAGTAAAATACAATAAATGAAATTTTATATCCTCACTAACTGATAATCAAATATCTAGTTATAATCATCGCATTATAAATTTCTTTTAACTCTCGAGTCAAGGACTACAGCCGCAATTAACTTCGACAATATAGGTCACAAAAGCCGCTTTTAACCCCTACGAAGTAGGTCATGAGTATTGCATTTAACTCTTATAAAGTAGATTCATATCAAATACTATTACTGTAATGTAGATTATATATTGCACTTGTAGTATCACATATGATATCTATACCGTATTTACAGTGTACACTAGGTATCAATCTATATTGCACTTGCAATGTAGGCCATATATTATAGCTAGGCTGAGAGTTGTTATACTTTTAAATTGATATATCTCATTTATAATTTATTGATATAATTTTTCTAGGCAGAGGAAAGCGTAGTAGTTTCACAAAATATATATATATATATATATGTATGTATGTATGTATGTATATATATATGTATGTATGTATATATATATACTGTGTACGTTAATTTTTCCTTGATTGTAGAACTTGTTCGCAATCATGTTCTTATTTTCTTTTCTATCCTTTCTAAATGGTGTGTGCATTTGATCTGCGAGGTTTGATGGCCTATCGATTAAGGGTTTTGTTTTCAATTATTGTGTATGTTTTGGTTTGATGTTCTCAGATAGAGGTTTGGATGGTACATTACCATTGACTACTTGATCGACTGTTTGTTCATTGCTGTTCGTCAGCTTTGAGGCAATAAGTCATGGCATCCATGCATTAATTCTTCATGTTTTGAACCATGGCTATCCATGCTCTAAGAGATTTTTGGTTTTCTACTATGCATTTTTGGTGCCCTTAACGTCCTCGAAACAGTGCCCTGTTTCTCATTTCCTTCTTTGTGTTTTGACCTCATGGATCTTGCAACAAATAAGGATGCATGGTTGGTAAAGTTTAGGATATGATCACCAATCATGTTGTTTATTTGCAAGCAGACATAAATTTTCTAAGTTAGGATGAATCTAATAATTTTGATAATTTGATCTCATGGCAAATACATAAAAACAATTATCTTGCTCTTGTTATCATGGCCTGTGATCTGCTAATCCCTTTAATATCTATAGCAATATGCGAATGTGCTTTCAATGCAGAAGGCTTGCTATTTGATAACAAGAGGGGTCAATTGAAGCTCGACATAATAGTGATATTGGCTTGTCTAAAATATTAATATGATGTGAAAGAGAGGATGCGAGACCAGATGAAGGAAGAAGATGAAAAATTTTTTCCGAACGAATAAAAGAGTAAAAGATTAAAGAACAAAGATGGTACGATCCATCGTAATGCTAAAGGTCAAACGAAAAGAGTGACCATGATGGGTTACATTAATAACAAGCCTCAAAAAAGATGAGTATATTTAATTTATTTAAAATTAATTTTAAAATCAAAAAATAATAATAAATAAAAATTATTTGGTAGGTTAGTTCGTTTAACCTGCCAGATAAAAGATAAAGATGAAGACTTTTCTTCGAATAACTAGAAGAAGAGAAGAGTAGTACCAAGCAACATAGTGTGATTCATAAATAAAGATACGTATATTTAATTTATTTAATTTAATTTTTAAGATTAGTTCAAAAAATTATTTTATAAAAAAATAAAAAAAAAATTAAGTGAGTTGATGGGCTGGCATGGGAGGCCGACACGCTGGCACGCGAGCCCGCTTGACCCGCAGGCTGTGGGCCGTACCAGGCCTCCCTAGGCTTGGCGTGCGCTGCAGCATGGTAACAAGAGTCATGACGACCGGCACGACGCAATGGCCCATGGATCGCGCTTCCTTTCGGGGGTCCTGCTAGCTCGGTATGGTCGTCGTTTCGGACCTCTATCTTCATTATAAGATAGAGGGAAGTACGAAGCCAAGGGGCACCACAAACTTTTTAATAAATTGCACGGTATAAGAAACCATTGTTACTGTTACTCGTTCTTTCCAGTCAACCAAAGTTACAAATCAAGCTGAGTAGATCTTCTGAATAAACCATTATTAGAATTTAGAATGCTCCACTCATGCAGCTCAGTAGGCCTTCACCGTAGGAAAAGACAAATGGAGACTAGAACTGATATGTATATTAGATTCCTCATGGTAAACAAATATAACATTTTTTAAGGCATGATCGAAGATTGTTTTGGCTGGTATGTTTCTCAGTTAACTAGCTGCTGACATGGGCTAAAACCATCCAATTCATTAGCGTTATGGTAAAATTTGGATACTACAATTTGTAAGATATAAATATATATAAAAAAAATGAGAAAAGAAAAAAAAAATTAATTCCATTTAATCCTCTTAACAATGGGCTATTTGTATATTCCTTTTTAAATTAAAAAAATTACAATCAATTTTTTAATTTCGATTTTAGTTACAATTAACCTTTTCTGTTTAAATATGGGATTAAAAGTAACAGAAAAGTGGACATATGACTATCATATGACCACTACAGATATCATTTGGCATGCTTAGAAAAAAAAAAAAAAAAAGATGATTATACCCTTAATCAAGACCATTTTCTTCAAAAGATGGATGTTATTATCTTTTATCATATTATTTATTATAAAAATTTAACATCTTTAATGGTCACGTGATAGTCACATGGTTATTTTTCTATTTCTTTCAATGCCCAATTTAAACATTAGAGGTCAATTACAACTTAAATCAAAATTAAAAGGGTTGATTGTAATTTTTTTAGTTTAAGAAGAAATATGCAAATATTTCATAGTTAAAGGGAACTAAGTGAATTAACCTAAAAGAAAAAAAGAAAATAATATAAAACATTCAAAATAAACATGGTTTGGCTGCTGGATGTTTGCGGATAAACGAGAACAAAATATTCTACTATTAAAAGATGAAGTACTAAATACTATAACAACCTCTTGAGGAAGTCTAATCTTTGAATCCTTCCAATCTCACAATAATTTTTTAAAATATAGTTTTATACATATCTGTAATGGAAGGCTAAGGCTCCTCCTTACACCCTCCTATGGGCCCAATTTTTATGCTACCATCGTAGGCTTCACAAAATTGTCAACCAAGTTTACTCAAAAAAAAAAATCTTGGGTTGGACCACGCATCAAGTTGGGTCCAAGAATTCAAGGCTAGTAACCATGAGAAATGTTACGATCATTTAGGTAACTAGGAGAAGGAATCAAGGATGTATATTTGGATTTATTATGGATGGCAATTTTAATAAATCATAAAGCATTGTTATTGATTGTACATTAATATCTTTTTGCTTTTAACTCAGCGAGTATTCTAACCGGATCATTACTGGAATAATGCTCCAATCATTCAGTATGTTACTTTGTCACACGCTACATCGGACAAAGGTAATCACCATAATCATAATTGTTTGCGAGAGAAATATAATCGAGGACCAATTAATGAGTCTCGTAGGAGGACAAGCCTGTGGTTTGTTGAGGTCATGGTAAAAGCCATTCATGAAGCATGGGAACTGAAAAGCCAGAGCAAGCCCCAAAGAAAGAAAAAGACATGGACTGCAATTGATGGAAACTTGTTTCTAATCCTCCATTTTCGAAATAGTGTTGACATCCACTAATGGAAATTATTACAGTACGAATAACCACTGTTGGGATCATCTTTGTTGCCATCCACCAAACGAAGAGATTTGGTAGGAGGGAGTTGGAAAGCTTTTAAAGCTTTTGCCCGTCATGGTTCATGTTGCCAATCCGGATTCTTGTTGTTGCAGTCATAGCATTGAAAAGCCCTTCTTCTAATTAAACTATAGGTTTCTCTGTTAGGATTTAATTCAGAGAACCAAAAAAAAAGGATATGGAAAGACTAGATATGAAAGCTTAGGAGAGGATCTGGTGAAGAAAATATATCTTTTTAATTTTGGAGTCTGTTAAGGAACAGTTCTCATAATTTTTAAATTATGAAATTCTCTGTTCTTCTTTATTCATGGATGTAGGCCCATGATCGAAGAACATTAATCTTCATGCTTACTTTCTTATTTTGATTTTATCCTCTAGCCTTTCTCTTTGGTTTTTTGTCTCCTGGTTACACCTTGCGGCCAAATCTAAAACTGAGATGGTGGGTGGGACTTCAGGCAGCCCAGCCTTCATCAAGAACATCTGTATAGACCCCACATCCAGCTTTCCATCTTATCTTCTCTAATAACACTATTAACATAGCTGAACTCTTCGCATTTATCTGGCACCTTCAGGTCCACCGAAATCTAGCACAATCAATCTAGATTTGGTAATATTAAACAGTAGGGACTGGATGTCATTAAAATCCCCATGGAATGCCTCAGAAAGAAAACTTTAATACCAGACCCAGATAACCCGGTGGGCCTCCACAGGAGCTGTCGAACAAGTTGGCCCCTGTTTTATAACTGAAATAGTTTTGGTGCCTGGCCTGAACTTGGCCTGACCCAAGTTGATGTCCAGGTTTAGCTTAAACCTCTCTGGGATCAAAACTGTTGCTCCAAGATGCTTGGTGGTTACCATGAGTATAGCTCATGAGATATCTTGGGTTAGGTCATGGGTTTAGTCCATCAGTTGGGTTTATTCACCCAGGTGAGATGACCTCATATGTTGCCATGTTGTCCTTGATGCGCTTTGTAAACCGACAAACAAAAGAATAAGATGGCATGGAACAAGTTGAGAGCCTCTTATTTTTGCCATCTTTCTCTGCATGTCGTTGTTTGGGCCTACGTGCTCTATGTTTCCCAATTATTAGGAACCATTATTAGGAACCAACATAAGAAGTTTTTCATTCAGCTTTTCACTTTGATTGGTATTAGCATAGAGGGAGAATGTGGGAAGTTTATTATGAATTCTTATTTAACCATGATTTTATTCCTAGTTATTATCTATTTCATTATTATCTAAGTTAGTTATCCTCCTGCTTTTCTTTTAATGCCTGTTTGGTAATTTTGTGGGAAAAATTTTTCAAGAAAAAATATTTCAGTAGGAGAAAAAAAAGAGCATGAGAAAATAAATGTAATATTTATTTTCTTTTAAATAATATTTCATGAAAGAGAGAAAAGAGTGTGTAGGCTTCATGTATAATATTTTTCTTTTTCTTTTAAATAAAAGATGAGGACAAAAATATTTTTTGTCCCTATTTTTTTCTCCATCAAATGGTCCCTTAAGAAATTGAACGGGAGGCAACTTATCTTATGAGTAAATTTTATATTGTGTTCTTGGAGTAGAACCCAAAAACTGGAAATCCACTTTCATATATTCTATTGATTGATAAAATTTATTTATTTATTTATTTTTCTCTTCAAATTTATTTATCTCAATTTTGTTATTTTTGCAATTTATTCATATATTATCATTGATAGTTCTTCAGGGTAATTCTTCCCCAAGTGATCGTTCAAGTGAATGTAGAATCTATGCTGTATTAAACCATTAAATGATTTCATGACTCAACTCTTTTCTTCCTGGGACGCCGAGGCAAAAGATCTGAGGGCTAATTCATCAAGGGCGTCAATCATTTTAACAGGAACCCTAGCAGACATAAAGTAAAAGTAGTGAGCTGTGTGGGCTAAGCAATTGAAGTGATGGCTGTCCTTTCCATCAGAAACAATAATTTACCTGACCAACCTTAAATTCTTTGAAGGTAAACGTTGCAAAATAAATACATCCGTATGCTTTTTTAAACTGCATGGCTGCCCATAACGACGCTTTAACTATGGCCAGATGGCCATTCATATTGCTCTAATTCCCAACATCATATTATTGAACCTTAACATCGCCATACCTGAAGTTCTACCCTCCAGGGGTCCAACGTCTGGCCCCATATCTAGCGGTAGTAGATCAGCATAATTTGCTAGATTGTTTTGGAGTTTTGTTATGTGGCCCCAATTGCCATGGTATATATCAACAGGGAATAGGAGAGGGGATAAAATTATCCAGCAATATTATCTTCATAAAAGCAAATGAGATCTCCTTGAAAATGAAGAATAACAAAGACATGTCCCATTATCTGCTCGTCCTCTTCTCCTCATTTTCTTCCACACAATTTCCAGTGACACAGCAACATCCTGTTGATGGTTCTTCATCATGAAGTAGTCTCCTATTCCGCGTATTGTTGGACAATCCCTTTCAAATGTCAAAGCTAACAGTGAGCCATTTTTGCTTCATTGCTTTTGGATTGATGTTCTAATAATTCAAACATCCACTATGCTGAATCAATTACGAATACAACTTTGACAAGGAACTCCAGTGCTTCGTTCAGCATAATAATTCAACATCATCTTCAACATTGTCAACTAGTAGGATGATCCATTTGTACCTCCAATCTTCTTAATAAACTGCATTAATGAATCTCCTACGTCAAGAATAAATACTCATCAATGAGTCTCCTGTACCAACCTCCTACCAAGCATTAGCTGTCTCTGTGGTCTCAACTTCTTAGTTAGTAATTGTATTCCTAACACCTCTATTTCAGCAAATCCTGTCTCCTATGTCCATTACACAACTTGCAGTTTTAATCTCTTGTTGATGGTCGGACACATTTTAAAACTATACAACTTGAAGTTTTAACCTCTTGTTGATGGTCGGACGCATTTTAAAACTATGGTGCCTCCTGAACAAAATGGTGGTTCATCTAAAACACCGGTTATGGTACCTCCTGCACAAATGGTGGTTCATCTAAAACACAGGTTATGGTACCTCCTGTACAAATGGTGGCTCATCTAAAACATCGGTCGCCAATAACAGTTTGAACTAGGTTGGATCATCTAGAATCCCCTTAGGTTCTTTGGTTCAGTCAGTCTTGATTGCATTGGCATGATACTTTGGCACCAAATATGTGCAACAATACCAAAACATTGGCAACATAGTCCATTTACTCTTTAAAAACTGCATCAAACTACAGTTGGGAGAAAGAAAAAAAAAAAAACTAGGTTAGGTGAGTAGAATGTTCATTGTCTCCCAATCTCCATTAAGACACTTTAATGCTGCCACATGTAAATCACTGAACTCCTATAATGCAGCCTGCCTCCCGGTCTTCTCGATCTATAATCCTTGCTAACCCTCCACTCCACCACCACCATGAATTCCACCCAGCACGCCACCCTCTTCCACACCCCTGATGCCACCATTACTACTAGCTTCCTCGAGCTCTTGTCGGAGGTACCAGTTATAGGGCTACTCTTAGCCTTATCAACCTTTGTGGTCATCCACTCCCTTAGCCAGCAGAGGCGCCATGGCCTTGCGGTGTGGCCGGTCCTCGGGATGCTTCCCTCGCTGCTCATCGGCCTCCATGGCAATGTCTACGAGTGGGTCACCGACGTGCTTGTTAGAACAAATGGCACGTTCACCTTCCGCGGCCCATGGCTTAGCAACCTTCAGTGCGTTGTTACTGCCAACCCCCACAACCTCGAGTATATCCTCAAGACCAAGTTCGCCAACTTTCCCAAGGGGGAGTACATCCTGGGCATCGTCCGTGACATGCTGGGGCATGGCATCTTCAGCACTGATGGCGAAGCATGGCGCCTCCATAGGAAGAGATCAAGCCTCGAGTTCCACTCAAAGGAGCTCCGAGCCGTCATGGCCAAATCTGTGATCGAGCTCATTCACACAAGGCTTCTACCTGTGCTCGAGTCCCTGGTGAACGTCCCAATCGATCTACAGGACGTGCTGCTTCGGCTGACATTTGATAATGTCTGCTGGATCGCCATGGGCATCGACATGGGCAGCCTGAGCCTGGGGCTTCCAGAGATACCCTTCGCCAAGGCCTTTGAGAACATGACACAGGTCACCGCAACCCGATTTATAACCCCGACTGCCTTGTGGAAAGCTATGCGCTACTTTGGTGTTGGGAGTGAAGGGAAGCTCAAGAAGTCACTGAAGCAAGCTGATGAATTTGTTTATGGGGTGATTTGGAGGAGGAAGGAAGAGCTATCATCATCATCATCATCATCATCATCATCATCATCTGGGGAGAAGTCAAGGTCCGATCTCTTGACAGTGTTCATGGGGCTCAAGGATGAGAATGGGAACCCATTCTCTGATAAGTTCCTGAGGGATCTCTGTATAAATTTTATACTGGCAGGGAGGGACACATCTTCAGTGGCTTTGGCTTGGTTTTTCTGGTTGTTGGACAAGAATCCGGAGGTGGAGGAAAAAATCCTTGCAGAGGTTAGAAGAATAGTGAAGGAGAGAGGATATGGGGGCAATGGAGGAGGAGAGAATGCTTTGGTATTTAGGCCAGCGGAGGTGAAGAGGATGGAGTATCTACAGGCAGCTCTGTCCGAGGCTTTAAGGCTGTACCCATCCGTGCCGGTAGATTTCAAAGAGGTATGCAAGCTCATACATGGAATAAATTATGGCTGATAAAGCTGTAAGATTTATTTCAGTGCATTTATAGCTACACACATGCAATACATATATGCCCTTTTTATTCATGAACATACGTAGAGTAATATTCCTCTATTTTTGCATGGATACGTATGCATGAAAGGTAATGGATCTTACATGAAGATAAATATCCTCAGACTCACGATGCATGTTTCTTAAATTTGGTCAGGTGACAGAAGATGAGGTGTTTCCTGATGGGACCGCACTGAAGAAAGGAATAAAGGTTATGTACTCCCTCTACTCCATGGGGAGGATGGAGAGCATATGGGGCAAAGACTGCAGGGAGTTCAGGCCGGAGAGATGGCTCAAGGATGGGCGATTTGTGAGTGAATCTTGGCACAAGTTTCCAGCCTTCAATGGAGGGCCAAGGCTGTGCTTGGGGAAGGACTTCGCATACTATCAGATGAAGTTTGTAGTGGCTTCCATCATCTGTCGTTATCATGTTAAGGTAGTTCAAGACCACACGGTGGTCCCAAAATTGGCACTGACTACGTACATGAAGCATGGATTAAAGGTGACAATTGAGAAAAGATAAATCCAACCTTATAGTGTCACTCCAAGTGCTTGGGTGTAAGCCAAATATAATTTTCTAGATAGCGCAATAAAAGGTGACACATGAGAAGGGAGTAATCTGATCTCCTCAAGGTAAGAAATTCTTGCTATTAAGGCTTCAACAGGTTACAGACTATCTTCAGATATAGTTTCCTAGAGAAGGCAATAAAAGGTGTGAAAAATCTGTGTTCCTACTTTCATGCTGTATTAAATGGATATGGAAGGTTGCATTGGTGTTTGTAATAATTTGCAAGATATTCTGCTAATAATATAAAGTTGATTTAACACGTTCAACACCTGGTATCTGTTTGCACCTTTTTTTTAAAAAAAAAAAAAAAAAATTATATATGGTAATGAGCATGTTAACAGTTCGCTTAACAGGTACAAATCTAGTTGAGCCAGTGAGTCCAGCTACACTTTCAGCTAGAGGTGGCAATGTGCTCGGTTAGAATGGATTCAGGACAGGAAAAGTCAGCAAAGGCGGCCAGAAAACTCTCAACGTACAACCAACTCATTTATAATTGCCTTAATTAATGTCTACCTTCAAGCCCTTAATGTTTAGCTACGATAGACTAGACACTTAACACCTAGCGTACAAAATTTTTTTTTTAATTTTCAATCTTTATCAGCACATAATAATTGTTTGTATATTTATATTTATTATATATAATAAAAAGATAACTATATATAATGTGAAAGTAACTTAATACAATAAAAATAATTATATGCAATGAAAAAATAATGATATATATGGATATATTTATTATCTTACTATAAATAATAAGAAAGATTAGAAATTAAAAAAAATTAGTATGATAAATTAGGTGTTACTGGCTGGTTGATACAGGCTAAATGTTAAAATCTGATTCCCTGAAGGACCGAATATAAATTAATTCTTTATAATATTTTTTTGAGAGAAAAAATAAAGGACCATCGACGCTATGATGACCTAGGTTCCAGCAACAGAAGATGCACCATCTAGAATTTAAGCCCAAAATCTCCTATTGCTAGGCAAAGGGGTGTGACCACTTGAACCGATTCTTCATACGGAACCCATTTATTTTATATAAAATCATAACCACATATTAATTCATTTAAGTTTTCACACATCAAACATGTGTATAACTAATATAGACTAAAATATGAAATGCCAAAGATCACAAACAATAAAGTCAAATTTAACTTCAAATGCATCATCATTGTCATCATGATAAATTTAAAAATTTAGGATATATACTAATCATGAACTAATTAAGTACAACCTCATATTCGAAAACCTTGTGACTCATCCTATCTCTCACTCTTTACAACCCTTTTTTTTTAAGAAAATCAATGAACCCAACCGCATTAAAGAAAAAAAAAAAAAAATCCAAAGAACTATCAACAATATTGGGTGCAGGAGATGGTTCCCAACCAGTTCACCTCCAATGGCCTGCTAGGTCTGGAGGTTAAAGGTTAAACCTTCGGTTTACAATCGGGTGACTCTAGTTTGATCCAAACTGACTTGACTAAAAAAAACCATTTATTACTTGACTCTAAAGAACCATGTATTCTATGTTAATTCGAGCAGATTGGCTAATGCAGGTCAGATTTTGCCACACTTGCTGTCGGCCAAAAGAGCTTCATCAATTTAATTCTGGTTAATTGAGGCCTACACCACTGACAAAAACTTGCCCCCAGATCTGCAAATGAATTTGTAGTTCATGAACAGCAAGGCTGCACTTGGCATCTGCCTTGTTCAAGCTAATTTATTTAGGAGAAAAAAATAAAAGAAAAAAAAAAAAGAGGAAGAAAGAAAAAGAAGGAGAAGAAGAAGAAAAAGATGATGACGATGACGATGATGTGCCAAAGCTTATACTGAGCCACACCTAAATAATAGCCAACATGCAAATCTAAGCTTGGATTTGGCCCTTTAGCCAGCTAAAAGTGGCTAAACTGAAATTGGACCTTGGATTGAGACAGCACCAAGTTTGAACACCCTCTTCAATGACCAAGTCAGACCGAAGAGCCTAAGCATGTTTGCACAGTTATCCAAGTTCACCATTCCCATGACTTGACAGCTGGGAAGCGTATTGGTTCCAAAGAAATAATTCCGAGTGTGAAGAAGCGCATGATACTAGCTAGGAAAAGACAAGAATAAAAATGAGAGTGAATGAACAAAAGGGGAAATAAAAGAGAAAACAGAAACAGTAATGAATACATCTAGAAAAACTAAGTTCATACCATGGAACAATGGTGTGAAACATTGTATAGCATGCTTCACCATCATGCCAATATACAAAAATTTTAGGCATAAATCAAACTGATTGTAGCTGTTCGTTTGTTGAAAGCTGAATCCTAGCCTTCGTAACTAGACAATCACAATCATAAAGACTGCACCATGCTGACTCTCCCATGGGTATATTTCCTTCAACTCTCCCGAGAGAATAACATGACAGCTTCCAAACAAACTATTCTCTCTAGCGCAATGTTGCACCTTCACCATCTTCACATCTCATATACTAATTATGTTTATTAGATTTTTTTTTTTTTCTATGCATCACTGTATCTCTCTTTTCTCTCTTGCTGACTCAGGCACTTGGACACGCAGAAGAATCTCATTCTTGTGGCCATGTCCTTGCGATATTGATGTTTACATTTCATCCTAGGTGACCGCTTCTCAGCTGCAACCTCTCTTATTTACTTTCCTGAGTTGACTTCACCATATGTATGTTACTGCCACTAACTTTACCCAATTGCACCTTTAGCACTCCTAATAATTGATGCATGTAAAGAAATTGTCCACATTAAACTGCCAATCCTAGAGCATCCTGGGTCTTATTCATTCATAAAAATTCAAGACCTCAAAGTTACACCCTTGCCCATCATGCACCAGTATGTTAAAACATCTACCATGCGTTCAGTACTCATACTCTTCTCTATGATAGAGCATTCCACGGGTGGATTTCCAAAATGATACCCCTGCTGCTCCAAATTTCGGTCCAACACGAACTGCTGTGTACACGCATGACACATGCTTTGGTCCCCAGGTGTTGAAGCCCCTCGGTTGTGTTTCCCCGTTATCAATCTCTTCAGTGCTGTCCTGGGTGTGAAATTTGTATGTATGACTGGCTGGTTTAAAGTCTCAGCACTCTGTTGCCCAGAAATAGAAAAAACAGTAGGCGGTCACCCATGTTGAATATGTAGTTCAGACATAAACTGCCTATATATGATAAAATCAGCTATTTTATTCTAAACTTTTATTTGGCTGATTGGATGATAAATTCCATTTTTTGGGAGATCTAGTAGCCAGCTTTTCTTCTGATCAATGACAAGTTCCTCGCTGATGTTGGTAAAATTTTTGAAGTCTTCATATTTCGATGGCATGTTCACCCATCTACTTCATGCAATCTCCAAGTTCTTCCGATATCAATTGGAAGCCACAAAAAGGACACTTGATTAGAATGGAGTCTTTCATCTCAATCAGCATTTGTCACCATCTTCGCAGCTTTTAAAGATAGTATTGAGCATTGGATCTTTTGATGCTCCTGTGCACAGTTTGACAAAACCCTCCAAGGATCATGGCGGATTACCCGTAAATAGACAGCTCCAATTCAAAAGCAGGCCTGACTTAATCTCTGTTTTCTAATGGTGTATATGACAGGCAAATCAGCTGATGTGATAATCCAACTTCAAACAAAATACAAAAATTGCCACTGAAAAGATCTTCGCCACAGATTATCAAATCTGCTTGCCTGATCTGATAAAAGTGGCAGTCCACTTCTGTGCAACAGAAAATATAAATCTCAGGCAAGAAATAAAATTGGGCAGAAGCCGTTGTGGGGAAGCTGGAAGACAAGAATAAACAAGAGTGGAACACGAAGGTAAGGAAACAGAGGGGCATGCAACCTTTTTTCACTAATATCTAAGCACACAATTCAAAAGAACGGCCCAAAACAGCCTGCCAAGAGCCCTTTCAATAAAGTGAAACCAACCAAAGCTCCGGCAAGGACTCTTCACTGGCTCTTCAATAAGAAATACACAAGCCTGTACAGCCACCCTAACCCTCAGATAAACAGTCTTGTTCAGCCTTCTCCTTGAACCCCTTTAGGACCACTAAGGATAAAAAACAAGAGCTTGGCGATCTCTGTATTAAAAGGTCTACGTACATATCACTTAGCAAAGCCTTCGGCTTTTTTGAGCTCCTCCATTCCCTCTTTGCTCATCCTCTTTAAGACCTCGCCCCTCGTTCGGTGGAGGTTTTAAAGTATCTACTGACTTTGCCTCATCTCTCTCCACTGATAGATTGGGGGGAGTTAAGGCCTCTTACCTCTTTTCTATCTTTAAGAGGCCCATCCTACCACAGCTTCCTTCTCGTCGGTCTTCCTCTTTCTCTTAGCCTCATCGATGTTTTCGATGTAGGGACAAGGGCAACCTCCGACGGAACTATCGAAATGGCCTACTTCGCTTCCGATGCATCAGGATTGGCCATTCCTCTCAGATTTGCACTGCCTCCCCCACCATGAATAGATTTGGAGACATTTCTCGATTCGCAATGGCCTGCTTCTTCGATCTTCCTCCCTCCCTCCTTGGAAGCCCTGCTCTGCATGTCGATGGTCGCCCGTTAGCCCGCAATGTCTACATCCCGGTCGAGGACCGCCGCATTGCTACGTACGATGACCTAGCCTCCATAGGCATCCTAGAGCTTTACCCGCTCAACAGCGCAGTTCCCTTCCCCTCCTTCCTTCAAGCCCGACAGATTCTGGGCCAGAACTACCGTTGACATAGATAGAACGAATTTTGAGACCCTTTGCCTCTCGATCCGAGTAAATTTCTCCTCCCCTTCTCCTCCTAAGATACTTTACTATAGGCCTTCAGGGAAGGAATCAAGTGGAGAAAGAATTTTTTATGCATGGTGAGACCTTGGTCCATTCGAGACAATGGCCCCCAGAATCTCCTTCACCCCAAGGTCAGGATCTGTCTAACTGACGTCCCCCTCATCATTTGGGATGAAGACTCCATCAGACGCCTGGTATTTAGGTTTGGTTTGATCGCTAAGTTCTCGATGGAAGTTCTAGGGGAAAGAAATTACTCCAAAATGGAATTCTTCCTCTTTTATGAGGCCCTCGAGGAGATCTCTAAGCACATCAACTGCACCACTGGGGATATTGTTTATGTCATTAATGTGGCAATCCTTGGCTATGAGGTATGGTTCCCCCTGCCTCTCTTCTGGCCTTTGGCAAGATTGGGAGGCAGCCAAGGATGAGTTTTTCAGGAGTCTCTAGCAGCAGAAGGAACATATCTAGCTTGACAATGACCTATCTCTTAAAGAGTCCTTGGCAAGCTCCCCTCGTGATGATGGACGCAGCTGCCACTCCAAACCCATGCTGGACCTCATCAACCTCTTGGACTCCCCCCTGTCGACCTCACCTGTGCCTGCCCCCCTTGCTTGTGCCCTTGATCTGCTCGCCCTTTACATGTATGGATGAGCCACCATGCAAAAGCGGACCTCTCCTTGCCCATTTGGCTTTGGCACCGACCCTTCGCTTCTTGGTTGTGGGAGTTCTGCCTCGAGTTTGGGATATCGTCTCTCCTCTTCCGGCCCCTCTTCTGCTGACCCCTTCGATGCGTGACCTCACTCTCCCTCCTTGCTTTCTTTTGCCTATAGGGTTGTGACTCCTCCCCTCCCTCTAGCTGCCCCCTATTTTCGGAGCTTTCGGTTACTCTGGCCTCTCCTACCTCCGTGGAGATCCATGCCCCTCTCAGTCATCCTCCCCTGCCACCACCAATAGCACCCTTACCGTCGTCCTCTCCTTCGTCATTCTCCCCATCTAGTCTGCACTCCCCGAAGCCTCTCTTTGCTACCCCATCGACTCACCTGCTGCCTTGCCTTCCCTTCCCTTTCCATGCATGCAGTTGGCAAAGAAACTCTGATTGCTTGGAGTCGATTCTGCGGCTTTGTTATCCCCGATAAGGAGGCTGACAAAATCATCGAAAAGATCTTGGATTTGGGGTTAGCCAAGGCTGAGTCTTGGCTTCTGTTCCCTGATGCCTCGACAGCTCCATGGTGTGGCTCCATTGCTTCTTTCGGTCTCGCTGGATTGTGAATGTTTTGTTTTCTAGGGACCCACTAATCCCATGGTTTTGGCTTTATCTGGCTCTCTTGGAGCTTGCAATCCTACGAGACGGGTGCTGTATGTTGTTCTACTTTTTATGTTAGTGTCTGTGGGGGCCCGCTTCCTTTCTTTATCTCCAAGATGGGTCTACTTAAAATATGCCTCTATCTTCTAGTTCTATTATGGTTTCTCTTAGTTCTCCCCCCTCCTCTTGTTATATGGATGATGATTGGATGCTCTACCATTATTTTGTCCGAAAATATTAAAGATGCAGGTTGCCTTAAAAGAGAAAAAAATTAAAAGTTAAATTTATCTACTACCAATAAACTTCTACTCAAGATTTAGGACTACATGATTTCGGTCCGTTAGCAAGTTAATTAGGCTAGCAAGTGGGCTTGAAGCATTACGAATGGTATCAAAGCTGACTCAGGTATGCGAAAGTTGGTGGGCATAAGGAAAAGGCTACCCATGGGATGATGGTAGAGTTCCGCCATGGCATGGGCCACCCTTATAGCACCAACGATCCAACTTAGGATAGATTTTAGCTAACTTATGGCATGCGACGAGGACGTTGCTTAATAGGAGAGGACATTACAATACCCCAAAAATAGTTCTACATTAGCTGGAAGAAAAGTTTGAATAGCTTATAACTTAAGTTTACCTGCTATTGATTAACTTCCACTCGAGTTTTTAGGGCCACAGTTTTGATCCATTATTTGGTTAATTGGGCTAACTGGTGGGTTTGGAGCGTTACAAATGGTATCAAAGCCAATCCAAGTATGCGAAAATCGGTATGCATGAGGAAAGGACTACCCATTGGATGGCGGTAGAGTCTTGCCATGGTGTGGAGCCACCTTTACAGCACCAACAATCCAACTCAGGGTAGATTTTGGCTAGCTTATGGCATGTGACGAGAACGTTCCTTGATAAGGGAAAAGATTGTAGTACTCCAAAATAGTCTCACATTTGTTGCAAAAGAAAAGTTTGAATAACCTATAACTCAAGTTCACCTACAATCAATTAACTTCCACTTGAGTTTTTAGGACCATATGGTTTCAGTCCGTTAGCAGGTTAATTAGGTCAGCAGGTAGGCTTGAGGCATTACGAATGGTATCAGAACCAACTTGAGGGTAAGAAAATTGGTGGGCATAAGGAAAGAGCTAGCCATGGGATAGTGATAGAGTTCCGCTATGGCGTGGAGCCACTGTTGCAGCACCAACGACTCGAGTCGAAATAGATTCTGGCTAGCTTATGGCGTGCAATGAGGATGTTGTTTAATAGGGAGGAGATTGTACTACACCAAAAATAATCTCACATTGACTAAAAAAAGAAAAGTTTCAATAGATTATAACTCCAGTTCATCTGTTACCAATTAACTTCTACTTGAGTTTTTAGGGCTATGTGATTTTGGTTCGTTATCTGGTTAATTGGGCCAGCAGATAGGCTTGGAGTATTACAAATAGTATCAAAGCTGATGCAGATGTACGAAAGTTGGTGGGCATTAGGAAAGGTCTACCAATGTGATGGTGGTAGAGTCCCGTTATGGTATGGAGCCATACTTGCAGTACCAACAACCCCACTCGAGGTAAATTCTGGCGTGCTTGTAGCATGCGATAAGGATGTCGCCTAATAAGGAGAGATTGTAATTCCTTAAAAATAGTCCTACATTGGCTAGAAAAAAAAAGTTTGAATAACTTATAACTCAAGTTCACTTACTAACAATTAACTCGTACTTGAGTTTTTAAAGCCACATGATTTCAGTCCGCTAACAGATTAATTGGGCTAGCATATGGGCTTGAGGCATTACAAGCATTATCCTAACCATTTAGGTTGGCCACATCCTTGATCGTGGCAGCAACAATCTCTACCTCGTCTGCCTCTTACACCCCAAACTCCAGACAGCCACCAATGACATCCATGCCACCAATGACATCCATGCACATCCTCGTGCTATCCTTGATAAGTTCTCACCGTTAACTCTCTAGTTTCACACCATCTCACCAAAAAAAAGACTCATTTGCCCTAGTTTCAAAATTGAAAGAAAATATAGAAGCTTGTTGAGATTTTTTTCTTATTTCACCTTATTTATTATATGAAAGTAGAGTTTGACTATGATGCTTTTATAAGGTTCTTTTTGGGAAACTAGCTTCCAATCTCACCATCTAAAGCCTTATACAGAGGTTTTACCCTCTTATACCACTCTCTCTTACCCTTAACTTTCTATAAATTATGGCACCACCTACTTATAGTCAGAAGCATAGTAGCAAAATTCATGAAAGTATTATGCTATTCAATTGTCATGGTATGAGAGGCTTCTAATGACCTAAACCTTGTGATACATGAATATAAAATTAAAAGGAATAATTACACTTTAACTATCCATGGTTTAGCCCAATTTCATTTTGCCTATCTATGATTTGAAAAGTATCACTTAATCTACCTGAACTTTACTTTTGTTCGTAGTTGTTAAGGTTTGTTACCCACCTCTAACCTACCATAGGATCTAATTAGTTCATCCTTACCATTTATTCCCCATTTTGATAGGCGAAACTCTCTCTCACAAGCTATCTAAGGCAAGTTTTCTCTATTTCTTCCCACTGTTGAAGCTATCTGCCACCTCATTTGGAGGAGTGGAGGCTCATTTCACTACAGTTTACAGAATTGATAGAGTATTTCACAAGTTTTGTTCGAATGCCCTAAGTTTTTTTTGGTAATTTTTTGGAGGATTATACAAATTTGTTGTAGGTTCCCTCCCTTTTGAATCATGTCTTCAACCCTATCAAGTGAAAGTAATGGCAATAGAAAGACAATTCTGTGTGATTACGAAGAAAGGTCAGTGATAAGGATCTCATGGAGGATGAAAAATTTTGAAAGACGATTCCATAGCTCCTCCAAATATGGGGTAAGGGTTTTAGATTTTTTTTTTTGTTACCTTATATTATTTTTTTAATACATTTTTGAGTGTCTAGAATACTGAGTTGCAGGTGAGCGAGCCATGCAAGTATTTTGAGAAAGTTGATTCTCCTACCTGCACGTGTGGGATCGAGCTGAATACAAAAATTATAGATAAATTTGCAAAGCTTGAGCAAGAAGTCCAGTTGGCTAATGGAAAGGAAGAAATTGCTCGTGCTTGCGAAAAGATGGCTGTGGAAAGAGAGACTAGCTCATGAAAGAAAGAAAGTGTTTAAGTCTGCATTACTTATCTTGGCTGTTGTTTGCTATTATTGGTGGCAGTTTGTGACTTTGCAGAAATAAGTAGTTTTATTATCTTCCTAAAATTTGTTTTCATTTTAAATCCATAGTTTGCTTACGTAATGTAGCATAATATAGACTACTAAATATAATGCAAACTTCTTGTGTGATACAATGGAATTTTAAATGTAATAAGTGTTTAATGACTATTCTATAATTTTGAGTGAAATATCCTGACCCAATGTAGTGAAACATTCTGAGAAATATTCAGAAATACTCACAACTAGACCTAATAAATTAAAACATTGTAGAAACATTCAGAAAAATACTAAAACATCCTAACCTAATAAACTGAAACATTCTAAAACATTCTGGAAACATCCTGAAATATATTGAAATATTCTAACTTGATACACTGAAACATCTTGGAATATGCTGGAAATATCCTGATATATACATAAACATTCTAGCCTCATACATTAAAATATCTTGAGCCAAGATAGTAAAACATCCTGAAACACATTGAAGCATATTGATAAATAATAGCATATACTGAAACATATGAAAATACAGTGAAAAATATTGAAATAAACAAATTGATACAGGTTGAAATCCATTTAAAATGTCAATATGTTATTGTCTCGATACAAAAAATAAATTCCATATATATCTAAGCAAAACAAAGTAAAGTTCAAGACATCAAAACAAATCCTCTACATGACTCCAAATAGACCCTCTCCACCTTCCTCCAACAGTGGCACTCCCTCTTGCACCAAGAGACTCCTTTCTCCTTCTATCTACAATAGCCCTTCCAGCCCCACTTGCAATAACCCTTCCAGATGTTGTCCCACCTGCAGCAGTGCCCCTTTCAGCTCTAGCCACACTTGCAGTAACACTAGAATTTGAGATGAAAATTGAAACTCTTAAGCAGCATAATAATTGGTCAATTCAAACCTGTAGCAACATCAGAACTCCTCGAACTCCTAACTGCAGCCCCACTTACAGTACCACCCCTTTCAGCAATAGTCACACCTATAGTAGTACTCACTCTTCCTGTAGTAGCAATACTTGTTGATAGGCAGTACCCCTCCCAGCTGTAGCCCCACCCCTTCAAGCCCCATCCCTTTTAGCCCCACCTGCAGCCTCACCCCTTCCAGTTGCAGCTCCACCCCTTCTAGCTATAGCCTCATTTGTAGTAATTCTTTTACTTGTAGTAACACTCCTTCCTATAGCAATACCTCTTGTTCATGCAATAGTACCCCTCCCAACTGTAGCCCCACCTATAGCAGTACAGGATCCTCTTCCACTTCCACCTACAACACCAGCAAATTAGACCATATACACAAGAAAATTAAGTATCAATGCATTAGAATAATGTTGACATATTCATTTTACATGACTCACCTGAGATTTGAGCCATGTTGCTCTTTGAAATAGTCTTAGACGCTGCAATGCATAATACCTAGAATAAGATACATGCATTTCATAATATCATTGATAGTCTTCTTTTTTTTACTCATTTCAACTTGAGTTATACCTTGAAAGTTGTAGTGGCTTTCCCTTTATGCAATACTAGATGTGAGGGTGGCACATTTGAAGAACCTATCAAATGACAGATTGTACTTTATGTCTACAAAACAAAGAACATATCAATAAAAAGATTGCATTTCTTAGATGAATCATTAGAAGTAGCGCAAATAACTTACTACTTTCTCTTTTTATAATTTGATCCTCCTTTGCTAAGCTGTTTCCCTAGTGACACTAGCTTTACAGCCTCTAGAATTGTGTGCTTTGTGACATTTTCCACACCTCATAGACTTGTTCATTTTTAATACTTTGTAAGGATTTTTTGGCTCATTTGGATCCCTCCTCCTCAGCTTTTTTGGTTTGCTAAGGGGTCTAAGTATATGAGGAGGGACTGGAACAGGCAACCTAGTTTCAACCCATTCATCCTAGCTTGGCATAGGATTACTAGTCTTCTGATAGCAGGCCATGTAAACCTCCTTACTGTTAGAAGGTTGAACATACTTTTCTAGCCATTCTAAGTTCTTAATGATGGAAGCCACACCATGCTTGCAAGAGAATCCAGTGAGATCCCAAATCCTCTAAGTGTAACTCCTCGAGATTAGGTCAACCACGTACCTCTCATGCCCATTATCTACCTCATATTTTAATCTCCCAGGAAGTGTTGCAAAGTAATTTCTAGAGTCTAACACGTCAAGCTTATCTTAAATATTAGGGCAAATTGGCCTTGTATACTTCTCCATATCAAGCCTTTTGACATTAAATCTACTCATTAATCTCTTTCTAATCTACTTCAATATAGACAATATGGGTAGATTTCTCTCTTTCATAATCATGACAATAAATCATTCATTCAGATTATTGAGGAGGCAATCAGTTTTAGCCTTATTGCTGAAGTGGGACTTGAACCATTGTGGTGGAAGGATCTTCTTAAACCATTGCCATACTTCCTCATTTAAACCCTTTATGTACTCTATCTTCCTCTGAAACTCCCTTGGTGTGCTAACACAGGCTGCCCTTCAGATTGCATCTTTTTATTCTTTTCTCTTAAACAAACCTTTGAAATTACTATATATATGTCCCATACAATATTTATGCTCCACAACTGGAAATAGCTCCTCAATAGTAGGTAAGAAGCTCCATCAGCAAGCAACATTCCCCATTAGAAGAGATATAACATATAACAAAAAAGCTAAACCAGAAAACAATATTAACTTTAAAATATTTATCTTTTGTCTATCTAATATGAATACTAACCTAAGATCCTTCGATTTACCTATGTCATTATTTAATGTATAAAAGAACCAACTCTAGAATCCTTATTTTCTTGCTCAACAATAGTCATTGCAACTAAGAAGACATTATCATTTCTATCTCTGCTAACAGTTGATAGCAGCTGCCCTCTAAATCTTTCCTTTAAGAAGCATCTATCTAGACAAATGATAGGTCTACATCCAGGCAGGAAACCCATCTTCTGTGCATAATATCTTATGTATATTCTCTTAAAAAATGACTATGTATCTTCATCAGAAACTTCACAATGTAAGATGGCATGACTTCCAGCATTTGTCAATCTGATCATCTCAGCATAGTCTCTTAACTTTCCATGTTGCAGCCTCTCATCACCTTCAATGATTTGCCTTGCTTTTCTCTCAGCTCTATAAACCTAGTTTTTGCTCATATCTATAGTAATATTCTTTCTGATATAAGCTTGCACAACTGGCACCTCTCACTTGGTATTGCTCCTGAACTCATCCAGATACTTCATAGCAAGGTAGCTTAACTTTACCTGAGGATTAGAGAATGTTCTTTCACAAACACAAATAGAGTTAAATATCTTTATCTGAAATTTCATCTCATCTCTCACCTTAGATGCATAAATTCTCCATTCACATTCAATTTTACATATAGCAGATATCTTGTGGCCCTCATTTAATTTAAACTTGAAATCAATTGACCTTCTCACTGCATATTCTCTTAGGGTAGCTCTAAATACCTTGACATTGGCAAATCTCATTCTCAACTGTAATTATGGTTTTGCCATGTCAACATCCTCATTGAATTTAGAGTTGTGATCTGCCTCTTCATTAGAAAACCACTATAAACTTCTTAAATCCTCATTATGTAAAGGATTCTCAAGCTAATCATCCAAAATAACATCTTCTAAAGGGGGCTAGGAAGAGGAAGGGAGAGGGGGCGCAGATGATGCATCAGCACCTTCAAAAGTAGGGCAAAATGTGTTTGATCTAAATATGTCATCATCATTAGGTCCCTCAAGACCCTCATTCAACCAGCTTAGATTACTATTACTACCCTCATTTCCTTCCTCTCACTGCCTTCATTGACTATAGTCTCAAATCCTTCACTCCCCTTCATAGCATCATCAGCCCTAAAATCATCTCATTCTTCAGCCCCTGCATTCTTATCCACTATGGCTTGTATATCATAAGGCTTCACCCTTGCATCCCCATCGAAATCTACCTATGTTATGAGCCTTAGCCTCTGTATCTTCATTCATAGCCGCTTGTGTGCCGTGAGCACCCATCCCTGCATCCTCATCCATACTAGCCTATATGTCATAAGGCCTCATCTATGCATCCTCATCAAAAACTATCTGCATATCCTAGGCCCTACCCCCTACATCCTCATCAAAAATTGTGTCCTGAGCCCTAGCCCTTGCATCCTTATTCGCAATTGCTTATGTGTCATGAGCCCCTACCCCTTCATCCTCATTATAATGACTCCTCTGATCTAATTCAATAAACTCAATCAAAGCTGTCAACTCCTGTGTCCTAATAGGCATATTAACATTCTTCTATGTGCCTCAAAGCTCATCATCTTTAATTTCCTAACTAGCATCTCTTGCGTTCAATAGTAACATTCCAATTTCCATATAAATCACTATAGTAGACACTTTCCACTGTATATGTAATTTTAATGTATACATCACATCATCATCACTCTTTACTAGCCTTAGCCTATAATCTATATTACTATTTAGCACCATGGAGTATATGTTGCTAGTGCATGGACATCCTAAATCTACACATATACTTTGGAGCTCAAAATAACTCACGAAGTTTAGATCATAGTTATCATAATTATATATTGCCCCTCCTTTATATATGACATCAGGTCTTCTAGAAAATACGCCTCCATGAAGGATCTTAAAGCAAAATCGAACCTCAGCCATAACTAAAATCAGAATAATAGAAAAAATATGCACGTAAACTACTAACAATCATGCATGCAATATAGGAATAGATAAGAAAAAAATGGCCATATGGCCCACCATCAAAGTCGAACCATTTTCCATACTAATTGTGGACCAAAATAATCCAAGATGAAATATTTTACTAAGATTTTATAGAGACTATGGAACACAATCTACAGTGGCCCTGTTGATCATAATACCGATACAAGCCCCAACAATAGTATCGAGGTAACCCCAAAACCCCAATCATTAGATATCCAAATTCATGGAAATCAAGTTTGAAGAACAGATTGGCAGTCAAAACTATTGTGGTCCCCAATTGCTTAGGGAAATCCAACATATGATCCCTTGGTTTGCAAAGAAATCGGTACAAAAAATTCTAACATGCATGAATGCCTAAAAAACTAGAAAATCTGACATACTGTAGCCCCAACAATAAGAAGACTATGAAGAAAAATTAGAAATTACCAATTTCTAGGGCTTAGAAAACTCAAAATAGAAATTTTAACCCTTATCTCAACTCGGTGAATAATTTGGAGAGCGCATGGATCAAAAACTTTTCCAAAGAATGTAGAAATCCACTAATTTTTCTACGAAAATCTGCTAGAAACCAAGTTTCTAATTGATTTCTTCGGACGAAGCACAAAGGATTCCCGATCGAATTGCCCTATCATGCATCTTTTCTTTCCTCTAAACCAGTACAAACCAATAGATCCTTAGGTAGGTTAGAGGTAGGTAATGGATTGTAACAGCCACGGACGAAAGCAAAGTTTAGATAGGTTAAGTAATACTTTTCAAATCATAAGTGGGCAAAATGAAATCAGGCTAAACCACATGTAGGTAATGTGTAATTATCCCAAATTAAAAATAGAGAAATCTTATACTATAAAAACTAGGAAAAACTTGAAATTTAAAGAAAAATAACAATTCTTCACCCCTACCATTATAATGCAATCTCGATAAGGTTGCAAATGGGTTGGTTCGACCCATGTCCCAACTCAGTCCTAACCCGATTAGGCCCAACTTGATTCGTATTTTATCTGGATCTAATTTAACAATAAAAGATGACCCAACTTGACCAACCCGATTTCAAATGTGATATGTTCCAGCTCATAAACTTCAATTATATAAATTTTTTATTTTTCTTTATTCCAACTATCTTTGCCATTTTATTAAATGAACTCTCGTTTAAACTAATTTCTTTTTTCATCTTAATATTTAAATCTTCTCTCATCTACTTTTACTTAATTATATCTAACTATCCATGCTTCATTATTTGTTTAGTAGATTCTTTTTTCTAATGCCTTCAAGTATATCAAGATATAATTTTAAGAATCATATTTTATAAACTTGGGGGTGACTAATTACTAAGATAGAATTAAAAATATTTTAAACAAAAATTAAAGTTTAAGTGGACCCTTTTTAATCTTATTTAATTTTTTAATGACACTATATTTAGTTATTAATTATTAAATTTTAGTTATCAAATAATAGCTAGTATTTGACTCAAATACAAACACATTTGATCCAATCCTGATCTGAACATAAATATTTTGGGTTGGATCAAGATTATACTTGGCTCCGAACTAATCCAAATGAGTTGTTAGGTTTAAAATTTTTTGAGACTCGATCCAATCAATAAATGAATTGGGTTTGAGTTTAAAATTATAATTTGAATATAAAATCAGATTGAAACACGTCAAGCATTATCCGATCTATTTGCAATCCTAAAACTTAGGAAAACTACTCCATTTTTCAATTCCAGCCTAGCATTATCCTAACCATATCATTCATTTTTTAAACCAAAAAAAAAAAAAAAAAACTTTGGATTCGTCTATCTCCATTATCTTTTACGCATTTCTTTATAAATACCATTTGTCATGAGCTTATTCAATGCTTTGCATGCGCTAATGTGCTAGTTGTCATGAAGGTACGAAGTTGTGCAGCGAGATAGAGTTTAAATAAGCATCAATATAACTCAAAATTGGCAACATACGATGGGAAGATATGTGACTGTATATTATGTGATCCTTATGTGATCCTTAGGTATGTGACTCCACGTTGTAGTTCCACTTCACTCTGATGTTATTTCCCAAATATCTTCAAAGTCCACCTCTTCCTCATCCCAAAATGTGACACTCTCACCTTTCTCATCATAAATTCATTGCGACCTCGGAGGAAAGCCTGCACTAATAGTATCTGCCAAACCTGCTGTCTCCGTGTGCTGATTAATTTCTCTGTAAAGTATAAATATTAGAAGGATAGAGTGTTTTTCAAAAGAACTATTTATTTAAAATGGAAGGCATAGGTGGGAACCAATCCCCATCTTTAGTTATCTTAATACATACATACATATATATATATATATATATATATATATTAAAGAAGCCCGTCAACCAAGGGAGTTCGGGGCCTTCACCGAGAGACAGTGACCCCGCCGGTAGATCCCTCTCATTTCTCCCCAAAAGCTTGTGGTTTCCCCCCCAATAGACCATGCCTTCCGAGAAGAGCACCCCTCCCAAAATCCCAAGCGGCCGGAAGAGCTGGTCTTGCCTCCCCTCCTGCTTCGTGGGCTCTCTCCCCGACCATCCCGGCCCCTCCGCAGGGCCGAAGCCCGGGATCTCCTGGTTGTCCTGGTCCCGATACCGGAAGAAGAAGAAGACCGTCCCCCTCAACGGAGCTCGCCCCAACACCAAAGCATCAGCTCAGAAAAGTTCTCCTTCCGAGGTTGGTTCGCCTCATCATCTCTTCTTCCTCGTTTCACTTCTTCTTCTCTTCCTTCTTTCCTTTCGGTCGACCGTTGGATCTCCTTGCACGGCCGATGGACGGTCGGATTGCCAGGGGAATTCCTCTGAGCGTGGCAACGACTGCCGGGGGCTCGTCGTTTGCGTCGATAGCTAAATTTCGTTTCGTTAATAGTAATACCCACTCGTGGGGATCTGCACGAATCATGAGGCGTGATCACCGTGACGAATCACCGGCGAGCATGTCGTCGGGCGAGTAATAGTCACGTGCGATGCCCGTGCGGGGGGGGCTGCCGTCGCGTTAATCCAACGGTCAGCTCGGAAAAGTCCTCGCAGGTTAATTTAATTGGTGGCGGCCACGTCGAAGCTTCTAAGGGCCAGACGTCGCTCGTCGTGACCTAAGAGCGAGGCGGGTTGATGACGTGGCATCGCTTTCCCGAAGCTGTCTGTGCTCGGACAGCGTCCTTCGTGCAATCCTGGTGGGGCCCGCGTCTCCCAGGTGCCGGTCCATACCGTGCTATGCAATGGATGGGGCCCACTTTTCCTTCCCGATGACACGTTAGCACACGGTGCTGGTTGCTGTCCCAGATGCGACAGCTGATTCGGGATACTGGAAATATCGGCGTAGCACGAGCGCGCACGTAACCGTGTTTGAGGCCTTCAAGCGTCTCTGTTAATCTAAATTCGGTTCCAAGATAACATCATAAGAACAGTAATTCCCATCAGACTAGACATTCTTGCAAATTATTGTATTTGCTTAAATTTTTTAAAGTTTGAATTTGGAGGCTGTTCATGATCTAAACCTGATTTTTTTAAACGCCAAATGTGTTTGGCATGCTGCTGCTAGTCCAAATATTAAGTTGAACGGGAATTATTAGTAAGATTTTGAGAGAGATGTGACTTTTTTTTTTTTTTTTTTCTTTTCCTTATATTCTGAAAAGATCTAGATCATAGATTATATGTGTATCATAAGATATTTTGTGATTTGGTGAATAGTTGAGACCATAGTGAGCTCAACAGCAAGCCATGTCATAGTACACAAATATCTTGTGATTTAAAACTGAACCTCGCCATTATAAATATATAATTTCTCAATTTATTTCAAAACTTGTTCCATTTTTTCAAGCATCCATTCTCATCCATCGAGAATGGCATCCTCTTTTTTGTCCAAACACCATCGTTTTCAAAAGAAAAGAGGAAAAAACAGGACTTCGATTACAATGTCGTCGTCAGCTTTATTGACCAGCAGACTGTGTTCCCCGTTTGGTTTCAGGGTCGAACCGGTAGAAGGCGAAGCAACGCCCAGCAACCCCAACGCGATGCAGTCTCCGATCGCCACGCCGGAGTCGACTCCCAGCAGCCACGCCTCCCCCGACTCTCCGCGCAGTATAGCGCCCGCAGCGGAGCGGCCCCAACCTCCTTGAATCCCGATCCGGTTCGAACCGGGTCCAGCACCAGCCACCCTAGCTCGCCCCCGCACGTCCATCCTCCTACCTCCCATAAAAGCCCGGTCCGGACCGGGCGGCTTGAACCGACCGCGGGGCTCTGGGTCATGGTGGCTACTCTTGCCGTGATGGTTCTCTTGGGCCGGGTCTCGGCCGTTATTTGTTTGTGCTCTTGCTTGTACCTTGTGGCACTTTTCGGTGTGGGCAAGGATGATGGCTCCGGAAGCAATGGAGTGGCTTCAAGAGAAGATGAAATGAACTCAGTGGAGTACAAGAAGAGAGTTATACTGGAAGGGTTGTTGGAACGGAACGGCCGGAAGCCAACCGGTTTTTTAGTTGCCCCGGCTCAGGCCGGTGGAACGCGATAGTGCTGCTGAGCCGGCGGCCAGAGCTGCCGGTTTTGCTTACGGACCGGTGCAGTATAGAAGATATATTTTTCTTTTCTCGAGAAGATATTGCTGTATATCATTGATTAATGATTTTAAGAGTTGTTGTCTCTTTATTTTAAATTAAATTCGAGATAATACCTACTTAACTAACCTTATTAGATAATACCATGAGTTGTTACAAATGACCCATGTGAGTTAAGAAACACTTCAAATGGATTTTATATGTTTATAATTGAATTTGATTAGATTTAGGCATGAATTTAGATATGAATCTTTAGTTTGATGAAAATATTAAATTTTAATTGAAAAAAAAAAAAGCATATAAGACGTATTTAGTTTCGTATATATATTATGTATTGAAAGAATTTAAATATTTATATAAAATTAAAAGGATCTAAATATAATATTTTTTGAGTAAAATTTTAGATCGTAGAAAGCACGCTACCCATTCATAATGTTCCACTTGTTGACCAATTAGGCATCAAGGTTTTCTACCCATTCATAATGTTCCACTTGTTGACCAATTAGGCATCAAGGTAGGAGAAGCATGAGTTGGTGAGTTGTAACGCTTTAGACATTTGCTTGCATCTGGATTGCTGACCATCTTTGCGTTCATAAGAGAGAGAGAGAGAGAGAATTCAACATATTGGAATAGAACGGTAGCACAAATTCGAGAACGTTTGACACCTACTGGTCCTGTATCATCGTTTCATGTTGTTTTTATGCCGGGTATGTTTTGAACTAGACCGACCTGCTGATGGATTAGGTGGGCATCTGTTAAACTATTATAGAAGGCCTTTTTAAACCCAGAATTGACCCAGTCTGCCGTACAATTCTAACCAAACGGCAAAAGCTAATGTCCCAAGGGTCAAATAATGAGGCTGAGGCTTTTTGGGTGCGTGCTTCTTTGGCTTTTGAAATGGGATGGTGGTAGGATTTGACAAGAAGATCCTACGCACCAACAGTTGCGATGATAAGGATGTTAAGTTAGGAACGAAAGCAATTGGCCGAGTAAGAAAAGACTCTGCATCCGGATTGAAGATTCTATAAGGATAGAAGATGAGCATGAGAAATATTATTAAAGGCTGATCGATTAACATCCTCGATGTTCAAAGCTGATAAGAAAAGAAGAAAGAGACCAAAAAGCATACCTTGTAGCCTTTTCAATGAAGGAAAAAATTAAGAAGAGTAAGAAATTCTGGAGCTTATTGCTAATAGAGCAAAAAGAAACGAAAGAAAAGCTCTCTTTCTTTATATGGGATCTTCTTTTATAAGCAGACTTAAGACCAAATAAAAGGGTTGCTTTATTGCGATTCCATGCATTTTATAATAAAGCTGGTTAGTAGATAAGATTACTTTATTCGTTATGAATCATGACTTTTGTCACATGGATATACATATCTAGTTTTGTCACACCTGTGTAGTCTGTGGTTTTACTAAGCAAAATGGATGGCCAACAATTCTATTGGTTTTATTCTTTTAACCCTGTTCTATCACAGCAGGTGTCAATGATATAGTCTAATGACCACGTGTCTTTTAATCGGATATCAACTGATAACTAGTGTAATTTTGCTCTATCAAAATGTATTCATGATCAAGAAAAATATATGAAGTAGCAACTGATTACCAGTATAATTTTGCTCTATCAAAATGTATTCATGGTTAAGAAAAATATTTGCAGCAGCAAAAGTGGTGCAATTCGGTAAGTAATAAAAGTCTAAACCAACCATCCATCTTTACTTTATGCAATCAAAGGCCGCTTTCAGAGCGAAGGTGATATTTGAGATTTCATAAACCTAATTGTGTTTGTGGCATGGAAGTGGTGCGAGAGAGAACCGTGCCCATTAGTGAATGTCACTGGTTATATAACTTAAAATTTGGCAGAATAAAAATGAATGAATTCGTGTCAATAATCTCAACTAATTTGCAAATAAAGTATTATTATTATTATTATTGTGATAAACTATGGAGGCCATTGTTTCTTGAGGGTATTCTTGAGCTCCTTCATGGTGGTGCATATTCATTGTTTCTTGGGCTCGAGAAGCATCTTGTGTGCTGCCGAATTTTGTGTACTCTTGTCATCTGTTCTTCGCTGGCCCACAAGTCTAATTACTGTATGGTTGGGTATCTGCAACATGATATGATACTTGATTCGAATTAAAAGTTAAACAGTGGATTAAACCATACTCTAGCTTAAACCAATGTTCTAGAAACTCATTTAGAGATCTTGGCAATAATAACTAACTGAGAATTCCTTTCATATTTTGATCTGATTGCAGGCAGCAGGGTTCACATGTTAACATACCTCTCTCATGTGAAATAATGATTATTTAATTTATAATCTAGGCTGACCAAAGGTTATACAAACCCCTACACTTCTTTTCCGTTAATTCGAACTTGGGTGAAGGCCACTGTAATATTTTACAGAGATAAAATAGAGCAGTTTGGTGCCACCTTTTTTTTTTAAAAAAAATCTTGGTCCGAGGAATAGCTGGAAGCATCAACAAGCCATTTGTCAGTCCGATTTTAAATGATTTTATTAAAAAAAAAAAAAACATTATGAAAAGAGAAGGCAAGGGAAAGGATTTAAGCAGTGAGTTGAGCCATATAAGTGGAAGAGTACCAGGAAAATTGCTACAAAAGATCAAGAATATCCCATGTTATCTTGTATTTGAAAAAGATTTCCTAGTGTTGAAAGAATTGTAGTTTATTATTTTGGGGCACGAATTTTGCTAAGAATAGTGCTCCATAGTGCTTGTTTTAAGGATCTTAAGAATATTACATTCATTTTTATTCAGATTTCTTTAGGTTAATTATAAGCCATCTATTATATTCAGCTATAGAGTTAAATAAAACAAGCTTGAATTCCGATCTCGGCTCAATTACATTTACACCCCTCACTCATCATGGTTTATGTATCTATCCGGTCTGGTGCCGCCCGATTTACGGTCCGGTTCGAGACTTTTATAAGCCCACCTTGTCTTCGGAGAGGTTCGGAGTTTCACCTCCGAAGCGAAGCCTCGCGCACCTCGACTCCACCTCCTTCCCCAAAACCCTAACCCTAATCCCCGCCGCCGGCCATGTGGTGGTGCCGGGCGGCCCTAGCCCGCGCATGTTCCTCCGCCTCCGCCTCCGCCTCCCTCATCTCCTCCCGCTCCTACGGCCTGATCCCGATGGTAATCGAACACACCTCCCGCGGCGAGCGCGCGTACGACATCTTCTCGCGCCTTCTCAAGGAGCGCATTATCTGCATCAACGGTCCCATCTCCGACGACAGCGCCTCTATCGTCGTCGCACAGCTCCTCTTCCTTGAGTCCGAGAATCCCTCCAAGCCAGTCCACCTCTACATCAACTCTCCCGGCGGCGTCGTCACCGCCGGCATGGCTATCTACGATACCATCCAGTATATCCGCTCCCCCGTCACCACCCTCTGCATCGGCCAGGCCGCCTCCATGGGTTCCCTCCTCCTTGCTGCCGGCGCCCCCGGCGAGCGCCGTGCTCTCCCCAACGCACGCGTCATGATCCACCAGCCCTCCGGCGGCATCTCCGGACAGGCCACTGACCTTGGCATTCATGTCAAGGAGATCTTCAAGCTCCGCGAGCGCCTCAACGTCATCTACGCCAAACACACCGGCCAGGCCCCCGAACGCATCGACCAGTGTTTGGAGCGTGACATGTTCATGAGCCCCGAAGAGGCCAAGGAGTTTGGCCTCATCGACGAGGTCATCGAGCACCGCCCCATCACTTTGGTCACCGATGCGGTTGTTGGCAGCAGCAACGATGGTGGGAGCACCGGTAGCAGTGGCAACAGCAGCAGCGGGAGTAAAGAGTAGAGCGAGGGCTCGGGATGACTTGGACGTGAAAATTTTTCATTTGGATGATGATTTTGCTTATGGGTGAAGCAGGTATGTTAAAGTTTAATTTATTTTGTTACCTAGACTATTTTGATAGGACTGCATCGGCTGCTGCTTCTTAGATGTTAATTTTTACTACAGGAGAATTTTATGTAATTTTTGTTTAACCATCCCTTTTAAAAGGTGATAACTTTCTTGGAAAATTGGGATACTGACTTTGATTATCATAAGAAAATAACTTGAGAGTTGCTCGGTGGTGGTCGACTCTTAGCCTTTATGTGTGGATCAAGTAAGGTATCATATGGATAATGCATTGTTGATTTGTATCTCTAGTTTTGTTGGTTCATTTAGTTTATATTTTTCTTTTCTTTTTCCTTTGTGAAAGGATGGTAGACACATGAAAATTTGTTATGATCATGAAAAGATAATAACTTGTTGTTAATTTGTTTATTTTTTAACCATTAATC